>LPNX010569902.1:0-66382 GCA_001517045.1 Pseudotsuga menziesii
ATTCTCCACTACCTTTTATTGGATATTGGTAGTCGTCTCCTAGTTTCACCTTGTGAGGTGATTCATGTTCTGACAGTCTTACAAAAGATTCCTTGAATCTCGTCATATGTTTGGAAGCTCCACTGTCTATAAGCCAATCATCACTACCATGAGTAATGTTACCTGTGAGAGCTGATATCAAAACATATTCATCCTCGCTTGAAGAATCTTCACTTTCATATCTGGATTTCTTCTTGGATGGTTCATCATCCTCTGCAGCATGAGCATGATGTCTTCTTTTGTTTCCTTTCTTCTTATGAGAGTTGCCCTTGTTCTTAGGGCAGTCTTTTGCAAAGTGTCCTTTTTCATCACATGTATAACATCTTATTTTAGATAAATCTCTTCTAAAGTTATCTTTATGATGAGGATCCTTACCTTTGGAGTAATGAGGTTTTCTTCTTCCCTTCTTGGAATGAACTGTAAGAGCTTGGTCTTCACTTCCCATCTTCTCTTCTCGAGCTGCTATCCGTGCTTCTTCTTGAGAGCATTCTTCCCATAGTCTGCTGAATTTTACCAACTTCTTTCTCGCACAAATTCCTTGGATAAAAGCATCCCATGACCTAGGGAGGCCATTCAAGGTAGTCATCACAATCTCGACATTCTCCACTTCTTCATCAACAACTTCTAGTTTCTCTTTGATTTGAGAAACTCTTGTGAAGTAAGACTGGATGGTTTCTGCATTCTGGATCTTCACATTCTTCAATTGGTTCCTCAAGGTCATCTTTCTATTGATGTTCTTTCCTTCAAACAGTTTGGTTAGGGCATCAAACATAGCTTTAGGTGTCTTGAGAGAGGACACCTGTGGGATGAGATGATCCTTAATAGAATCAGCAATGATCCTCTTTTCCATAACCATCTTTTTCTTATGCAAGGCCTTTGCCTCATCTCCCTCTGAAACTGGAACCTCCTCATGAATGTAGGAGTCTAGTTCATTCTCTTCCAGGACCAAGGAGATCCTATACTTTCAAGCTCGGAAGTTATCAGGCCCCTCAAGCTTTTCATCAAGCTTGGTATGATGAGACATCTTTAAATAAGAACCTCAAATGGAAATATAGAAGATATTATATCTTACCAGGTTCAAGATGTCGGATCTGAAACTTGAGCTGAAATCCTGCAGAGCTGGTTCAGGAGCAAGCTAGGGTTTTGCTTTTCTGGAGTTCTGTCCACCCAAATGCCTTCAAATTTGTTCCTAACTTTGATTTTGGGGAGGAGATCAATCCAGGCCTGGGCTCACTGAAAAATTCCTCTTCTGTAGAAAGCCCTAATTTCTGACCCTATTGACAGGTCCAAAACTGAAAAACCTCAGAATTGGATTCTGTTTCGACAGAAAGATGCGCCCTAAGGAGGAGAGTTGTTCCACCTTACTTTTGCTGAAAATCTGTGGAGAAAAGTCCACAAACTAGGAAGCCCTAGTTCCCGCAGCTGCACAGTGTCTTCTTCTCAGGTTAGCTCTGATACCATGTTAGTTTTTCAACAATTAAGCTAGCATTATGATCTTAGGATCTTTTCACTGAGAGAATAACAAGCATAACAATAAAAATAAGCACATTACAAGAGACAAGAGACACAAAGATTTTTCCTCGGGGAAACCATAAAGGAGAAAACCCCGCAACTTAGAGATAAAATCAGCACCAAAACAGTAAGAGATCTCCCAACAGCAGTGGCCTTCTTGTCCCAGTATATTTCCTCCTCCACAAGTGCGCCTCACTTAAGAGAGTGAATGATGTGTGTGATAAATAGAGAGTCTCACTCTCTATTTATATTCTTCCGTTCACTTGAATTGCATTTTCACATGTAGGCTCGACCTAACATTACTTACCCGAGCCTACACCTTAATTAGTGTATAATAACTCGAGTGCCCCAAAACTGTGGGGACTTACCTAATGACTTGACATGACTTGTTTACATTATTAATCCTCCCAATCAGAACATCGGGGCATGACCACATGACTCAAATACATAATAGAAACATCCGGGAATAAACATCGGTTTACAATACATAAGATACATAGAAGAATACATTCCGAAGTTACATATACATCAACAACACCAACACTCACAGAATCAGGTCATATCATACATAGTCAAGCCAACACACAACTGGGTTTCACAGACTATCTAGCAAGGGAAATATATAATTGGGTTTCACGGGCTACTAAGGAAACAAGCCAAAACACAACAAGACACAACCAAAAAAACTAACAGTTGGGATTATCAGGCTGGTAAGGAAATGGAAAGGTAGAATTGCTAAGCTAGTGAGCTCAACCACAGAACTATGGACTCCTACACAAGATCTGGATTGGCCTCCTCAATACCTACACCACCCAACACAAGGAAATATTCCCTTCACTGCTAAACAGTTCCCTCATGCCATACCTTCCCTTCCAGTTCTCTTCAGGGTGTGCAGAAAGGATATACCAGCCCCTCTTGATCTATTTGTGAGGTTCCTCTCTTCACTAGGTTTATCAACATATTCTAGCCTCTTCCAGTCCTTGCCCTTCCAACCAAAATATGGATGCACAACACAACAATCCACAAGGAGAACTCAGCCACATAGGCTCCACTCTATAACACATAGAAAAAAGGGTCTCATACCACAATGTCACACAGACAAACACTACGGAACCACACGTCTGCAACTCAGGATAGTCAAACCACCACACTGCGTTTCTCCAGGGAAATCGAGAAACCACAAAGGGACACATGCTCATAAAATCGAGAGATTTCCATTGCCAAATTACTCAGCAAAACATAGTGGAATACCTCTTCCGCTACTCAGGGAAGTGAACCAATAACGACGTGCATGAACAAACTGATTAGAAGGATTGAAGGGTCTGGGATGATATAAATTGTAGAATAATGAACAACCATGAATAGAGAACATGAATCCCCCTAGCCAAATCTACCAATAGCGTGAATGAATCCAACGTTCAACGTGACTGAGGGATGAGGGAATGGTCACGCATTCCCACATGGGTTTACTTGTTGTAGAAGCAAGAACATGACCTCCCATGATGCAGAACTGCATACTTGCAGGCTAATCAGTCAAGCCATCAAACTGCTATGCCTTACTCTACCCAATGCAGTAAGTGCCTCACCAACTTCTGGAAGAAATTGATGGTTGAGGACAAAGGAAAAAAAGGGTAGCTGAGGATTCATGGGTTTCCCCAATGACATTTGGTCAAACCAACACACTGCATGTCTCTGGGACAATCGAGAAACCATAGAGGGCCACACACTCATAAAATCGAGAGATCTCCACTGCCCAATTACTCAACAAAACATGGCGGAACCCCTCTTCCGCTACTCAGGGAAGTGAACCAATAACGACGTGCATGAACAAACCGATCAGAAGGATCGAAGGGTCTGGGATGACATAAATGGTAGAATAATGAAAAACCATGAATAGAAAACACGACCCCCCCATCTGACTCTACCAATAGCGCGGATGAATCCAACGTTCAACATGACTGAGGGATGAGGGAACGGTCATGCATTCCCACATGGATTTACTTGTTGTAGAATCAAGAACGCAGCCTCCCAGGATGCGAAGATGCATACTTGCAGGCTTGATCAGTCAAGACATCAGACTGCTATGCCTTACTCTACCCAATGCATTAAGTGCCTCACCAACTTCTGGAAGAAATTGATGGTTGAGGACAAAGGAAAAAAAGGTAGCTGAGGATTCATGGATTTCCCCAATGACATTTGGTCACACCCTATTGGCTCAAGAGTTTGACTAACTCCCCTCCCTATCCCTTGTGGAATCATGCCCCTATCTATTTAACATTTGCAGTCCCATAGCTAGATGTGGTATTATATTAATTGCATATTACATGATATATCAAAATATATATACTATTCTTAACTTAGCACTATCACCATAGGTATCAACCTTGATCACCTATACAAAACACCAAATCAATGACATGGCCTTGGCCTTGAGCTCCATGCCATGATCTCACTAATATATACATCATGTACAATTCAAATACTATCGGGTCAAAACCAGGGCACACATTCCCCTTCCCCTTGGGGTCAAAACCAGGGGTATTACATTCCCCTCCCCCTTACAACAACACTGTCCTCAGTGCTTTTACAAAATTAAAAAAAATGCTACACTGGCACTGCCTTTAGTGTTCTACAAAATTGAACAGAATGGATGTGCCAATCGTATGGCACCCTCCAGCTCCCTGTATCCTCATCAGGACCGTGGTGCTTCCTCTGCACCTTTACTTGTCCAATGGCACGATCTGGAACTCTTCCTGGGTCTCGGAGAATCCTTCTCCTCATCTTGGAACATTTTCAATGTCTTTGGAAACCAGCAATACCTATGCTCAAGCCCCAAGAAATGAGTCAATCCTCATGTCAGTATTCACAAGATTTTCAAAATCATAGATGAATCATGTGAACATGTATATTGACATAAAATCGGCAAGAAATTGCCAAGTAAACCAGATATTTATCTGCATAAGTACCTTCTTTTGGCTCCACAGGTATTTGACTTGTCTTTTCACAATTATGGCACCCACAAGACGTACCCCACCCCACACAAGGATGGTACCTCTTCTATGCTATATTGTCCCTTGAGCGTACCAACCCTTTTGTTCTCTTCTAGGGCGTGCATTAAAAGGTAGCCAAGTTTCCGCAAGCCTCAAACCACCTATGAAAACATCTCTCAACCGAGATATGGCAGTTCTACTCCAAAGCCTAACACCTCCTCTAGGTGCTCACCAAGCTCAAGTGCTTCCTGTCTGGACACCACAATGAATCAATTTACATGTCAGATTCGTTCCTATAGGATTCACTCCTTATCAAAATTTTAAAAATCATAGTTGCATCATATCGACATGTGTAATTACAAAAAATCAACAAGAATTTTCCAAGTAATCAAATACTTATCTGTATAGCATCTCTCAATCAAGATCTGGTAGCCCGACTTTAGAGTCTAACACCCAAAACACATCCTTCCTAGAAGTTATGTACCCCAAGTACATCCTTTCGAGAACTACGTACCCCAAGTAAATCCTTCCAAGGAGCTATGTATCCCAAACAAATCCCTTTGAGAAGTTATGTACTTCAAGGGTGTACTTTCATCATCTCACCAGCGTCACATACCAGCATGCAGTTCACACGAGATGTTATCATAAAAATTTCAATTATATATTTTCAAATCTATTTTATGCCACAGGGGGGTTAGTTGGTAGGAGATATCCTATCACGTCCATTCATATTGGGGAATAAAATATGATACATGAATGTGAAATTATATTGCACTATATTAAGGGGCCAAGGGGGCTTAATTATGTTATATGGCAATACCAATATTTAGGGTATATTTTATTACATTTCGTGTAGAAGTGATGGAGGGGAAGTAAAGGGAAAATCAAGGGACAAGGGCACGAGGTATTGATTTTGATGGACAAGGGATACTTAATCGAGATGTAGGATGGCTAATGCTAGTGATGTATTGAAGGGTTTTCATGTTTCTCATGTGCTTGGTTGATTAATGAATCTTCAAATTGTTAATGGAATTGAGGTAATGACCAATGAAGTATATATAAGGAACCATAACAATGAAGTCAATTAGATGAGATGAGTGAGATGCAATGGACCATATATCAAATATTTCATGTTATATATTTTACATGCATAAAATGTTAGATACAAAATTCTTATTCTCTCCATATTATGGTCATTCCTTTAATAGTTTGTTAAACACTTACACGTGTATGTGTATAAATGTGAATTCTCCTTTGATTTATTAAAAGAACTAAATTACTTTGTTCACATTAATTCAATATTAATGTAGAATCTTTATGCAACTACATAAATTATCTGCACAAACATAAATTATTAATCATGTAGATTATATATATATATATAATTTCTTGGAACCAATCCTCCATATATGAGTCCATTCATGATTTTATGATTAGGACTACTAAGACTGTAGCCTTTTAATGATCATTTTTAAAGCTTGGCTAGATCATTGGATTGATAAACATTCAACATGCAAATTATATATGCATGATTACATCTTGTTAGGATTATTAATCCTCCATTAGTCAAATGTCTATTAGATTAATTTTTCCTAACTTAGGAACCTTAATTAATTAATTGGGTCCAATTGACCTAATGAGGCCACATGTACCAGTCACTAGAGTGTGGGGAACACTGCTAGAGGTTAACTGCCACTTACTGCATGTGCATGCATTAGTTTGGGCGCCTCCTAGACCAATCCCTACATTTTAGGAGCCATTGGGAGTCCCGAAACCAACCTACTTCAGTTAGTTGGAGTTAGTACTTATAGTTAGTATGAGTTAGCCCTCAATTACTTTCAGTTAGTTCACAAACAGTTAGCTAGCGCATGTCTTGCATGTATAATGCATGGATGCACGTGGAGTAGGTGCCTTTGCGCACCTACCACACTCAGTTGCACTGAGTTAAGTAGTTGTCACTGCTTGTTTCAGTTGGTTGGACATCTGGTAGTTGATTTTGGACTCCGATATTGATTGAGAGACCATGAGTTAGAGATTCAGTTAGATACAGTCATATCCACTTGGGAGATTCGAATTCATACCCCATGCATTTGATTTCTTCCTATGTAAACTATTGTAACAATAGATATTATTATTGTGAATGATACTGTAAATTCCTGAGCAATACTTGTCTGTTTCCTGTGTGGTTTGTTTTGTTCAGTTTGTATCTTCATTCTCCATTCATTTGCTGCAAACATTATTAGAACTATCTGCTTGAAGACCTAAATGGAATTCAAATTTTAATATGGTATCAGAGCCTTCTCAAGAAGGTTTCATGCTTGTTTCTCCCCATCGAACATCAGAAGCAGTTGGGTTTCCACAGAATTCCCCTCTGATGATTTGCTAGCTCTGGATGTATTCAGAGCAAGGAAGAGGGCATGATGAACCCTGAAACATGTTCATGCCGGGAGGAAAAGCATGATTCTAACAGTTCATATGTTTTAGTGTGTTATTGTAGTGAAATTGACAGGTGCTACGTAGCTTGTGTGAAGTTTTGTAGTGCTTCCATCCAAGGAAATTATGAGTTCTCAAAATCCTGAACCATGGATCCTCACAACTTGCAATTATCTTGATTGGAGGATTGATATGCAGCTGGCCTTGGGCAAGCATGCATAACACATGAGCATATGGGATCCTGAGCCTCTTCAGCCAGTAGAACGAAACAAGTTTCTGAACCGTTGTGATGAAGCATTAGGGTACTTATGTACTTATTTTTCCAGAGATCTCCTCTTCCACCTAGAAGGCTTGAGGACTCCCAAAAAATCCTGGGAGAAGCTTGATAGCTTGTTTAACAAACAAGATGAGCTTCGAGGACACATTCTAGAGAATGATTTGGTGTCTTTACATCCCAGCAATTTCGAGACTATTGAGAAATTCTTTACTAAATTCAAGTCTCTAGTACTACAGTGTAGACAGTGCGGGATAAAGTGAAAGAATGAGCAGAATGTCCTTTCCATACCCAACATTAAACTAGGCACTGAGTATTCTGTATTTCATTCCAAGCAGGAAAGCTTTCCTGATTGGAAGGTTCCTTCCTTGGATTCTTATTACGAGTCCTTAATCAAGGAGAAAGAAAAATTGATGAGAATGGGAGTCATTAAGACCTCCAAAGATCAATATCTCCTAGTTTCTGACTCTTCCAAAGAGAAAGCAAAGGGGAAATCAAAGAAGAAGGAGCCAAAGGCAGCTGATTCGAAGCCTAAACAAAATCAGAAAACTTCCGAAGGGGCCTCCGACTCTAAGAAGAAGAAGTTTGAAAAGAGGTTATGTCCTTATAGTGAAAAGGGGTATCATCTTGAATATCATTGTATGAGGAAAGAAATTGATGAAATGTCAGCTCTTCTCAAGTAGCATAACATTGCTTCCCCAAGAGCAAATAAGCCTGATGAAGAACCATAGACAGAAGATACCGAGAGGTGTCATGCTTTGAAAGCAACAATATCTCCATCCTTGGCATACATAATAAATTCTGGAGCTTCCAATCACATGATTTCTTCCAAAGAATTCTTCTCTACCCTCTCACTAACAAAGGGGCCGAACATTTACATGGGAGATAATTCCCAGATTCCAGCAGAAGGAAGGGGCTCAGTCAAAGTGAAGCATAGTGAGTTCAAGAATGTCTTATATGTGCCCTCCCTTGCTACTAACCTATTGTATGTTTACCAGATGACTCATGAAGGCTCTCCCATGAGAGTTACATTCGATTCATAATTAGTTGAGATTACAGAAAAATCCACTGGGCTACTTGTAGTGAAAGGTATTGCAAATCGCTTTACCAAAACTTATGAGTTCTCACATTTCTTACTTGTTTCTCCTCCTCCTGCAACTTTTTTTCTCATGTTAACAACACCAGCAAGATTTGGCATGAGAGATTTGGCCATCTCAATTTTAAATATCTGAAGCCACTCCACAATGGTAAAATGGTTGAAGGTTTTCCCTCCATCCAAACTTCTGATGGAGCATGTGTTGGTTGCTTGGTAGGTAAGCATCCAGAAAAGAAGTATCATATTGGGAAGGCACATAGAGCTGCCTCTACACTTGATTTGATATATAGTTGTGTATTAGGACCTATGCCCACAAAATCCATTAATGGTTGCAGGTACTTCCTCACCTTTATTGATGATTGTTCACGGTACTGTTGGATCTACTTCATGAAACAAAAACAAGAAGTTTTTGAGACTTTTAAATTTTTTAAAGCTATGGTTGAGAACAGTTTCAATAAGAAGATCAAGTCATTAAGATCTGATAAGGGAGGAGAGTACATCAAAGGATATTTCCAGAGGTTTTGTGAGTTAGAGGGGATTCGAATGGAACACTCAGTTCAATACAAACCATAGTAGAATGGTGTGGCTGAGAGGAAGAACAGATCATTGAAAGAGATGGAAACATGCCTTCTCCATGCCAAGCATCCACCTCCTTTTCTTTGGACTGAAGCAGTAAACTATGCTTCGTATTTGTAGAATAGGGTGCCCCACAAGTTAGTGGTTGGGGTCACTCCATTCGAAGCACTACATGGGTATAAGCCCAATGTCTCTCATCTGAGAGTTTTTGGTTCCAAAGCTTGGGCCAGAATACTACTTTACAAGAGGAAGGCCTTCCAAGCCCAAAGTAGTGAATGCATTCTACTGGGATATGTAGAAGATGAAAAAGCTTACAAAATAATGGAGGTTGCAACCAGAAGATGCTTCATTGAAAGAAGTGTCCAGTTCGAAGAAGATCAGCTGCATGATACTCCTCCAGTAGCACAGGAAGGTATAACTATTTCTCCACCTATTTTTGATGATGATGATGATGTGCTACAGGTTTTAGATTTAGATGAAGAAGATCACATTCAGCATGATCCTGTTATTGAGACTGAATCTCAAGAGATTCTAGATCCAGATCCAGTACCTATTCCTAATCAGAAGCCTAAACCCATATGGGCTCAAAAGCTTATTGATGTACCTGGAAGTGGTGCTGGAGATCCAGAAGACAGAAGAAGAACAAAGTCCCAATATCAGAATGAGCATGTTGCACTATCTCTAACAGATTCTCTCTCTACATTATGGTGCAGCAAAGTTCCAGGTCGATGCTACTTGATGATGGAGAATGATCAGCTACATATCCCACAAAAGCAGAAACTTGATCATTCCCTACCTTCACCATCCAGAAGAGACAAACAGAGTCATTAGTTCAAAAGTAGATTGAGAGGTCCACTAATGGATCATGCTACTGCATAGAGATGCAATTTTGCAGCAGTGTTTTTCTCAAGTTATTTTTCTAAGGAGGAAGCTTCTTTATTCTAAAGATAGCATGTAGATTGCTATTTTCCTGCTTATTTTTTTGGGGGGGGTTCCCATGAGGTTTTCCCATGTTTCCTCAGTTGTGTTAAGCAACATGTTTTTATTGTATTTGGGTGACCTATGGTCTTGTTACTAGGGCCATAGTTGTCCAAGTTAGGATTCAGGGTGGGTGTTAGGATTATTAATCCTCCCTTGGTCAAATGTCTATTAGATTAATTTTTCCTAACTTAGGAACCTTAATTAATTAATTGGGTCCACTAGTACAATTGGGTCCACTTGACCTAATGGGGCCACATGTACTAGTCACTAGAGTGTGGGGAACACTACTAGAGGTTAACTTCCACTTATTGCATGTGCATGCATCTGTTTTGGCACCTACTATACCAATCTCTACATTTTAGGACCCACTGGGAGTCCCGACACCAACCTACTTCAACTAGTTGGAGTTATTACTAGTTAGTCTCGGTTATCCCTCAGTTAGTTCACAAACATTTAGCTAGTGCATGTCTTGCATGGATAATGCATGGATGCATGTGGAGTAGGCACTTTTTCCCACCTACCACACTCAGTTGCACTGAGTTAACTAGTTGTCATTGTTTGTTTGAGTTGGTTGGACATCTGGGAGTTGATTTTGGACTCCGATATTGATTGAGAGACCATGAGTTAGAGATTTAGTTAGATACAGTCATATCCACTTGGGAGATTTGAATTCATACCCCATGCATTCGAATTCTTCCTATGTAAACTATTGTAACACCTGATATTATTATTGTGAGTGATATTGTAAATTCCTTAGCAATACTTGTTTGTTTCCTGTGTGGTTTGTTTTGTTTAGTTTGTATCTTCATTCTCCTTTCATTTGATGCAAACATTATTAGAACTATCTGCTTGAATATCTAAATGGAATTCAAATTCTAATACATCTAGGGTCCAATAGTACTAATTTGCTTTTATGAAATACATAAGGTTACAATGTAATTACTAGCAAGAAAGTGCTCTTAAAGTTTGGTTAGGCATGAAATGAATTTTGGCACTCCCTTGATTTCTTGGATTTCCTCCATGATTTAGGCCTTCAATATCTCGTACACCATTATTGTAAACAACTAGTAGAATTGATGGAAACCTTGACCTGCTGGCCAACGCATGGCATGATAGATGTCCAACTATGAGAATTCGTACTCCACATTAATTTATTCTTGGCTCTCATGAAATATTGCACTGCAAACCACTTCTCATAACTTTCTATCATTTTTTCAATGAGCATGGAGAGTTCTTCCTCTGCGAGGGCTTCACTATGGTAAGGAATAGTGTTGCATCTCTCACCACTTATGTATTTTGTTTGAGGTAACTCTATGAATAATTCGTTGAGAGTCTATGTATCAAATGCTTGCGCGAAGACATTCTATGCTGGTCAAAAATGTTGGCTTGATACTTTATCTACTCACAACGTTCAACTTTAGTAAGCTTTCTCTTTACTTGATTTTACAGTTTAATTCTTTTAGCTTTTCTATTAACTCTTAGGATATAGATATTTAAACTCCATTGACTCATATTATCATTCCTTCTCACATGATACTCATTATAGAAATTCTGAGTACGTTGTATGTTATTCGGCGTTTCTTTACCTTGTTATGGTAATATTTTATTATGTAACATGGAGTTACATTTTCTTAATAAAATTGCATTTATGTATTCAAGACATTAGTAATCCATCTTCTCTAGTACATGCAAATGGTTACTCATCTCCTCGGTTGACTTGACATGAACCAATTTGGGAATTCTTCTTCACGTATTCTTATTATAATGATTATATATTCAGTCTCCTATTACGCAACTTGGGTTAAGAGTTGACTTGAATAGCGACCTAAAATGAGTAATTTTACATAATTTTCATTTAATTCTTTGTTGTCCTCACCTATATCGAATGGTTAACTCTTGCATCCGTTTTTCCAATGGGATGAATATACTGTTACAGGTATGGTTTGGATGATTCCTGGGTTTGGTGTTTTTCTTTCAATCTTGTTTATATATTACATATAATATACTATCAACAAATTCGTTGCTCAAATGTTTTGATACGCAGGATTTGCAGAGTTTGGGGTCGTCCATGGCCTCCTTGGATTTTGTCAATGGACTCCAACGCTTGGGTATATTTGTTGTTTCATTAACAAGCCACTCATGCCGCAAATAAACTTTTCAAGTTCTTCTCTATAATATATATATATATATATATATATATATATATATATNTGCTTATTCAGAAACACCATATTAACTCATTTTTTTGGTTGATAGAACATATATTTCCACCTCGGTATGATAGGAATGTCTTTATATTGAATTGTGGGTATGCTAGGAATATCTCTATATCGAATTGGGTGAACCTCAAGGTATGTTGAACATTTGGCTCTATCCATTTTATGAAAATGATTATTTCTCATTGTTCAAGCTCGATCGAGGGTTTCATACTTAGATTTTGTTAGTTTTCTCTACTCTAAAAATATTGTATAAGAAACTTAATAATACATATTTGGTTTTTATTAATAGTCATTCCCTTCGTGGCTTTAATGTTGATTATTATTGTCTTCCCTTGTCTTTGATCAGGATTATATATGTATGAATTTTTTTCTATAGAGCTCAACCCTTTGGATATTAAACTTAGACTTGGTAGTTGATTTATTAATGTAAAGGAATAGACTGTATTGTTTAAAAACACTTCCTTTTCTCGGGTCATCGAACCTAGAGTTTCTTTTATTCGTTTACCGTATTAAAAACTGTTTTGATTTAATTTTAATGCATTCAACCATGAATTGAGAGCATTAAAATTCATTGACAATAATTTGAATACATTCAACCCATGATAAAATGTTTGAAAAATCCAGCACAAATGGTTATGCTTAGTATTTTATTTCCATAAATTATAAAATTTTATGGCTCTCTGGGATATTAGCAATTCACTAAATCTAAATTTGTTCAATATTCAGCCTCGACCCTTCCCCCTCGAGCCCCATATTTTGTTTTCTTGCTGTAAGTAGGAAATAGTGGGTAAAAGTCTATAGAATTGGTTGGTCATGCCCTCCTTTAGTGCTTGTACCATCCTAACCTGAACATAGGAATGCACACTCTACTGAACTAAAATAGATCTATATTTTCAGCAAATTCAATACGAATATGCGACTTATCACCCCTTGTCCATTAACTTTTAAGACTTTGTTCCTTATTTGGTTCATCATTGATTTCTAGGTTCATCTTAGGGTTAGACCCAAATAGAAGAAATTTCAATCTTCAATTGATATGTCCACAGGAAAACATCTATTTGACAAATCATTTTCTCATTTCTAATGGTTCATACTGGAATATTTTGAATAATGACTATGTATGAGAGGTGCACATGATAACCACTATTGATCTTCTCATTTTACAGTCTTAAGGAAATATAAATATGGGATGTCAACATCTCTTCCTTCTACAAATGGTTATACATAGTCATAACTAAGTTCACAAGCTACAGATAACAAAAAACAATTTGGCATTGAATTTATGTAGGCTCTGTTCTCTTGTCA
Source organism: Pseudotsuga menziesii (assembly GCA_001517045.1). NCBI lineage: Eukaryota > Viridiplantae > Streptophyta > Pinopsida > Pinales > Pinaceae > Pseudotsuga > Pseudotsuga menziesii. Next base: position 13,426 of record LPNX010569902.1, read on the forward strand.
CTACTCCACAGAGCTAGAAAATAACGGTATTTTGAGTTGACAATACAAAGTAGCGTTATGTCCAAATGGGTTGTTTTTATGCAGCAATGCCTTTTGTTATTTGATGAAAAAAATCATGGATTTCAACGTGGAATATGGTTCAGTTTTGCACAGTTATCGTTTTTCGTTAAAGACCTACTGGCCTATCGGTTGGCATTTTTGTTGGTAGGTGGTGATAAAGTTCGAGTGAGATAGACAATTTTGAATGAGATAATATATTGGAATTTCATAAAGCTGTAGTCATGCAAGTGGTAAGAGATTTGTAGAATGTGGTCGAGAAAAAATAGCCTTGGATATTTGAAGAAGTCAAGTATACTGCAGGCTTCCACGTTTCTTTATATTGAAAATTGCAAAAAATTCCTTTCACTTAAGTTTCTTTTGTTGAGGTAGAAAACTGTAAATAATTGTTCTATTGCATTCATTTAGTTTTTCTATTGATATTTTCAAATATCTTGAAAAGTTATGGAACATTTAGTAGTCTAATGAAGTCTAGGTCATAGAAAGGGATTGTGAACTCTTTAGTAGTATTTTTGCATAAATTAAAGTTTTGGTATAAATTTATGTCATTTTGCCGTTGCCTCCTTATTTTTGGATTTGATTTTGACATGGGTCAACTAGCATTCAAACAATTATTTTAGATTTTCCAATCGTTGCATTGGCGGGTCCATCGTCTGTCATTCTACAATAAGGTGAACTCAGAAATCAATCTTGAACCAATGGCCCAACTCCAAAGTAGGGTTCATTGGAGCTCTTAAGATATAGATGAATTACAGATGAATGAAGAATGACCTTCTCTCAAATTTATGTCCTAGCCCAACGGCTTGGGGTCTACCACCAATGAAGAATGAAGTTGTGTCAGCTTGGGGTCTACCCTCGATGAACAATGAAGTTGTGTTTTTTCGTTATAATCGATCTATTAGGTTACCCAAATGAGTTATTACTTTATCTCCTCCAAAACGTCTTTTTCAATAATCCTTATATCCCATGTTTCCCTCTCGAACTACATTAAATCCATTATAAATATATTTAGTTGAAGTTACATCTTCAATAATATTTCTCTGCCATGTTTCCCTCTCAAACTACTTTAAGTTCATTATAAATATAAATATGTTTAGTTGAAGTTTTTATTTGAGAAAAAGGTATTTTAAGTATAGCATTTTCCAAATCACAATGTGATTTTATTGAAATAAAGCATTGGTGTCCCATCTTAATAGAGAAGGGCTATGATTAAAAAAAATATGTTTTTGTTTTAAACATATTGAGATTGCTTATAAATACACGTGTTATATGAGAAAATATCTTTTCAAATACGTCCCTTTGTTAAAATTGATGCTTTTAGTATTGAAATTATTCACCAATGCATTAAGTTAGATACGGAGGATCACGAGCTCTAGTTTATGGAAGGGAAATAGAAGATGTAACTTTTCATAAATCTTCTTTTTTGAGGTTTTATTATAGCAACGTTTTTTTGAAAGTTTTAATAAAATACTTTTCAAAACATAGTACCAAAAGGGAAGACCAATTTTTTCATTTAGATATGGCGCATCAATACATTAATTCAACTATGAATGATGAAGTATCCAGGATGAAAAACATGGATAATTTCAGTATTATTGGGCATAATTATGCATACTTCAAATTAATATAATTTAAGTTGATTTTACTATTTTAAATATTAAATATTTATATTTTTTTTATACATGTGCATGGACAATATCATATGGTTGATTCTAAAAACATTCAACTATAAATAATCTTCAAGCCAATTGAGTTTTGACATCTCTATAAGTTCACCAGGTTTTTTTATCCCGCTTGTTGTGAGTCTCATTTTTCTTTATGTTTCATTTATTTGACATGTTATTGACCGTCCTGACACATGAATATATCTAAATTTGATATATTTAACCTTAACTTATCTTGAATATTAATCTAAGATTGATTCTACTGCCATCCCCCATTCTTTGAAGTCCACAAAGTTATTCCATTCCTTGAAGTCTACAAAGTTCTCACATCCCTGTTATATGAGTCTCACTTCTATTTTTGTGTGATTTTTTAATATGTTATTAGTTACTTTGGCAGATGAATGTACCTAAATTTGATATATTTCACTTTTACTTTTCTAGAAACTTGACAAAGGGTAGGATTTAGCTAAATGGGTTGTTCTACTTCCTACAAAAGATAACCACGAGATTATATCCAAGGAAAACCATTGTAGAAAGTAAGGAATTGAATTTGGAGATCCACTTTACCCTACCAATTATGATATACCATCATCAAGCTACCATCTAGGTTAGATGTACTTCAATAAGTATTAGTTCTATTTTATGTCACTCCAATAGTAGATGTTTGTTCAAAATGTGAAGGTTTGAAAATGAAACTTCAATGTCAGAGTATCCCATTATGTCAATATTTTGTTAGCCTAAATGGATAGCCTCGTACCCACCCATCATTGTTAAGGATCAACTAATTTTTATAGAAAACCATGCAATTACCATTCCACTGATAACTTTTTTGTGGAAGATGAAAGCCAAAGAAAATGACTTTTCTTCTAAATTATCTATACCAACTCCTTATGTTGAGTCAACTAAGAGTTCTAGTAACCAAAGGGTTGACAATAATACTACCCCACGCCAAAATTATACTAAAAAGTCCAAATAGAGAGATGCGATGAGAAGAAGGGAATCCAACTATAAACTAAGGCCACTTAGTATATTAGAGGGTAGTGGGAACTTCTCACTTCCTCTTAATTAAGTGGTAAAGTAATTTAGTTCTAAACTTCACATAACCACACTATGATTGGTGTTGACAAAAACATGGACATTGAGATGCAAGGAGGCTTGAACCTTGAAGAGTGGAATAAATTCCTCATAAATTTGCAAAGGAAGCTTTCAAGAACCCTATAATTACAAGGGAATGAACATTAATGAAGATCATTATAGAAATGCACAGTAATTCACAAATAAAGCAATCACAACAAAAATAATATAAGAATAAACAGTTGGGATGAAGGACTCCATTTATATGGGATACCTACATGGAATGAGTTCAATTTTGAAAACTTTGCTTTCTACTTCCAAACTCTCTCCATATCACATTTTATATCGAGTGTGACTTCATCAACTTTGATTTATGATTGATTTTAATATTTTTAGCGATATTTGATAGTTTGCACATTTATCACAAAAATGCATTTATACCAAAGGAAAATTTCCAAACCTTGGACTATTTAAACTTTATAGATTTATGTGCGAGTTAATTTTTTTCATCCTTTTTTCTTCCAGCAGAGACTTGAATATTTTTAATATTTTTGTAAAGATCTTAAAGCAACTTCTACAATTGTATTTGGATTTTTGAAATTATGATAATATTGCAACTATTACTTTTAACTCCGCTCCGTGTTTTATTTTTGTGGTATTACTCTTTTTTTTCCTTAGTGAAGTTATTTAGATGCGAGGTATGGTTCTTGGAATAGTAGGTAATACAATATTAGAATTCGATGGCATTGAGATAACTAGGGTGATAGTATTGTGTTCTTTAAGTAAAATGTTATTGATGTGATGTCCAAAAGGTTAGTGTTTCCACTTGTTATGAATATGTATGTGAGATTTCACACTTTCTCCATAATTGAGGTTGTGTTTGCTAGAAGTCACATTGTAGCTTATGACATTGTTTAGTAGGCCTTAATATGTATTTGGTTCCTCCTCAACTCCAAAGTTAAGAGATGTAACTAATTGGGTGTTTCGGAGTTGAGCAATTGTATTATATTTTTTAGCTCGATGACAACCAATAAAAGTGAGATCAATCGTTCTTGGCTCATTGGAACCAAGAAAAGTTAGATTGGTATTTCTTGACTAATTGTTTCTTTAAACTTTTTATATTATTTTTTAACATTTTCACATTGCAAGTTATGAACAATTGTTAGATTGAGTTATAATTGGCACATTCATTATTGTAATTTCAAGTATTACATGCAAGGAATCCGCCTTAATATTGTATTGGAACTAACATGAGCTTAAGTGGAAATTTGAATCCTTATTTACATACCTTATGTGTTATTGTTACCATGAGATGGGATCATATAAGTTTCAACGTCTGTGTATCTTTATAACTTTTGTATGCTTGAAACTTAACAATGGAGATTTTTCCCTCTCTCGTAAAGATGAAAAAAAACTAGATAAAACCCAATAAAATGTAACTAAATGTTCATAATTCCCTTGATTGCAAGAATAAATGTAGAGGAAGTGGAAGCAATTCATTGCATATCGTAAATGACCCAAACACAAGCTATGCACATGATCATATGGTGTTATTGGAAAGTAAGAGGATTTTTCCTATGTTCATTTGGGTTTAAACATCAATGATGTTTGTTTTGATACGAAGGTATGGAATTCCATCCACGAAAGGGTTTCAAGTTTTCATTTTTATGGAGTTTAATTTATTAATATTATAGAAAATATGAGCTCTCTATGGCTATACTTGTATTTACATGATATAAAATGAGTAGATTGGTAGGTTGTGGTGTGAAACATATGCAACTCATATTTTTCAAGCATTTCACTAACTATTGGACTATCGGTCATTTACATTCTTTGTTACATTGATATCTTGACTGAGTTTCCTTCTACACATTTTTCCTTCCTCATTGCTATTTCATTGGGTCTTCCACTATCCAACGCTACAAATTGATCAGTCACCTGTGCAATCTTGGTGGGGTCATTATTAGCATTATGCTATTGTTTTATTTAGCATCTTGTTTTCTTATATTAATATGAGTTAGGGATCCTCTTTGTTACAACTTGATAATATGATATAAAGGGGTGTTAAAAATGGGTTGAAAAAAATGGATACCTACAATCTCTAGTGAAACTAGGGGTTTTCTTAATTTGAAAGGCATATTGAGAGGGGGGTTCAGCAATACAATTTTAGGAGACATTTTCCAATATTTAGTGAAATTGGGGATATTCTTTAATATCCTACGAACGCTCGTGCTATGTAAAAAGTTCACTAAGTAAACCCCCCGTGTTTTATGCATACATGATTTTCCAAATATCAAACAATCAATAACATTGATAGTCAAATACAAATATAAATTCACAATTATGTTTCCTACAGAAAATCATATCTCCTTGCAACCATGAGGCCATCCTCATATTGTTTGGCTTTTGCAAGTGGGAGCACTTATCCCTTACTTAGACATGTTTCCCAAAACTTGGACATCCACATACAACATGCCATCTTGACACCATTTTAGATCAGCCAAACAGTCAATTGCAATCAAAAACAAAAATTTGCAATCTGGAATTTAAAATCTATTCTATTCAGAGGTAAGATTTCAGTCATGAGATCCTTCTCATAGCACATGGCAGATTTCTGCCTTGGTTTCATTGGGTACAACCATACTTCCCTATTCAGGTCATCCTACCTGCAGCATTCAAGAAGTTATGATATGATTGTACATAGATACAAGGGTCATCTCCTCATGGATCTACAATCTCACATGTAGGACTCAGCCCATACATAGACTCGATTTTACCTGCAGAATATCCCTCAATGAACATACCTTGCTCTGAAGGTTGTCTTATGAACATATTCATCCTTGATTCTTACCTGATGGTACCTAGACCTTAATTCAATAATGGAAAATACCTTTTCTCCTATCATTTGATCAAAAGGTTCATCAACCCTAGGAAAAGGATATTTGTTCTTCTCGGTGACTTTGCTCAGCTATTTGTGATCAATACACAACCAGAGTGTACCATTTTTATTTTTCACAAATAGGAGTGGTGCTCCCCAAGGAGACACACTGGGTTTGATATACTTTCTTACCAATAGCTCTTGTAACTGCATCTTCAGCTCTAGAATTTCTGGTGTACTCATCCGGTAGAGTGTCTTGGACACTGGTTCTGCTCCTGGCACAAGTTCACATGTAAAATCAATGTCCCTCTTTGGAGGAAGTCCCAGAATTTCATCAGGAAAAACATTCTTGAATTATTGCAACACATGAAAGCCTTCCCACCTAGGATTATCATTCTCTGCTGCCTCCAAAACATGAGCTGCATACACTATGCAACCTTTCCCACATAACTTCTTCAGTTGCATTGCTGGAGCCCTCCTTCTAGAGATCGGTTTTGGAATTCCTTTCACCACCTTTAGTTTTCCTTCCTCATCTAAGCACTCAAAAGTCTTGTTGTAATAATCAATATTTGCTCTATGTGCTTCCAACCAATCCATTCCAATGAGGAAACCATAGGAACCAAGTGGAAGAACATTCAGATATGCACAAGTGACTAACCCATCCATGACGAATGGACATTTATTTACCACCTTACTGACTTTCCTCTTGGTTCCAGCAGCTAGTTGGACTAACCATGATCTTCTATGCTTTAACTTCTTCAAAGTGCACATCTCAACAAGTTTGGGGGTGATATAGATGTGAGTAGATCCAGGATCAATCAAAACAAAAACAAATTGCTTAGAAATATTACCCTCAACTTCAATCATAGTTGAGTTATGACCTTCCTAGCAGTCTTCTAATGCTGCACAAATTCTAGGAATGGTCCTTGCCTCATGACCCACTGTTTTGGCTCCTTGGGCGTTGTGGAATTGACCATCATTATTACTCTAATGTGGGAAGTATTTAATCAGGTGGTCTCCTCCAAATTCCCAATCATCAAACTCTCCTCCACCTCCTCATTTTAGGTTTACTAACAAGAGCACTGTGAGATCGAGTTAAGGGAGGCATAAATTCATATCCACATTCATACTCATTCTCTATATCACAGTAATCATCCTCAGATTCTTCAACTATTTGTTTACCTTGCCTCCTTCCTTCTTTCTCTTGTGCCGAACCACAAAGCCCAATTACTTACATGCAATAAAGAAACAATCCATGATGTTAATATTTTTGGCACGGATCATCTTGGTCGGATCAAGACCAAATTTTCAATCTGTATGATGACTCTGCAAAATGTGTTAAGGAGCACCATTGTTAAACAATATCAGTAATTCAAAAATCACTTACCAACTGCTCACTACACATATAAACTATCGAGATAGTGTTAGAATCGAGAACTATGGTCAAGTCAGATTTCGTTAATGAAAGAATGAGATGAATAAAGGCCTTTGAGTTGCGAAATTATAAACATAATTGTACCGAAGAAGATTATGATCAATGAAAAAGGTTGATCCGCAAATAGATCAACGACCGACAGTGATTTCACTGGGTGAAATAGCACGGCTAAACAAACCTTTGATGTACGCAGAATTTCTATCAAATCTGCCTCATCACTTTTGAAGTCCATCGTTGATCTAGTGGGGACACTGATCCAATGGTCAATAACAATTCCGCTGATTCAACTAGCAAGTTGTTTAATATAAGCTAGTGTGCGTGGAATTCCTTTATACAATCAAGTTCATTGTTGATTTGAAGTCCCCCTCTTTATTAAGCGCTGCCAAGGGTATTTTGTCGGGTTGGCTAAGTTTAGAAATTCTACGAAGTGGAACTCTTTCTTACTGTAGTTTTCTTTCTGCAACTAACTACCTTATCACATTTATACCAATGTTGCAACCAAAAGCTTCGTTAAACCACAAACTGGGTGTTCTTATCTCATTTTAACGGTTCAACTTGGCCCAGTTAGGCCCTAGTGCTGCAACCTTTTCTCTGATACCATAATGTAACGTCCCCATACCCCATATTATAGATAAATTAAAATTTTTACTTCAAGAACAATTGTTCTCCCTTCAAACACAGGGCATGGACATTAACACACTCTTCAACATTCATTCTCAAACTTAAGAACCCCTGTACATCATTGTAATAATTTCTCCACCATTAACAAATACATTCTGTACACAGAACCTTCTTCCGCCCTAAATCTGTTCGTTTCGCACTTCCGCTTCTGCCCTTCCAACCTTGGAAATCAGGAATCAGAAACATAATGTGCAACATGAACCATTTAAGCACTCTTCTGCCTTCCACCTTCCACACTTCCACCTTCCTCCTTTGGAACTCAGAAATCGGAAACATAATGCTCGACAAAGTCCTTCAACCACAATTCTGCCTTTCGTCGTCTGCCCTCGAAAGTTAGAAACACAACCTTTCGATGGAATCGTTCAACGGCCTTCCACCTTCTACCTTCTTCCCTTCTACCTTCCACCCTCGGAACTTGAAAGTCGGAAATATAGCACGCAACATAATCTTTCAATGGCCTTCTGCCTTCCACCTTTGAAACTCGGATTCAGAAAACTATCAAATGACGGGACCTCTATCCCTATTCCTGCCTTCCACATTCCTCCTTTCTTCCCTGCAGTGCGGAACTCGGAAATCAAAAAGACCAATTCTTTACCTTAACCTTTTTCTATTTTTCCACCTTCCACCTTCCACAGGCAGATTCCAGGGTGTCGAAAATGCACTTTCTTCCTTATCTTTTCTCATGATTTCCACCTTCTACCTTCCGTAAGTGGATCCCAAAAGTCAAAAATCCCACATTCTACTTTAATGAAACTTCTTTCTCTCGCCTCCTGCATTCCACCTTCCGCTGTGAATCCCTGGGTGCGAAAACACTTAGATCAACTGCAACTGACCCTTTAACCAGGCTTTCCTAGCCTCCAAGGACTTAAGTAGAATGCATTGAACATACAAGGAAAATGCAGAAGTAAAATGCAGGGAAAATATATACAAGTAAACCTCTACTTAGTCATCATCAAACATCCAACATGAACATAGTGATTCATAGGAAATTACATGGCATAAACAAGCAGAACAAATACACTCATGCAACAATGAATCCTACTTCATTCATAGTAAGCATTCTTCCTTATCAATTCATCATATTCGTTCATAAACAACTTCAATGCATAAGCCAGAATAACAAAGAATACTTATCTTGATGATTAAGTTGTCCCACAACTAGCTAGGTGATTGCAACGTTCCACCCAACCATAGGCCAGTGTGTTCATTAATCTCTCAACACACTACCACCCCTGATTTGGGCATGATTTCTGCAAGGAGCTATGGAAACAACATGATTACACGCAGCCAACATACACTAAAACACAATCAAACCAACCTTTAGTTGGGTTTATCATACTATCCATCCAAGCCAATATACAATTGGATTTCACAGGCTACTAAGACAACAAGCCACTAACATAAGGGTCCCTTGGAATTACTCAGCCAAGCCAACATTCACATCAAAACTCAGTCAAACCAACCTACAGCTGGGTTTCTCAGACTATCCGAAGCAACAAGCCACATACAGTTGGGATTGTCCGGGCCTACTCAACCACACCAACACTCATAGAATCAGGTCATATCATACACAGTCAATACAATACACATCTGGGTTTCACAGACTGTCCATCCAGGCTAATATATAATTGGGTTTCACAGGCTACTAAGGCAACAAGCGAAAACACAACAAGACACAACCAAACCAACTAACAATTGGGCTTATCAGGTTGCAAAGGCAATAGAAAGGTAGAATTGCTAAGCTAGTGAGCTCAACCATAGAGCTATGGCCTCCTACACAATATCTGGCCTCGCCTCCTCAATACCTACGCCACCCAACACAAGGTAGTATTCCCTTCACTGCTACACAGTTACCTTAGGCCATACCTTCCCTTCCAGTGCTCTTCATGGTGTGCAAAAAGGATTTACAAGCCCCTCTTAATCTATCTATGAGGTTCCTCTCTTCACTAGGTTTATCAGCCAATTTTGGCCGCTTCCATTCCTTGGTCTTCCAACCAAAACAGGGATGCACAACACATCAATCCACAAGGAGAACTCAGCCACACAGCTTCACTCTGTAACACATAGAAAACAAGGTCTCATACCACAATGTCACATAGACAAACAATGCAGAACCACACAGATGAAACTCAGGATGGTAGAACCATGACGCTGCGCGTCTTTAGGGCAATTGATAAACCACAAAGGGTCATGCACTTATAAAAGAGAGAGATCTACACTCCCCAATTAATCAACAAAACACAGTGGAACCCCTCTTCCGCTACTTAGGGCAGTGAACCAATAACGAGGCACCTGAACAAACTGATCAGAAGGATCAAAGGGTCTGGGACGACAAAAATGGTAGAATAATGAAAATCCATGATAAGAGAACACGACTCCCCCTAGTAGACTCTACCAACAGTGCAAATGAATCCAATGTTCAACGCAACTCAGGGATGAGGGAACGGGCACACATTCCATGCAGGTTTACTTGCTACAGAAGCAAGAACGTGGCCTCCCAAGCTGCAGACCTTCAAACTTGTTGGCTTGCTCAATCAAGACATCAGCTGCCATGCCTTACTCTACCCAAGGCATTAACTGCCTCACCAACCTTTTGAATAAATTGATGGTGGAGGAAAGAGGACAAAAAGGGTAGTTTCTCGAATGACATTTGGTCACACCCTATTGGCTCAGGAGTTTGACTAACTCCCCTCCCTATCCCTTGTGGAATCATGCCCCCATCTCTTTAATGTTTTTCAGTCCCATAGCTAGCTGTGGTATTATAGGAATTGCATATTACATTAGATATCAAAATATATATACTATTCTTGACTTCACACTATCACCATAGGTATCAACCTTGATCACCTATACAAAACAAAAGATCAATGACAAGGCCTTGGCCTTAAGCGCCATGCCATGGTCTCACTAATATATACAACATGTACAATTCAAATACCATGGGGTCAAAACTAGTGCACTAGGGTAATTTTTAGGGGGGAAATTTCGCCAATTGGCTATTTTTTGAGTTTTTTTCAAAAAATAAATTCGCTATTTGATCATTTTTAGCATCTAATATTGCCTATATTTAAATAAAATATTTGTTTTTATCATAATATTAGCCAAAATTTACACATTTTAGTGTTAATTTTATGTTTCATATTTAATATTCTCCTACCTATCTATAAACATGTTTCTTTCAATCCAAAACAATCGCCTAGAATACTATACTTAAGTATAATATTAGAATCCTTAAAAAATACCTTGCAGGGCACACATTCCCCTTCCCCTTGGGGTCAAAACCAAGGGTATTGGGGTCAAAACCAAGGGTATTACAAAGGAAATCAATTTTAAGGGCATGCTTGTTTGAATTATTGTGCCATTTCTATTCATGCAATGAGTGCAATTGAATTCTATTATTGTGCAGTGGAATGGATTAAAAAATACACACCGAACAAGACAAATTTCACAGAAAACAGATAAGAATTGCTCAGTAAAATTATAGTACTATCTTCATTAATTCCAATAGTATACATTGATGTTGCATAAAGGAGGAATCATGTGGATAGGATTAGAATCTACCAACTCAATATTAAATTACTGGCTAACTAGAAGTGTCTAAGTCACTATCCGAGCTCACTAGTCTAACTTCGTATGTCTAATTCAGTCTCTCAATCAGTTAAACCAGTTAAACTGATGAGGTAGGAGAGAATATGCACCTACCCAAATGAAACCATGCGAGACTGGCACTAATTTAATTGGAGGACATCTAGTTGAATGTAACTATAGCATAACTTAGCTTAACTAGTTACCAACTACCAACAACTAAAGGAGGTTGGTGGTGGCACTCCCAGTGGCTCCTAAATTTTAGGGATTCGTCTCATAGGCACATAAACTAATGCATGGACATGAAGTTATTTGTAGTTAACCTCTATATGTGTTCTCCACACACTAGTGGTTTGTATCAGTGGCACCATTATCCCAAGTGGACCCAATGGTACTAGTGGACCCAATATTAATTAATGACTCCTAAGTTAGGAAAATATAATCTAATAGACTAAGTATGGATAACGAAGGATTATAAATCCCAACACCCCCTTAATCCTAACTTGGACAACTGTGGGCCCTAGAAATAAGGCCAAAAGATGCCCATTACAATCTAAAATAATTAAAAAATGTTGCTTAATAAATAGAGGAAATAGGGGAAAACCTCATGGGAATCCCCCCCCACCCCCCCTTCAAAATAAGCAGGAACAAGAAATACAAGCTATTCTTAGGAGAAAAAAACTTCCTCTTTGGGAAATAACTTGCAAAAACTCTACTGCAATTTGTAGCACTATGTAGCAGCATGGTTCTTTTGTGCAACAACATCCTGAAGCTGTGCATGTGAACCTCTCAATTTCCTTCTGATCTGACGGATGTAGAATGTATTTCTTCTTGCTAGAGGAGGAAAGGAATGATCAAATTTCTTTCGTGGGCCATGTGATTGATCATTCGCTATCATCAGGTAAAATTTTCCTAGAACTTTGTTGCACACTCTATTGGGAGAGAATCTATGAGAGAGAGAGAGAAACATCCTAATTCTGATACTGGGAAATTTTTCTCCTTCTATCTTCTGGATTCCTAACACCATCCTCAACTACATCAATGAGCTTTTGGGCCCATCTAGGCTTAGGCATTCAGTTTGGAATGGATGCTAGATATGGATCTAGAATCTCATGAAACTCAGCCTAAATACCAAGGTCATGCTGATCTTGTTCCTCTTCATTTGAATATGAAACATTTGACAAATCATCATCATCAAAAGGTAGTGGAAGAGTGCTTATACCTTCTTGTGCTTCGGGTGGTGGTAGATCAAACAATTGATTTTCTTCAAAATGAACACTACACTCAATGGAGCATTTCCTAGTTGAAACCTCCATCAACTTGTATACTTTTGCATCCTCAACATATCCCAACAGTATGCATTCACTACTCTGGGCTTGGAAGGCCTTTCTCTTATCAATGGGTATTATGGCCCTCACTTTGGAACTAAAATCTCTCAAGTGAGAGACATCGGACTTATGCCCATGCAGTGATTCAAATGGAGTGGCCCCGACCACTGATTTATGAGGCACTCTATTCTGTATGTATGAAGAACAATTTACATCTTATTCCCAAAGAGAAGGAATATTCTTGGCTTGGAGAAGACAGGTTTCCATCTCCTTCAATGATCTATTTTTCCTCTCAGCCACACCATTCTACCGTGGCATGTATGGAACTGAGTGTTCCATTTGAATCCCCTCTGATTCACAATATTACTTAAAATATATTTTAATGTATTCACCTCCATTATCTGAACTTATGGACTTGATCGTTTTCCTGAAACTATTCTCAAACATAGATTTAAAAACTTTAAAATTCCAAATACTTCTGATTTTTGTTTCATGAAATATATCCAGCATAACCTAGAATAATCATCAATAAAGGTAAGGAAGTACCTCGAACCATTAATTGATGTTGTAGGCATTGGTCCTGACACATCACTGTCTATCAAATCAAGTATAGAGGCAGCTCTATGTGCCTTTCCAATTTCATACCTCTTCTCTGGATGCTTACCTACCAAGCAACCAAGACATACTCCATTGGAAGTTTGGATGAGAGGCAAGCCTTCAACCATTTTATCATTGTGGAGTTGTTGGGGATATTTGAAATTGAGATTCCCAAATCTCTCATGCCATATCTTGTTGTTGTTAGCATGAGTCAATAGAGCTGTAGGAGGTGAAACATACACAAAGTGAGAGAACTCATATGCCTTTGAGGCATGATTTGCAATCCCTTTTGCTATGAGATTTCTAGTAGCCTTTTCTGTGATTTCAACTTACTCAAATTAGAATGTAACTTTCTTAGGAGATCCTGTATGGGCCTTGAAAAAAAAAATGCAAGAGAGGGAACATAGAGAACATTTTTGAACTCACCATGCTGGATTTTAACTGAACCTCTTCCTGCTGCTGGAATTTGGGAGTCATCTCCCATGTGAATTATAGGCCATTTTGATAGAGTGAGAGTGGAGAAGGATTCCTTGGAAGCAACCATGTGGTTGGATCCTCCAGAATCAATCAAGTAAGCTTTCAACTGAGTAATTCCTCCCTTCAAGGCATGGCATCTCTCATTATCTTCTGTTTGTGGTCCAACATCAGACTTCTTTGCTCTTTGTGGAAGGGAAATGTTGTTATGTTAAAGGAGGGAGGACAACTAGTTGATATGCTTCTTCATGCACTAGCTTTCAGGATGAAATACCCTAATACAATAAGGACACTTAGTATTTTCAATTTTTTTCTTCTTCTTGGAGCTTGAAGCCCCTTTGAATACTTCTAATTCTATTTTGGATTTGAATCTGAGGCTTTGGTCTCCTTTCCCTTGTGCTTCCCTTTAGCTTGCACATTGGTTGAGTCTGACATCAGAAGAGCTTGGCTCTTGGAAGTTTGGAGGACTCCCATTTGGACCAACTTATCATGCTCATGTATTAAAGACTCGGCAAAGCCATCAAGTGAAGGAATCTTCTAATTAGGGATGGAAGCTCTTCCAGAATGGAAGGTTGAGATGAAGACAGAGTACTCAGAACCAATTTTGCTACGCATAGAGAGCACAAGATGCTCATCCTTCCTCTCTATTCCGCATTGCTTACATTGTAGTGCTAGAGACTCGAATTTTGTGAAAAACTGTTGGATAGTTTCGAAATTGTTGGGCTGCAATGCTATTAGCTCGTTCTCCAAGATGTGCCTTTGTAGCTCATTTTGTTTTCCAAACAAGAATTCGAGCTTCTCCCAAGCTTCTTAATTAGGAGTTTACAATCTCTCAAGATGAAAGAGGAGATCCTTGGAGATGTGAGTGCAAAGGAAGCCAAATGCTTCATCCAATTGGTTCAAGAACTTATTTTTATTAGTAGGATGATGAGGTTCTGTCTCTCTGCCCATAGTCATCCTATACAGGCCAAGCTTGCGCAATGATACGTACATATCTGCCCTCCAATCAACATAGTTGAAGGGTATAAGGATCTAGGGTAAGAAAGCTTGAGAATCCATCAATTTTCCTTCTGAATAGTCAATTCTTCAATCAAGCTATGTAGTACCTGTAAGAAACACTACAAAATAAAAAACAATTCACAATCATGTTAGATATCAAGCCTTCCATCTCGACATGTACACTTTCTCAGGGTTCGTCACGCCCGTAGAGACTTCTCTAAATGAATCCAAAGTTAGCAATGCGCACTTTGCAGGACTTATGTGGAAACCCAACTGCTTTTGGTGTACAATGGAGATTAGACACACATTTTTTATGCCTGACTAGGCTATGATACCATGTTTGAATTATTGTGCCATTGATCTTCAGGAAATGAGTGCAGTTGAATTGTATTATTGTGCAGTGGAATAGAATGAAAAATACACACTGAAAAAGACAAATTTCACAGAAAACGGATAAGAATTGCTCATTAAAATTTCAGTATTATCTTCATTAATTACAACAGTATACATTGATGTTACATAAAGGAGAATTTGAATCATGTGGATAGGATTCAAATCTACAACTCAAGACTGTCTGACTAACTAACTAGAAGTGTCTAAATCACTATCGAAGCTCACTAATCTAACTCCAGATGTTTAATTTAGTCTCTCAATCAGTTAAACCAGTTAAACTGATGAGGTGGGTGAGAAGCAGGTGAGAATAGGCACATGCCCACATGCAACCATGCAACACTGGCGCTAATTGAACTAGAGGACATCTAACTGAATGTAATTGGAGCATAACTTAGCTTAACTTGTTACCAACTACCAACTATTGAAGAAGGTTGGTGGTGGCACTCCCAGTGGATCCTAAATTATAGGGATTGGTATCAAAGGCACATAAACTGATGCATGAACATGCAGTCAGTTGCAGTTAACCTCTATATGTGTTCCCCACACTCTAGTGGTGTAATATCTTGATTTTGACCCCATTTACATTAAAATTATATGATGTAAATATCGTTATTTAATCATGGTGGGGAGCTCAAGGAAGAGGCCCCGCCATCGATTTAATGTTTTATGTATCAGAAACTAAAATCGATACCTATGGTTCTCATTCTAGCTAGGCACAATATATTTTGGACATCACGTAAATATGCAAATTAATAAAAAATACCCACAACTAGCTATGCAATGCAACAAAGAGATGGGGGCATGATTTCACGAGGAAAAAGGGGGGGAATTATTCAAACCCTTGAGCTAATAGTGTAAAGTCAAATGTCAATGAGAGAACCCATCAAATCTCAACTACCCATTTTGCTTATGCACCCAATCATTTATTTCTTCCAGAAATTGGTTGAGGTAGTTAATGCATTGGGAATGGAAGAGTATGGCAACCAATTTCGTATTGGGGGCAAGCCATCAATTTTGAAAAACGTGTTTTTACTTATTGGGCAAGTAAATTCCCAGAAATTGGTGCCCAAAACCATTATTCACCCATACGTTTCTTTTCCACACACAACTGGAGTTTGCTAGGCGTTTTTCCCTCACGATTTCTGCAGTTTCCTCATTTTTTCCATGGCCAGGAATTCGTTTTTGTATTGCTCAATGGCTGGGAAGATAGATCCACGATTTGGGGGTTTGTAGAGGTTGTTTTTGCCATTGTGAATCCATTAAACGTTTTTTGAAATTGTATTTCTCTCCTAGGGTTGATTTCCCCCTTTTACTAATTCGTTTTTGGTTGCCAAAACGTTTTTGTTCATACCCAACACTTGTGTTTTTTTGTTCTGTAAATCCTTGTTTTGGTTTGAGCTGTTAGGAGTGGAAGAGGCCCAGAATTGGCTTGATAAACCTAGTGAAGAGAGGAACCTTATAGAGAGATCAATATGGGCTAGCTAATCTTCCATGCACACCCTGAAGAGCACTGGAAGGGAAGGTATGGCCTGGGGGATTGTGTAGCAGTGAAGGGAATACTTCCTTGTGTTGGGTGTGTAGGTATTATGAAGGCCAAGCTAGATAGATCTTGTGCAGGTGTCCATAGCTCTATGGTTGAGCTCACTAGCTTAGCAATTCTTCCTTTCCATTGCCTTAGCAGCCTGATAAACCCAACTGTAGATTGGCTTGGATGAAGTTTGGTGTGTTTTTGGCTATGCGTGAGCCTGTTGTTTCCTTATTCCATGTAGAAATCATGCCCAACTCGAGGGTGGTAGTTGTGCTGAGAGATTGATGAGGACAACTGGCCTATGGTTGGGTGGAACGTTGCAGCGACATAGCTAGTTGCGGGGAAGCTCAATTTTAAGATAAGTGTTGTGTTGTATTTAATTTCTACAATGTATTTGCTTTAAAAATTATTATGAACGTATTGAATGTATGAATGATATTTGCTTCCACTGTATTTTAATGAATTATACATCTACATATGTATTTTTATTTCAATGCATTTTTTTATTATGTTCATGGGGCTTAATGTCCAGATTAGACAATAGTTGAGTCGCGTCCTCTCTCTATGAGAGGGGAGGGGATGTGACAAGTGGTTAGTACTGGTGGCACCAATAGCCCAAGTGGACCCAATATTAATTAATGACTTATAAGTTAGGCCCAATATAATTTAATAGACTAAGTATGGACAAGGGAGGATTATAAATCCTAACAACGCTATTGTAGTTCAAGTTTGACAATGTTTGTTTGGTGGCATTATGATGGAATGTGGGTGCCTCTGTAAAAATTCAGGATGCAGATCTAGCTACAAAGATATTTCTCACATACATGCATAGGAAAAATAGATAGAGGAATAATGAGAATGAACACAAGTGAAGTGAATAATGATTGGAGAATCTTCCATGTATTATTAATCAACAATAATGTACATAAATAATACATCCTTGAGAGGTAAAATCGAGTTGTTAAGGAGACAACTCATGCTAGCTCATAAAGTAGACTTACCAAATATGGAAAACCCCATAGGTGACTAAAGCACTTTCCAAATCAGTCCAAGAGCTCATGGATTGGCTAAAGCATGAGTGAGTGATGGAAAAACTTGCTAATCATGGAATCTAGAGAGAAAATCATTGAGGATGAGTTGGCCACAAAAGATAGAAGTTGCCTAGTTGACTAACTTTACCTTATCCACTGAAAAGCAGGAAAAAACAGTCTAAAGATAGAAATGATAGGAAAGTGAAGTTACTAATATGTCTAGTCAATAAAATTGATAAGATCTATCTAGAATTCGTATAAAGCACTCCTGGGTGTAAATATGGCAAGTATTAACTAAGTAGTGCAGGTGGAGGCCAACTACCTAGTCTAATACATAGGAAATTAACAAAAAAAATTACTTATTATATCCCAAGTATAAAGTGGGTTTATAATATTCTAACCTCAACCTAAGCAACCTCAAAATTCGGGTTTCGTAAGCCTTTCAGGATCCCATGATGACCACCATGTTCAAATTCATGCTTGGATAAAAATATCATAAGTCCATACATAAGTATGGTGTGTCCTATCTAGATTGTTACTACCATATAGTAGACACGGGCTGAATGGATTTGCAAATCCATTACTTACTAGAACGTTAATGCAAATGACAACCGATAGCTACATACAAGCAAATACGCACTTGCATTTACGAAAAAAATTAGATGGGAACATAAGAACTTTAAGGTATGTGTTATGTTTTTACTTTTAAATACTCATTAATGATAAAAATAATACATTCAAGGTTTTCTCTTCGATGAGGAGTGAACGCATTTTTTTTAAATACACATAAATAAAGGTTTTAATTTACCTTTGAATTATGTTTATATGTCAAGATTATGTGTTGATAGTAATTAAAAAAAAAGAGTTAGTTAGTATATACATGACGAGTTTAAAAACTTCTATTTGTGCATGTTTATACGTATTATAAAATATGTAACTAACAATTAATTTATGTGATGATTAATGGTGTTTTTAAAATAAATTTATTTAAAGGTTTATTTTTTTAAATACAAAATATTGGAAAAAATACAAAATAATATAAAGTAGATGTTTTATGTGTTAACAAAAAATGTAAATAAAATTAATATAAAAAACAAATTTAAACTAATTATATGAGAATTAATAAAAAAATTGAAAATAATTTAACCAAACTTAAAGATACAAATAATAAAATAGCTCTTTTATGTGTTATAAAAATATATCAATAAATTTAATAATAAAAAGAAATTAACCAATTATATGAAAATTAATAATAATAAATTAAAATAATTTAACAAAATTTAAGGACAAAATGAATAAAAATTATAATAAACAAAGACACCTTAAAATATTCAGCAAAGGTAGGTGTGGGAGGGGTCATTTTTGGCCCTGGAGGAAGAAAGATTAAATTATTTGCATGGCACTAGGCAAGAGCTAATAGAAGGTATGGAATCAATCTCAAAGTTAAACATTGATAACTATCATGTTTTTAGAGACTCTAGGGTTGTCATTCAAATAATGAAGAGTATCTAGCGTGGAAAAGGTAAGGAGGTGGGGAAAGTTCAGAAAATGATCTTGACCTTTTCTCTCGACATTTCAAAAATTCAATTCTTCCATGTAAAGCAATAGAACAACAAAGAGGATGGTAGGCTTTACAATATTGGTGCTAAGCTAAGGCAAAGTTAAATGGTGATTGATAATACTAGGCAACCAAATCGAAAGGTTGTTTTCAATATTAATGCCTTCTCGTATTCCTTTGAGGCTTATTTATTGTTTAATTCCTCTGTTTATGTGGAGATGGGATGGAGGCGACATCCGTGACTATGGCGTAATGAAGGGGTGAATAGATGGTCCACAAAGGTTGTGGGTTGGTGTGGGCTTTGCATGGTCCTGCCAATATTTCATTATCTCCATTCGAGTTAAATGTTCGGGCTCCCACGTGATGGTTAAGTGCATAGATATGGCAGATCCTTCACACACATATGAACCTGTTCATTTAGGAAATGTCTAGTCTTTCTTTAGTTACTTGAATGTTTCCGGAAGTAAAATTAGAAGAGTAGGGTTTGTATGCCAAGAAGAGGTTACGATTGAGGGAAGCGGCAAGGAAATGGAGGAAAGTTCTATTGCACTCTCCCCTGCATAAGGGATGGAGAAAATTCTAGAAGAGATTCAGAATTTGAAGAGTATTATGGTAGATTACAAGAAAATTCTAAGGTGTGTATTTGAGATTTCAAAGGCAAGTCTGGATAAGATGAGGAGAATCTCAGTGGATATCATAGGCATTGGTACTCGCATTGATGATATTGAAGGTGGATATTGGGCTCAAGTTGGCAAGCTTGAGAACATTAAGCATGACATGCAGGAGATGGAAAGAATGGTAAGTTCTAGGCACCAAGAGATGCACTTAATTGTTATTGATCTAAAGTGTTTTTTTAGGAGTAGAGAATGAGTGCAAATAAATGGAATGAGGCTCTTTTGTTGAACTGAAGGATATACTGGAGGAAATGCAGGATGATATCAATGGTATATCTAGAGGAAACAACAGACCTTTCCCATGAATAGAAAGAGGCCTCTTCTATGGATGAAATCTCCACCATTCAATCGTTTGATGAAGAAGACCTAGCTCAGGAATGAAGTTTATTGTCTCTTCTTTATTTTTTTTAAATGTCTTTTTGTCGATATATATTGGATAGTTTATTAGAGTTTATACAGTTAGAGGAAGTAGAATAATCTCAGGAAAACAATGTAATTTTGTATAGCAGACTAAGAAGCCCGGGGACATGGAATGTATGACTTTATCAAGCTCAGACCTCTTTTTTGAACTCCTTTATTATTTCCCTTGGGAAACATGTAAATCCGTTTTTTAATATAAATACAATTTCTCGTTTTTGTTAAAAAACAGACACCTTAAAATATTTGCAAAATTACAGAAAACAAATAATTATATGAAATGCAAAATGAGAGCAAGGTAATATTCAAAATGTTGTGAAGAATTAATTATGGTAAAAAAAACACAATCATGAAATGAAAATGAGAACAAGGTAATATTGAAAGTGTGTGAGAAGTTAAATATGTTAAAACTAAACACAATTAAGATGATCTTATGTTATGAATAGTTTTTTTTCTTTTAAATAATTAGTGTACTTTTAATTATAATATTTTTTATATTATTTATTTATTTAATTTATATAAATATTTAATTTTCATAAATATCTTAATGTTGATTATGATGATGATGGTGTTTAACGTCTACTAAGATCAAATTTGGTATATCGGACTTTAAGAGGAAATACAAGATATATATTATTTGGTTTGCTTTAAAATACTATTTCTTATGCTCAAAAAGCTTAAAGAGGTGTGCCCCTAGCTGGTATAGTTTTAATGAGCTAGAAGGTTAGAAAGGCCAGTATTAGCAAAGAGTTTGGAATTTAGATCTAATGCGGGTGAAACAAGGGCATAATATCTTTATAATGATATCTTTATAATATCGTATTTTTCTTTTAACCTCTAAATCTTCCTTGCACTACAATTTCTCTTTGAACATAAAAGTAGTAATCGATTTTTTGCAGAGTGGTAGTTTCATCAATCTCCAACATTTTAACCAACTCGTGGCATTTTTAATCCATCCCCACTTGAGGCAAGGATGGTTTTGGCTGCTTTTAATAACAATTTTAGGAATCCAGACATTCCCTATATTGTTTAATTTGTGCTTGTATATTAGATATCTATATTGTGCTTTCAATGGGAGAGATCCCTACTTCTATGAGAAGAATATGATAGGCTATGTTTTCCTTTATTTTAATATTATAAGTAATAAACCACTTCTGTATTTGCTCAATTATTCTCCACGATTCTTTGGAAATATTACATCCCCAAGCTTCACAACCATATAAGATAATGGGAGTGACGATCATTTTAAAGAGGAATTTATTTTTGTCCCATATCAAAAGGTTTGTCGATTTACAATTGTTTTCAAGACTAAAGTAGGATTTCCACCCTTCATTTATCTTCTTATCAATGCTAGTGTTCCAATTGAGCTTGTGATGGAAATAAAGTCCTAGATATTTATAATAAGTTACTTCCTCCAAGATTCTATTGTCATAAATAAAATCGTCATAAGTACCCTTATTGGATTTTATAATTATGACTTTTTTTTGTTGGTGTTAACGGTCAAGCCCGTATTGATTTAGAAATACTTGAGAATTCGTAATTTCTTCTCAAGATCACAGAGGAAGATTTTCATAAGAACAATATCATCAACATAGAGAAGAAGCTTGATGACTATTCCTTCTAAGGTCATGCTAACACAACATGCTTCCTCTAAATAATTTTCTAGCTTATTGATGTAAATATCGAAAAGGGTAGGGGAGAGGGGGCACCCTTGGTTAACTCCAATGTTACAATTAATATCTTGTGACCACCCTTCAGTGTTTTTAAACTTGGAAATGAAATGCTCATATAACCTTATAGCCGCAACCCTCACCTCGAAAGGAACATTTAACTTTTCTAATGTATTCCATAGGTTCTTCCTAGCACTGTATAAAAACCTTTTCGAAATTCCACAAAATACAAAAAAAGATTGGATTTTTTATTAAAACACTCCTCCTCGATTATTCTAAGCATAATGAGGTGGTATGTGGTCGAGTGATTCCTTCTAAATCCTTCTAGTCCTTTAGCTCATTTTCCTTCATTTTCTAGCCATATGCTAATCTTGTTTCAAGGATAATGTTGAATGGATTGGCTAAAATAGGGCTAATCATAATGGTTCAATAATTAAAGAGATTATCTTTATCTCCGCTTTTAAAAATAGGAACTATAAGGCTTTGAGTCAAAGGCTTAGGTAAACCATGCTTGATTGTTAGATTAAAGAGAGTGTGATTATAGGGGATGAGGACGGGCTCTCTGATTTTTAATATATATGCTTCGTACCCTTCAATGTTTTTAGATTTTTCATTAGCTAGCCACTTAATCCCGATTTCAATAATATATTTTTAAGGTCGCATCCAATCCAGAAACAAATTTTGTGTATGAGAGCCCCTTGTTTGTGGGACAAGGGACCCTCCTCTATGCAACAATGTAACTATTAAAGTCTAGAGAGGTGTACATATCCTACCTTCCTCCATATTTGAACATATAACCTCCCAGAAAGAGACACATATTCTTAACCATCAGGCACACTCAAGCTGTATTTTTTGTATAGGCTTGTACCTGTAGACTTTCAAACATGTGACTTTACACAAGGAGTTCCTTAACAATACACACATTTACTGTCGATAAAGCATGCTAATATAATTGCTTTATTTTTATTTATAATTTAGTTTTTTAAGTGAATTGTTAATTCAAACTTGATTTAATAAAAGAGTCAAAAATGTGTTTACTGTCAATGGACTAGGGTTCATGGCTTTGGGTATCCCATGGTATATGTACATGGTATTGAATGTGATGGAGTCTACTTAAGGGCATGAGGAAATCCATTGTAAGTTAATGTGAGTGGAAGGTGATGGAAATGTTAGGTTAAACTTGACTCAGTAAAATAGTTGAAGATGGGTTTACGTTTGGTGGTTTACAACCCCATGGTTTTGGGTGTCCCATGGTATTGCATGTGATCAATCCTATTTGAGGGCTTGAATAACTTCATTGTTGAGTTCCTTTGTGGTAGGCGATGACACGATTATCACTGCCTTGATAGGAGTGGTATGATCCTTGGATCCATGGAGAGAGCATTTGGGGTCAACTCTCTAGCTAGGAAAGGACATATAGTCATAATGGCATATGAAAAAAATACATGGCATGGATCTATGTGAAGCTTAACATTAGAAGAACATAGAATATTTTTGAAGAACCTAGTTAGGCATGGATAACTTGACCGTGAGTCACATGATGAAGAAGAGGGGCATGCTGTATTTCTAGATACCCAGTTAAAAATTTGAGGGGGGGTTGGCGACACCCCAAGTAAAGTTTAAAGGGGGGAATGCTAGGTTAAACTTGGCTATATAAAAGAGTCAAAGATGGATTTATTTTTGGTGGTTTATGAGCCCATGGTTTTGAGTGTCCCATGGTATTTCATTTAATGAAGCCTACTAAGGGATTGAGGAACTCTATTGTAAAGTGTTGAAATTGCCTAGTGTTGGCCTAAGAGTGGTTGGTGATGGTTGAATTAACTATGCCTACAAATTAGTCATATATGTTTTGGTTTCTAGGGTAAAATATTCTTCATTGTGTATGTTCTTATTATATGTATTTTATTTCCTAACATGAACTTGAGTTTTAGTTCCTTTTTCTATTTTTTTAACAGCCATATGAAATTTTAGATTTTCTTAATCTACAACATAAGTTTTCATCATACTTTTAAGTCTTTATGAAATATTCTTAACCTTACAATTTCTTATACTTTTGTATTAATTTTATATACTATTCAATTTAACATCCAAATGGTGCCAAAATCCACACTTAGAGTTTAATGGCATCTTCAAAAATGCCTATCTATTGGTTCAATGTATATCTATATTGATATGCAAATCAAGTTGATACCTAGAAACTATACAAGATCAATAAATGTCTAATATGTATATAAACATGTTATACAACTTTATGACAAATTTATACTCAAAACAAGAAATCTAGCCATAAAAACTCATAGTTTTGTGAAAAAACACCAAAAAACAACTCCAAATAAAAAAGCGGTACTATCATCATGATATAGGAGGATATCCAAGATCGATCAAAATTAAAGTCTTCAAAATGAAAATATAATATTACAATAATGTAGAGATCATTGAGAGATTTTTGGTGACGTTCGTTTCATGCAAAACGACCTCCAGATGTGAAAGTTTTTGAGTTATGAAATTATGACAAAACATATAAAAATGGAAAAAAGAGGCCACATGGCACACCCACAGGGTGCCACATGGAATGTAAAGTTAGTGTGTACATTCAACAGATAGGTGATGTGGAATCCCCACAATATTCCATGTGGAGGCTCTAAGATGACTAGCTAGCATATGAGTTGGACTAATGGCAGGCTAACAAGTGGCAAGGAAGGCGTCTACATGGACCAACCTAGCCCTACCACGTGGAAGCATAGTTGGAACTTCGTTGGTATATTTAAAAAATTATATGGAGTCGAGGAGGATCAAACCCAACAACCTCCTCTCTGCATAAGTCTCCACCATATTTTCCTAGCCAAGATCTCCGCTTGTAGGTTCTTAACCACTATGATCTTCACTCCTATTTGAAATTGATACATATGTTATTTCAAAAAAGGGGGGAACCAAGGGATAAGCCCCCTGTCCCATATGGAATATATTCAACATACCACCCTTTCAAATCATGCAATATACCATTCCACATATCCACAACAAACCACGACACCGACGGGAGGAACCAATAGCCAACACAATATCCAATGTAATGCCAACACCATATCCAATGTATTTTCAACATAAAAGGAAAGGGAGAGGCCCACGAGTTTGACTCCAAGACCTCCGCCAAACCATTGCAATGTTGTACCAATGGGCCACAGTTCAATCCTTTGATAAGGATTGGTATAATCTTTTAAAAAAATTGTTTGGATCGCGAAAAGCTCCAAAAAGAACATGTGGTCGTTGCCTACCCATGCTGTTTAAACACCCCTTTTCCCATTTCCACGACATTGGAGGGCACCCAAATTATGCACAAATCATGAGGTAGTTCACACTACGAAAAGGTACCGTCTATATGCTCGTACAGGAACTGTAGAAGGCCTTTCTCAAAGTGTTATCCAAAGGAGGTCTTAGACAATATAGGTCAAATTTATACTAATTTTTCTCAGAATTTTGAGAGGAATGCAATGGTGCAGTTTGTTTCTGAGTTTGACTGAAAAAAAAAATTCCATAACTCATGTATGTAAGATTTTGAAGACTTAATAAGATCATCCTTCTCATTGGAAGTGGCCCAAAGACATAACCCGGGAGGGGTGAACTCCGTTATTTTTTGTTGTCTACAATTTTATGGTTTGCATACTTATTTATTTTCTTACGTGGTCTTTATTGAGCACTTAAATTTGTCTTTTTAAGGTCTTTTTATGAGGTTAATTAATCAATTTTCACATGCAATTTTTATGTTAAAAATATCCTGAAAATTTCAGATCAAGTTTGGTATTAGATCAACTTAACCATTGCATTGTGAGTTTGTGAATGTTAACAATATCAAGACCTCGACATGGTGACGGAGAACTTGAAGAATTTGACCCATAAATTGGTTCAAGAAGAGGGAGAATGGCTTCACCGAAAGGAGAAGACGAAACTTCCTCAATCCCATCTGAAGGAAGTTTTCTTATAGCTTTCATGAGGATGCAAACAACGGTGGAAGAACTTTATCAAGATCGGAAGAAGGGTGAACAAGGTGGCCCATCTCATACTGAAGGTAAAGAAGAAGGAGGTGGCGAGGAACCTCCTAAAACTCCACCATCTTCACCATCTTTTCTTGATGGTTCTTTCCATTCCCCATTTAAAAAGAAAAATAAATCTGATGGAAAAATTGATTTCAATATGCCCCGATTATAGCTTGATAGTAAGTTTGAATTACCTATTTACAATGGAGAACTTATGTTGGTACAAGAAAGAGAGAGGAAAATAAGGAAAAGTATACAAGGAGAAATCAGAAGCGCAAGCAAAAGAGGAAAAGTGCGCGGATGGCAGGGTAAAAACAGGTTAAGAAGGGAATGAAGGAACCAGTGCAAGAAGATAAAACATGCGCGCGACAGAGGAAGAGCAAAAAGAAAGATGCAACGAGGATACCTATGATGACGAAGGAAGATCCGAGTCGATGGAAGAGGTGGGTAGAAGAGTTAAAGTTGGACAGATAGAAATCAAGGAAGACGACAGAAGGATGAACCAACGGAAGATGAAAGGATAGTTTTTGCAGCTAGTTATAACCAGCAAAGACAAGCTGAAAGACATTTCCATGGCTAGTTAAAGCTATGGTTAATGTCTTCCAATACTTTCATAGCTAGGTATGGGCCGAAATTTATGTAACAGAGATATTTTTGTAAGTTGTTGAGTCTGTAATAACTAAGCTGTACTTAGTCGACCCTATGTTGTCTCGTAGATGCTATAAGTAGGAGAAACCCGCTCTGTATAAGGGTTCGGGGGTTATTCTGTGTGCTTTGGTTCAAAAGGTTATGTAAGTTCAGTAAGTTGGATAGACAATAGAGGTAGAAGGCTGTTGAGCCATAGGTCTTGCAGCTGTGTGCGCATACCGCTAATAGAGTATAAGATTCGATCCAGGCTATGTGTGGATCAATAAGAGTAGATAGAAGAATAAACCAGAGAGCATGAGAGATAGAATATTGAGTCAGAAATATAGATCTTAAGCACAGTTTGCAAGTTTCAGGCTGTAAGGTGCTATATCCATTTCTCATTCCAGATGAAGAGAACCTTGGTGGTTTTTCCCAGATGGGTTTCCACGGTTATTTCTAGTGTTGTATGGATGAATGTTTTTGAATGTGAATGTTTATGTGGATGTTTGCTTATCTTACATTATTATAGTTATAGTTATGCTATATGAATATTGTAGTATGAATGTATGATTGCTCAAAAGTATTGTTGAACTATTGTGTATAAGTTTATGGTTAATATGCTAAGTATAAATATAAGTTGCGCACTGTATGTAGAGTGTAAGGGGTTGACTGCGTTGCACCCTTGTGCCAGTCATTAAGGCCTAAAGACACTGTTGTGTCGCACAGGTGAACTGTAGCACATAGTTGTGTCGTCATCGCAGAGTGAAAGACTCCATCCCATCATCTTTGTCGAGCGCCTTGGCCGCGCGCTAAGGGACTATAATCCCTCGCCATCTGCAAAAACATGGTTATGGAAGTTACCCATTAAGATATATTGGGTGAGACTGTTCCTACTTATCCAGTGTTGTCGACTGAGCTTGCTCTATCGGGCCGATGTATTGGGGTGTCATGTTGGTATTGTGTTGAGTGATTGAATTGCGGGTCAAGACAGGAAGAAGATAGAGGCCAACACATGGTTCCGTTGCTGAGACCGTTAACCATTTGAGTCGAGGGAAATGTTGTGCATCCGACAAAGAAAGAGGTCGAGGACTGGCTGGAGTCTACGACTCTAGCAATCTTGCAAGAGGAGAGCGCAGGATCACGGTTGAGCACATAGAACTAGATGGACGAGCATATATATTCTGATATTCACGAGATCTTATTCATAGATTTTCCAATTGTACTGCACGAGAGGATGTCAATATTGGCAAGAAGGCAGACACATTTCCATAGAAGAGTAGTCGAGTGGAATGATCAGTTTGTACATGAAATTACCAGTGTAAGTAACACCATCCCCTGGGCTATTGATTTTTGGGTTGACAATATTTTGCAAGGATACATGAATGAGTTTGCAGTAGAGGCTATAACCTCGTATAGTGAGGCTGAAAGAATTTTTTTCCAAGAACCCCAAAGAAGGTGTTTTCTATCTATTAATACATGGACCAAGATGTTCGTCTATGAGAAGGGTATCTAGTAGTTGAGTAGTTGAGTCGCATACCTAGGAAGAAGGATATGTCACAGACATCCTACAAAGAAAATGGGAAATGTTGAGTTGAGATGTTCTCAAGGAGTATAAAACCTGAACTATAAGCTAGATTCCTAAGGAGTGGAAGGAGATTCAAATCACGGAAAAGAAGAAAGATAGAGGAAGGTCAATGAGCTCCTATTCTATTAGAGATGAGATGAGTGAACACGAACTTCGGTCACATGAAGACGAAGGGTCTTGCGATGAAGAGGAGGATTATAGCCTGATATTGAAAGGAGCAGAGGAGTCTGAAGAGTCTGCAGAGACACCAAGGTTAGGGCACAACTAAATCGCACCAGGAGTATCACCGAAGGTAAAATCTAGAGTCTCATCCCCAGAAAGCACTACTAATACTGATAGTGCTAGTACTGTGACTAACGCGCAAGAGGGTACACCTCCTTTGGATCCCTTACCAGAAAACCCTGAAACCAACTCAATGGTTGGGGCGAATATTCGGTTACCCACATTCAATGGGAATGGAGTAGAAGATCCAGAGCAACATTGGTTCCTCTGTGAAGTTGTTTGGATGGTTCATTTAGTCCATAATGTGGACATAAGAAATTCATAGATGATCACAACTCTAAGGGGCCGTGCGCTGGACTGGTTTATGAATTTTTGTGCCACACTGACCGGAACCCCACATAAGACCCTTGATGAGATATGAGCCGCAATGATCTCTAAGTTCAGAAAACCTAAGTCTAAGTCGTAGTGCATCACTGAGATCAAAGAAATCAAAAAATCATTGGAAGAGTCAGTATGGGACTTTGACCAACGGTTTAAAACTCTGATGGCCAAGGTAAGTTTTCAAATGTACAACGTAAAGAGTGGTTTATTGCTTCCTTGTTACCACACATGCAAGGTCCATTAATGCAACAAAATATTGAGTCACAGACGGAAATGCTAGAATTTGCAGTGAAGCTAGAAGCTTCGCCAATTGGTGATGGTTCCGCAGGCATGGTACATATTCAGTCGCAGTTGAATAATCTAGCTATACAGCTGCAGGACATTAAGAAGGGCAAGGAATCCCATGAAGACTAATGGTGCATGAAATGCAGAACGAACGAATAGACTAAGGATAATTGTCCGACCTTCAGGAATTATGTCTCATTCGGTGTGCCAAACCCATTAAATGGCCATGGAATACCCTGGTGTCACATATGACAGTCTAGAGGGAACCACGATGAAGAGTGTTTATACTTGCAAAAAGTTGTAAGTACCCCGGTAAATTTGTTTTGTAAATTTAGTAAGTCAGTAGGGAATGAAGAGAAGGATTGCAGAGCATACTAGCTCCTGAAGGAAAAGATGGTTGACACTTACTTGATGAAGAATGAGGGGTAGGATCAGGATGAACTGGTGCAACCATCATATCAGCTTGCGCATTTCCCACCCAACCAGTATCAGAACCAATATCAGCCTCACTATGCACCACATCAACCATTTGCGCAGTAGAACCACTATCAGCTGCAATATCATCAGAATCAGTAACCTCCACAGCAACCACACCCGCAAAGAAGGGGTGGTAGAAACTTCAGAGGCTGAGGAGGAGGAGGAGGATTTGGTAGAGGAAGAGGTTAGGTTACATGCTATAACTGTGGACAACCAGGACACTATGCCAGATATTTCCTGGAACCTGCGAAGACATGTTCATACTGTAAGGGACAGGACCATAATGTGGAGCAATGTCCCTAGTTGATTGCAAAGTGGCAGGCTAGAACCATCACAGGTCCTAACCCTTCACAGAATCCAAACCCAAACCCGAATACAAATTTGAACGTTCATATGATTATTACTGAGCCAAGAGATCCAAATGTTGTTGTTGTAACACGAGGATGTGCCACGACCGGAGCTGATAAGGATAAACCGCAAGAAAAATTGTAGCCGTAGGTACGAACCATGACGCAAAAGAAGGTTCCATTCGACATCCAGAAACATAAGCAAGTATTCATGGATGTGCGACGCGAGTTTGTGGATCCAGAAGAACCGTCGACATTAGAAGAAGTCAGGGAGATGCCTGAACAATTTCAATAGATATTTCAGAAGAGGACTCCACAAAAGGTTAGTAAGCTCAAGTTCTTCTTATCAAGTTGCTTAGTGCTAATACAAGATAAAGATGCTATCGCATAACTACACACATTGATAGAATAAACACCAATAGAGCCACAACCTGAAAATAGATTTAACTAGGTTGGAAAGAAATTCAAAACTGGGCGCGAGTTAAGAATGACTGCGTAGATAAGGGATTATGACATGGATTACATCATCGTAGACTTGGGTTCCAATGTCAATATTATGATGGGACAGACTTGGGAAAGTATGGGTAAGTTGCGCCTGGACTGGTCTCTTGTCTAATTGCAACTTTCCAATCAGGTGAAGGTCCTCCCAATTGGTAGATTGATTCAAGTCCCTGTCGACATCGAAGGGTTGCACACATTTGTAGATTTTGAAGTCATTAACATTGTTGATGACACAAACCAAAATCCCGCATTTCTGGGGATAGATTGGGCCATAGAAAACCAAACCATTATCAAATTCAAGAAAAGGATACTCTCATTCGAGGATAATGAGATGAGAGTGGTGTCACCCATTGATCCTTTGGAAGGACATAGATACGTTGAGCCTATCTACAATGAGGGACAGGGAGACTACCTTGACCAGATCTACAATGTTACTGCCATGCAAGAATACTACATCAATCCAACAACGGATGGAAACATGAGCTAGAAGAGTGCTAGTTCTTGCACATCCGACTCAGGGGAGGCCTTGGAGAATTGGAAAAACTGGTTACATGAAGTCTCTATGAGGAGATGAGCAAGTATTGTGATATCCGTGTGACGGGTGGAAAATGAGTTAAGAGAGCTACCCACCTATGAAGGTTTACCTAACCTTGCATCCTTCCTAAGTAAGTTTGAAGAACTCGTCATCGAGTCGTAGCACTTGTCTGCACTAGATCATGTGCTAAAAGATATGTCTGCTAGCTTGTGGGGTGCTCACAAGCAGTCCATAACAGATTGGCCATAGTGTAGAAGATTGATGCAAGTCAGATTCAGTGAATAGGTCACCCTCATGAATCACAAGTACTTGGGATTGGAAAACCCTGTTGAACATCTTAACCATTGTGCATGGTATTTTCAGAAGACCCGTGATAGGAATGGGTCCATCATTTCATACATACATTAGAAAGGACACCTAGAACTTGGTATGCATCTATGGAATTACTGCAAGGAACCTAGGATTGGGAAGGGCTCACTAAGCAGTTCATGCACACATTTAAATTTTTTGATGAGAAACCTACAGTTGATGTTGCGCTTCAAACGATAAAGGAGAAGATATTCACTGAAATCCCTGTGGAAGAGGCCAATTCTCACCACTGCAGCGTGACCATTCAGCAATGGATGGCTTGCTACAATCTATATGGAGACCAAGATGATGATCCAACTAACATAAGCATACTAGAATTAGAGGGCACCCGTGCAGTAGAAGGAATTGGTATTTCAAGTGACCAGTTCTTTAAGCCATTGAAAATCAAGAAAGTAAACATTGGGTCGTTGAAGAGCCCAAAGCTCGCTAATATAGGAGATTATTGGGATGAAGAGATAGTTGTGAACATCACAGACTTGCTACATGAGTACCGGGACCTATTCCCTACCAACTTTGCGGAGATAAAGGGGATGGTAGGAGATCTAGGGGAGATGAAAATACCCCTGCGACCAGATGCTAAACCTAGTAAGAAGCGACCCTATAGGTTGAATCCAAGGTATAAAGAGAAGGTAAAAGAATAATTTGATTGCATTCTTGACACAATAATCATTGAACCTGCTGAGGAATCATAATGGATCAGCTCTATAGTGATCTAGGATAAGAAAACAACCGGTGAAGTCAGAATCTATGTCGACCTAAGGAAGCTAAATGATGCATGCTTACACGATCCATTCCCAACACCATTTACAGATGAAGTGCTTGAAAGTGTTGGATGGCAAGAAATGAATTCATTTACCAATGGCTTCTCTAGCTATCATCAAGTCAGAATCGTGAAGGAGGATTGCCACAAAATGACCTTTGTCACTGAATGGGGCTGCTACTAGTATACGGTAATGCTCTTTGGACTCAAGAATGCCCCTGCTATTTTTTCTAGAATAGTAGTCTCTTCTTTTAAATATTTTATTCATAAATTTCTTGAGGTCTACTTTAATGATTGGACTGTGTTTGTTCTAGTATGAGACCGTATTGAGAGTTTGCACATGATGTTGTCCCGCTTTCGCTAGTATCATATTGCGCTTAATTCTAAGAAATGTATATTTTGTGCACGGTATGATGTTGGGTCACGTCATATGTCGCGACGGTATTTTGGTTGACCCAGGAAAGCTTATGATTATTCTTGACTTACCATCGTCTACATTAGTCACACAACTCAGATCAGTCCTAGGACATATAGGCATCTACTAGAGGAAGTTCATCAGAGGATATGAAGCGATCACTGCACCTATGGAGAAACTGCTGACGAAAGACGCAAAGTTTTAATGGACAACAACTTGCCAGGAAAGCTTGGATAAATTGAAGAACACAATGGCCACTGTGCCAATACTTGTAATTCCTAATTGGAAGAAGGACTTCCATGTGCATGTTGACGCGTCATCTATCTCACTTGACATAGTCTTGACACAACCAGGAGAGGGTGCGCTACACCACCCTATTGCTTTTGCAAGCAGAAAACTATCAACAAAAAAGAAAAACTACACAATGACGGAAACAGAAGGCCTCACTATGGTCTATGTGCTTCAAAAGATCAAAACACTATTTATTGGGTGGGCATGTTTAGATGTACACTGACCATTCAACGCTGAAATACCTAGTCAACAATCCAGTGTTGGGAGGGAAGATCTGTACATGGCTTCTCCTCTTTCAGGAATTTGATTTTGAGGTCATTGTCAAACCTGGTCGACTAAATGTTGGGTTAGACCACCTATAAAGGATAGAAACTGGTGAAGAGCCAACCATCCTGGAAGATAATTTGCCTGACGCACAACTATTTGCAATCCACATGATGGAAAACTAGAATCATGAGTTTAATGCAATCATTCAATTTCTGAGCACAGGCTATGCACCTGAAGGAATGTTAACTAATCAGAAGAAACAATTGGTCATCAGAGCTGCTGACTATACATTGATCGCAAGACATCTGTACAAGCAAAGCACAGATGAAATATGGCATCGCTGCATTTTTTATTCTGAACAACCTTGGGTAATGAGCAAAGCACATTCTGGTGTCGTAGGAGGACACTACGCAGGAAAAGAAACTGTGCGTAAGGTATTGTAGGCAAGACTATGGTGGCCAACCACACACATGGATAGTAAAAGCTTCTATAGCTGCTGTGATATCCACCAAAGAACTGGAAAACCATCGTGCCGTGACGAGATGCCACTTGCGTTGCAGATAACCCTTCAAGAATTCGACAAGTGGGCAGTTGATTTTGTAGGTCCGATCAATCCTCTAGGGAAAAGGACTAGTGCACGCTACATTATCACATCGACAAACTATTTAACCAGATGGGAAGACTTTGTGCCTATTAAATATTGTACTGCTGTGACTACGACAAATTTTTTATTTGAAAATGTTGTCACCAGATTTCGCTATCCAAAGATATACTAAGTGACCAAGGTACACATTTTGTTAACAAAATGATCGTTGAATTGACTGCAGAGTTTCAGATCCAGCATAAGATGACGACACCCTATCATCCTCAGGAAAATGGAACGGTCAAAGATTTCAACAGGATTCTGGAGAATGCATTGACCAAGGTATGCAATGTGCATCGAGATGACTGGGATCAAAAAGTATGAGCTGAGCTATGGGAATATCACACAACTTGTAAGCGACTAACAGGATGCACCCCATTCAGACTGGTGTATGGATAAGAAGCTGTTGTGCCAATGGAATACATCATTCCCAACTTACGGATTGCTGCATTGACAGAGATGACCGATAGGGATGCTATGGAGCAAAGGTTGACACATCTCGTTCAGATGGAAGAAGAACACTTCATAGTACGATTCCAACAGATAGTTGAGAAGCAAAGACAAAAATCCTGGCACAACTGCCATATTTGGGTTAAGCCATTCAAAGTCAGAGGATTTGTGTTGCTGTATGACAACAATGTTTTCAAACACCTAGGAAAGCTAAAGACACATTGTCTTGGACCATATGTGATCATGCACATCACTGATCCAAGTGCAGTGAAACTATAGAAATTAGATGGAAAATATGTTGCAGGAATTGTGAATGCCAGTTGCCTGAAGCCTTCCTACAATGGTTGTGACATGCTTGGATAGGACCGCACTGCACAGATTAAGAAAAAAGGTCGAAAGACGTAAATTGTTATGTTGCACGTTTGTGGCGGAACCAGTGCAAAGCGCAGGAAAAAGCACCAAGTGCACGAAAAAGAAAGAAGTGCAAGAAAAAGTGGAAAGTACAAGGAAAATAAAAAATGACAAGTTGGCCGACATTTAAGTGGGAATATCTGATAGAGAACGAGGCAGTTATGACAGCTCATATTCATAAATTAGACAAGATACGAGGAGAATGATGGTGTGATTTTTGGTCCCATCAGCCATCCTCGGCATAACTCCCATAATTGTGCTAGCAGGAACAACCCATAGATCAAGCTACCAAGTTAATGAAGAAACGCATCGGCCAAGAAGCCCATGTGATTGATTAGACATCAATCTTCGATCACATGATGACTGAAGGACGCAGAGGCACGTATAAATACAAGGCTTCTCCATTAAACGATATTTTACACACACAGAGAGAACCAGAGCTGAGAGTTTACATAACCAAATCCTGTCACAAAATAAGCCAAAACCCATGGTAATAAAGAGCCCTAGTGAGAGTGAGCTATCTGATGCAACTGTTATCTCAAGTTTCCCAATTGAGGAAGAGATAGAATTTCCCGAGATACAACAACCAAAGCAGGAACTAGAACTTGACCCGATGGAACTAACGAGGAAGAAACCTGCTTTTGTGGTTGGTCTTGCGACCTCCCCTGCCAATATCCCAACCCCTAGTTCATGCCCTGTTTTGAACCTAGTTCAGACACCTCCAGTTGAAGATGCACCACCAGTCATGGAACCAAGAAAGGCTGATGAGTGAGCAAGAGGAGAGCCATCTACACCACCACCGTCGAGGAAACGCAAGGCCAAGTTCGTTGTGGACAACTCTAGGAAAGAACCAATGGAGGAAGATCCAGAAGAGGAGGACATCATGGACGAGGAATCATCACCTCATAGAGACACGGATGCTGGGAGGGAAGAGGAATACTTCCTACACTATGTTCGACCCAGGAGAGAAGAACAAGGAAGATGCGCAACAAGCTGATTAGAAAGTGATCGCTGCAAGAAAAGGTTACTAAGATGGCATAGATCAAAAAACTTAGTAGGAAGCTCAAGCTCTTCATGACAGAGAGTGCACTAGGAATGAGGAGGTGGAAACATATCAGTCGGAATCAGTGTGGGTGACAGGGCTTATTCCTCCTGTGTAGTAGAAGCTTTAGCTTATTGCGCAGTCACTAGAGGCAAGACCGTTGGAACACATCAGTTCCGACTGAGTGCAGCAATTGGAGAAACAAGCTGAGGAAGTCAGCCCGAATTTTGCTTTGGTGCACCAACTTTTGAAGTAATTAAAGGATAATTTTTCTCCTGTGGTGCAGCCAGCACCAGAAAGATAAGTTTTTATGGAAACATGAAGTTTTGCGACACAAAAATTTGTGGAGAAGTCCCTTTCTGCTTAGTGGCTTGGGATGAGCCACATGTAAGTATTGAGGGCCTGTTGGGCCAGAAGAAGAGAGAGGGAAAGAAGGAAAAGTATACAAGGATAAATCATACATGCAAGCAAAAGAGGAAAAGTGCATGCACGACAGGGTAAAAATAGGTTAAAAAGGGAATGAAGGAACTGGCACAGGAATATAAAACATGTGCACGAAAGAGGAAGAGCAAAAGGAAAGCTACGACAAGGATGCCTACGATGAGAAAGGCATATCCAAGTCGATGGAAGAGGCAGGTAGAAGATTTAAATATGGACAGGTAGAAATCAAGGAAGATGGCGGAAGGACGAACCAACAGAAGATGAAAGGACAATTTTTGCGGCTAGTTATGACCAGCACAGGAAAGCTGAAAGATGTTTTTGTGGCTAGTTAAAGTTGTGGTTAATGTCTTCCAGGACTTTCACGGCTAGGTATGGATCAACATTTATGTAATAGGGGTATTTTTGTAAGTTGTTGAGTCTGTAATAACTGAGTTGTACTCAGTCGACCCTGTGTGGTCTCGTAGATGCTATAAGTAGGAGAAACCCGCTCTAGATAAGGGTTCAAAGGTTATTCGATGTGTTTTGGTTTAGAAGATTATGTAAGTTCAGTAAGTTGGCTAGATAAAAGAGGTATAAGGTTGTTGAGACATGGGTCTTGCAGCTGTGTGCGCAGACCGCTAGTAGAGTAGAAGAGTCGATCCAGGTTGTGTGCGGATCAATAGGAGTAGATAGAAGAATAAACCAGAGAGCATGAGAACAAGAATATTGAGTCAAAAAGACATATATTGAGAACAATTTGCAAGTTGCAGGCTACAAGGTGCTATATCCATTTCTCATGCCAGATGAAGAGAACCTTGGTGGTTTTTCCCAGATGGGTTTCCACGTTATTTCTAGTGTTGTATAGATGAATGTTGTTGCATGGTGAATGTTTATGTGGATGTTTTCTTATCTTACATTATTACAGTTACAGTTATGTTATATGAATGTTGCAGTATGAATGTATGATTGCTCAAAAGTGTTGTTGAACTGCTGTGTATAAGTTTATGGTTAATATGCTAAGTATAAATATAAGTCGCGCACCGTCTGTAGAGTGTAATGGGTTGGATGCATCGCACCCTTGCGCCAATAATTAAGGCCTAAAGACACTGTTGTGTCACGCAGGTGAACTGTGGCACACATTTGTGTCGCTGTCGTATAGTGGAAGACTCCATCCCATCGTTTATGTTGAGTGCCTTACCCGCACTCCAAGGGATTATAATCCCTCGCCAACTACAAAAACATGGTTATGACAGTTACCCATTAAGATATCTCGGGTGAGACTATGCCTGCTTTGTGGGTGTTGCCGATTGAGCTTGTTCTATCGGGTCGATGTCTTGGGGTGTCATGTTGGTATTGTGTTGAGTGATTGAACCTTGGGTCGAGACAAGAAGAATATAGAGGCCAACAACTTAATGTTGAAAAATTGGATAATTGGATCCGTCAAATAAAAGTTTATTGTAGGAACAAAAAATTCACTGAAGATAGCATCAAAATTTAGTTGGATTCTCTCCAACTTGGAGGCACTGCTCTCATATGGTGGGAGAGAAGATCTGAAGAGGATATTGCCACAAAAGGTAAAATTATATTCTCTTGGTATGAGTTTATTTAAACATTAAAAAAATAGTTCTATCCATTGGGGTATATGAAGCAAGCTATGATGGTGATGGCCTAGTACCTCCAATGACACCTTGAATGCAGGTCATATGTAAGCCATATGACTACTCTTTAACCACTTAAATCTCCTGTCACAGTTAATGAACAGTGTTTTGATTTAGCTCCATGCTATTTCTCAATGTAATATCCAATAGTTGGTTACCACGTTGCAATACCACAAAACCATGGTAGAATGTGTCGCACCTCCAAGCCTAAATTAATTGGCTCGTGCCTTTGATTGTGATATGGGCACTTCATTGTTGATTAAAACAATGATGAATCTCCACCATATATATTGTAAGCTCGTTATTCCAATTTTCTACGCCATTGATCTTCCTTCAATCACAAAACTACTGTCGAATTGACTGTGTAAAACTTTCATACATTCTCTGCACACCCAAAACAAGAAGTTCTCTGCAATTCTTGACATGATATCATATAAATCAACTTGTACTTTTGATCTAGGTGATCACATAATAAGAATTGATCCTAATTCGATCAGAGAAATGAATTTATCAATTGCTCTATGCGCAAAATCAATATGCAGTTTGTAAATCATATACATATCTATATATACTAATGAATTCAACTTTGAAGATCAATAAATGTAGCAATAAAATCTTTATTCAT
Source organism: Pseudotsuga menziesii (assembly GCA_001517045.1). Taxonomy (NCBI): domain Eukaryota; kingdom Viridiplantae; phylum Streptophyta; class Pinopsida; order Pinales; family Pinaceae; genus Pseudotsuga; species Pseudotsuga menziesii. The sequence goes on from LPNX010569902.1 coordinate 51,811, forward strand.
TTATAAACTTCTCTAGGATTGAAATCAACCGATCAATTTACAGAGACTTTGCCACTGTGAAATCTTTGTTTGCTCCAAGAATGAATTTATTCTGAGCCTCCATCTATTGTTCATCACATGCTATGTGAAATTCCTCTCCCTTTCAATCTCTGTGAGATAAACAAGTTTCTTTGAGCTATCTAAGCTACCTAACACAATAGCTTAATCTCCATTAAATACAACTCTTGTTCTATTTTTCATATCCTTCAAAGAAGGACCAAATTCCTTATTCGACTCTACTAACCCCTATGACTCACTAACATAATGCTAATTTATCTAAACTAATTCAAGTAAATTCACTCTAACTATTACATGTGGAAGGATCGAATATCCTTGTCCACTTTTATTCAACTTTTATATAACATAAAGCAAATTACATGTGTCAGACTCTAAGTCTCCTTAGAACTCAATTGATTTTGATGAACTCATGGATGACTTCATCTTTATGAGCCTATGCTCCTGCATCAGACTCCTCATATTGAAACTCTTCATGGGCTTCTGTCTATGAGCTCCCTCCCTGCTGTTTTTTTGTAGAATTGCAACATTTACCCAAAATGTAAATCTGGGAAGTGTTCTCATCTTGAAAAGTCCCTTAAACCGTCTTCCAACATTCTTTCTGCAATAGTTGTTTAGGTTTCTCCAATACATTTTCATACTTCATTGAAAACTTAAGTTTCTCCTTCATAAAACCTATAGACAACTTATCAGTAGACTCATCATCATCTGCATATAAACAAATCATCCTCCCTATTACAAAGGAAAACATAAAACTTATTAGCATGAATATGCCTGCCATCCAATAATTATGTTCATGAATTTCTTGGCTATTCTCTCCTTTTCCCGTTTCTGTCACATCACTATCCTTAGTAACTTCATTAGTCATATACCTCTCACCACCCTTTATGACTTCACATTGTGCTTCCTCCATCAATTCTATGCTTGCATTTGACATTTCATGCTGGTCTATTGTTTCCTTCATCTAATCAGTGCACACCTTGTTAGTCATTTCAATTTCAAAATCATTTACTTGTGAAATTACTTTTACCTCATCTTCAACTTTCCAATCATTCACAATCCTCTTGTTAGTCATCATCAGTAATTGATTACTGAATTCCTCTTGCTTTCCTCTGAATGGATGAAGACAATGTCTCTTCCCATTCATTTCAAAGGAATATACATTACTATTTCCATCATGCACTACTACTTTTTCAAACTGCCAAGGACTTCCTAATAAAACAAGACAAGCATCCATTTCTATGATGTCACATTTTACCTCATCCTGATAATTCCCAATTGGAAACTTTACTTGACATTGTTCATTCACAAGAACTTGTTGACCTTTCTTCATCCATGCAACTCTGTATGGTTTTGGATGTACTGTCCTCTTTAAATTCGGTTTTTCCACCATTTCCACGGACACCAAATTATCAGTACTACCACTACCAATTATCAATTTGAAGCACTTACCTTTAGCCTTGCAATATGTTTTGAACAGGCTCCTCCTTTGGTATGATTCATCAATTACCTTCCTCAACAACAAAGGCTTCACCTTCTTTAGGGAAATTTTTAGTCACCTCTAATTCTTTTGGAGCTTCATGTTCAACTTGCACTACTTGTGCTTCTCTCTATATTGCAGCATTCTCAGGAAAATCTCGTGACATATGGCCAATCCTCCCACATGTGTAACATATCACTTGTCCACCTCTCCCTCTGTCTCTTCCTCTTGAAGCATTTCTTCCACCTCCGTTATCATTAATTTTGTCAGGATGTACTTGCTAGTTTGAACTATTGGCTTTACCTTTTTGTTGTTGTTACCTTCCTCCAGAGCCTCTCACCTTTTCTTTCTAACTCTGTTTTCTCACCGGCTTCTCCTCGTCCCTCAAAGAAACCTGATATGCTTCCTCAACAGATCTCAATGAAAACAAACCCAATTCATCTTGTATATCAAATATTAGACCATTAACATACCTAACTACCCTATCAGGTGTGTCTTCCATATGTCCAGATATGATATTTACCTTTTAAAATTCCTCAGTATACTCCCTAAGTATCATTGAATTTTGCTTAATATTTTGCATTTGCCTAAACAAAATCAACTTATAGTCCTTAGGAATAAATTTACCTCTCAATTTAGTTGTCATATTGTTCCAATTATTGATCATGTCTTTATTCTTCAAGATCCTCTCCTCTTGCGCACCATCCCACTATTCGTCATTTACAAGATACGATAATAAAGGTCAGGAATAAAAGAGATAAGCTAAACTTCCTACCCACTGCTAAACACAAGGATGCATGCCCTATTAACCTTGTGACAACAAATCTAACTTGCATGTCCTCCTTCACTTCAACATAGTCAAAGCGTTTGTTCATAGAATTTATCCAATCAATTAACTCATCTGGATCCAAGAATCCACCATAGAATGGAACATTAGCTCTTGAACTAGAACCTGCACCAAAAATAGACCTCAACATTCTTACCTCAGGGGTTTCAGCAATTGTCTCCTCTTCCTCTTCAGGTATCTCTTCATCACTTGTGTCTCCAGTGTGCTTATGATGTATTCTAGTTTCTAAGGATTCCATCCTTGATCTCAGAATTCTTATCTCCTCTCTCAATTCTGCATTGGCAACAAGTCTTCCTCACCCGCCCTGACCTCTTCCAAATTTGACCTCCATCTCCTGGCACAATAATTCACTACTAGATACGATTTTCCTGTCACTAATGACTTGCTCTGAATCTGTTAGTAATACATGAGTAAAAATAACCTTTCCTCTCATATAATAAAACTACTCCAACCTCATAAACTAACAATTTACAATCTTTCAGAAACAAGGACTATTGTAACCACACTCTCATACCTTCATGCATAATCCATTTTTTGCTCTAATACCAAATGGTGGCCTAGTACCTCCAATGACTCATCAAATCCAGGTCATATGTTATCCATATGAATATTATTTAACCACTTGAAGCTCTCATCACAGTTAATGAAAGTTGTTTTGATTTAGCTCCATGCTCTTTCTCAATGCGATATCCAATAGTTGGTTACCACATTGCAATACCACAAAACCATGGTAGTATATGTCGCACCTCCAAGCCTAAATTAACTTGCTCGTGCCTTTGATTGTGATATGGGAACTTCACTATTGATCAAAACAATGATGGATCTCCACCATTGAGATTGTAATCTCATTATTCCAGTTTTCTATGTCGTTGATATGCCTTCAATCACAGAGCTACCGTCAAATTGATTGTGTAAAACTTTCATACAATCGTTGCGCACCCAAAACAAGAAGTTATCTGCAATTCTTGATAAGATATCATATAATCGACTTGTACTTTTGATCTAGGTGATCGTATAATAATAATTGATCCTAATTCGATCAAAGAACTGAATTTATCAATTGCTCTATGCACAAATTCAATATGTAGTTTGTAAATCATATAGATCTCTGTATATACTACTAAATTCAAATCGGTAGATCATTAAATGCTTCAATAAAATATTTATTCATTTAGAAACTTATCTAATTTCGAAACCAACCGATCAATTTACAGATAATTTTCCACTGTGAAATCTTTGTTTGCTCCAGGAATGAATTTATTCCGAGCCTCCCTCTATTGTTCATCACATACTATGTGAAATTTCTCTCCCTCTCAAGCTCTATGAGCTAAACAAGTTTCTTTGAGCTATCTAAGATACCTAACACAATAACTTAATCTTCATTAAATACAACTCCTATTATGTTTTCCAAATCCTTCAAAAAAGGAACAAAGTCCTTATTTGAATCTACTAACCCCTATGACTCACTAATAGACTACTAATTTCTCTCAACTAATTCAACCAAATTCACTCTAACTATTACGTGAGGAAGGATCGAATATCCTTGTCCACTTTTATTCAAAATTTACATAAAAAAAGCAAATTACATGTGTGAGACTCTAAGTATCTTTAGAAATCAATTGATTTTGATGAAGTCATGGATGACTTCATCTTTATGATCCTATGCTCCTGCATCAGATGGACTAGCAGAATTTGAGGCAAGGTAAACTTACAAATTTTGTAGGAATACACACATGAGTTCATAAAAAGAGCTTTGGTACTTGGTATACCTCTGTGACACTCAAGAAACTCTTCTCAAGTATATAGGAGGATTACATAGTTACTTATGTCATATGATACTTATGTTTAATCCTACTAACCTTTATGATGCATGTCTTCAAGTGACTCACATGGAGTTTAGGGGGGAGAATACCAAAGGAAAATTCTCTAAGAAAAATTTTAAATGAGATGGAAACAAGTTCAAAGGTAAAGGGAAAGGTAAACCTACAACTACAGTGAAGAAACAAGGAGGATCACCTATGTGCACACAATTTCATATAAAGGTTCCTGATGCATCCAAATGTTGGAAACTTCACCCGGAATTCAACTCTAGGAAGTTTCAGAATAAGAAAGACAAGAAGATCAATGATGCAAAAATCCAACATGATGTGGGATCTGACTCTAGGGATGAAACTAAGATTGTTGCTACAAGCATTCAAGGTAAAATCCTTCTATTTATATTTCAAAGCATGAACTTGTTATTGATGAAAGAAAGAGAAGTGAGCTATTTCATATTAGGGTAATATCAAAACATACAAAAATTGGTACTTTTTTTTATAGTGGATCACAAGAAAATCTCATTTCAGAAGAGATAACTAAAAAACTTCATTTGGAAACTAAGTTACACCCTAATCCATATCCACTTGGATGGGTATCTGATAATGCACAATTGCAAGTTACAAAACAATGTAGACTTATATTTATTATTACTTCTGGATTTGTTGATGAAGTTAATCTGGATGTGGTCCTGTTGGATATATGTGGTATTGTGTTGGGTAGTCCTTATCTTTATGATAGGAAGGCTATGTTTTACAGATGAAATAACAGGTATCAACTGACCAAAGATGGTGTTGAATACATTGTTCATGCACATTGCATGAAAACTAATCTTTCTTTAGTTTCTGCAAATCAAATGAACATCCTAGTAAATGTTATTAAGAATTTTGTTCTTGTGATAGTAAAAGAAAAGGATGTTGGTCAAAATGAATCTTTTAAGGGATGTGATCCAACACCTAAAAATGACTTGATTAAAGTGGTATGTGATTATTATATTTTGTTTCAAGAACCTAAAGGGTTACCTCCTAAAAGAGAAATCTAGCATGAAATTCACTTATAGTAGGATGCACCTCTTCCTAACATTGGCATATATAGGTATTCAGTAATTGAGAATGCGGACATAAAGAAGCAGGTTCAAGAATTGCTTGAAAGAGGGGACATTCGACCAAGTTCCTCTACATGAAGTGGTTCATCGATTTTTTTGGTTCCAAAAAAGGATGTCACATCACGCATGTGCATGGATTACATGGAACTAAACAAAATTACAATTAAGTACATGTATCATCTCCCTGAATTGATGATCTATTGGATCAACTCAAGAATGCATTTTTTCACCAAGTTAGACTTGCGAAGTGGTTATCATCAAATTCGAATTCATAAAAATTACATTTGAAAGACTGCTTTCAAAACTAAACAGGCACTAGTACAAATGAGAGATAAGTTACCAGGTGACCAAAAAATTTGGTCATTATGGTTTTCTCAAGGGATAAATGACCAAATGAGAAATTTTAAGTGAGATAACTAAAAATGACCAAGATAAATGACCAATTTGGTCATGGGATAAGAGCTAAGCTAAAAATGACCAAGCTAAATGACCAATTTAGTCATGAGATAAGATTTAAACTAAAGATGACCACATAACAATTGGTCATTTATTTGGCCATTTTTAGTTGTGCCAGTCCGGTGCCTCTTTTGTTTTGATTTGCAGGTTTTATCAGGTACAACTTCGAATGGACTCATCAATCCCTCTTCTCACCCCATTCACAAGCTATTCAGAATGGAAGTTGAAGATGATTGCATCTCTGAAGAGACGAGGTCTCTATGAGGTGTCTATTGGACTTGGAAAAGAGTCTTATGAGAATGAGAATGACTGGCTAAATGACGGTGATAAAGCTTTTGGATCAATATGTCTGTCCCTTTCTCCTAGCTTGTACTACCTTATTATTTCTACTGAATACCCAAAGAATTTCTGGACAATATTGGACAAAACCTTTGGCAAGCACAATGAGGATCATAATAGTACTTTGGAGATCACAGCTAGCACCACAAGAGTTCTTCACTCAAAATTATCAGCCTCTACTCTCTCTGATCAAGTTGTTCAAGATGAAGATGAAGCAGAATCTTCTACACATTCAATTCGAATTGAAGAAAGTCTCCATGCAGTGACTCCTTCTCCTGATGCTCTGGAAGTTCATGAGATCTCTGATATCTCATCTTCAAATATTGATGAAACAGAGAAGACTTTCAAAACTATGATATTGAAGAAAAATACTGCTGCACTTCCATGCAATCACCAGTGATTTTCCTTTGAATTCTGTGCAAAATTTACCAGTAATTGCTTCCGAAAGTGAAGAGAAATTTTATTTTTCTCCCTCTAATGTTGCTGCTGGTGTGAAAATATGTAAAAAAATGGATATTTTGGAAGAAATATCAGATTATAAGAGTGACACATTTTCTCCCCATGATCTAGATCTTCTAGGAAAATCCTGCAGGATTGCATGCACCGAAATTCAGAATTTTGAAGAAAAAAGACAACTGTCCATCCACCATCTCGGTTGACCATAATTTTGGATCTGATATGAACCTTATTGGATATGATATGATCTTATTTGGATCTGATCTGATATTTCTTGGTTCAAAATTTCAGGTTCATAAACCTTCAATACTGCTTGTAGCTGTTCTCATCAACGGTGTGAAGAAACAAGTATCTCAAGTCTCCTACAAAACTACTGCTGGGGATTTGATTTGATTTCATAGTTTTGGATCTGTTGTGAACTTATTTAGATCTGATTTACATTCTGATCTGATATTATTTTGTTCATATTTTAAAATTCAAGAGCTTTTAGCCATGCTTGTAGCTACTCTCACCAATTTCGATGTGAAAAATCAAGTACCGCAGTTCTTCTTCAATTTTGCTGCTGGGGATTTGGTGTTAGTTTCCTCTTATGTGGTTGCTGATATTTTATTTTGTGAATCATTAGATATTTTTGAATATATATCAGATTATGTATCTCAATCATTCGCTCTCCAGAGTCCTAGGGATTCTCTACCTTTGGTCACAAGCTCATCTCCTCACAGAACTAGTAAAGAGGAAGACATTCTGCATCCGCTTGGACACTTGCTCCTAAACATTGGGGATGATTTTACCAGTCATGGTTTTCTGTTCAAGGATGCAACATATCAGTTTCTTGAGTGTTCCACACATGGTTTGAATCCTCAAGAACCTTTTCTCTCTCTTCATATGATTTCAATTGCTCTACATGGGTCCAGTTTTCACCGTGCAGCTGTTTATATTTCTGATTCAGTTGAGTGCATTGTTCTTTTTCCAAAGTGGAAGATTCCTCCAGACATATTCATTTATTTTGGATTCAGAGGTTCACATGCACAGTCTCAGGATGCTGCTGCATAGAAGAACCAATTCTTGATTTACTGCTTAGTTTGAGGGGGGGTATTTTTCCCATGAGGTTTTCCCCGTTTCCTTGGTTACATTAAGCAGTTCCTTTATTGTACAGGGTGACCTATGGCCTTAGTTTACGGGGCCCTAGAATTTTATGCATCTATGTTTTCTAACTCTTCATGAGTATAGCTTAAGTGGGGGTGTTGGATACATTTACCATCATACACACTCTTTTGGTCAAATTGGCCTAGTTAAACCACTATCCTAAGTTTAATTGACATTAGTGGAGCATTAATTTCCATCATCCAGTCACACCCATGCCTACCTACAGTCAAGGAGGCTAACTTAGCCTTCTCCTACAGTCAAGGAAGCTAACTGGAGCACTCCGGGGGTGATCTGAGTGATATTAATGCACCTACCTGCTAATTGGTGGTTACAATTAGTTCAACCAGTCAGTTAGGGTGGCTCCTCTCATTAAATATATTATTTAATGATCTAGAGTCAACAGGGCTCCACCAACTTCTGATGGTCAGTTCAGCTTCAATTAACTTCATCGGGGTTCATTGAAGTCATGGAGCACTAGCACTTGATGGTTGGCTTGCTATGACATGTGTTTGATCTCCTTCAGTTGAGATTCAGTCATTTATTGCACTTCAACTTCAGTTAGGGTTTGGTGAGTCAATTAGGGTTTTGGTCAAGTGGTTAACTAAGTGTGAACCAATGGTTAAGAGTCAGTTAAGCTAGACTCACTCACTGAATTCGAATTGTCTCCTTAGGTATTTGAATTCTTCATGGAGTTAAGCTATTGATCGACATTGGTATTGTAACCCTTTATTGTTTATTAAATATACAGAGAGGAAACCAATTCTGGTTCCGATTATTTCCAATTCATGAGTATTTGTTAATTATTCTTTGATGATTTTGATTCCTAGTTCCTAGATCATGTGCAAGAATTAATAATTGCCACCTGCCTTAGAGGATGGATGGATGAAATAACCCGAATATTTATATGAAATAACCATAATAAATTAAAACATATTTATATGAATACAAATTATTGTCATAATAACGGTTTTATATTAAAACCAAACCGCAACATTATTTAATAATGAAAAATATTAAAAAATTATGATTAATTACTTTAAAAAATACATTTCTAAAATTAAATCATTTTACAAATCTCAATATGTGCCTCAGCAGGCAGCTTCGATGATCCGATAGGCCACACTATCACTCTAACAATTACCAAACCCCTATAGTTAGGCCTCTATAGATAGTTGTCCATTCATCTCATTAGTCCATGTAAATAAGCTTTAACAAACTAGCTTATTATATCACTTAGTTCCATGGACACACTATGCCCCGCCTTAAATCTAGTGTTATATAAACCTACTATTAAGTTTTTTTTTCAATATATAGAAAAGAAGGGACCTGTGACCCTAACTCTCACTGCATTCACTTGTTCCACTTCCCTCCAATGTTTCCTCGTGGAATGCCATGATTGCAGGGTATGCACAAAGTATGCATGTTGATGATTCCATGAAGATGTTTATATAAATTATTGAATCGAGATGTGGTTTCTTGGACTTCTATGATTGCAGCGTATGTGAAGAATGGATATGTTGATGAGGCTTTTGAGAACATTGATAGAATGCCTAAATGAGATGCGGTTTCCTGGAATACCATGATTATGAGATTCACAGAGAATGTGTTGGTTGAGGAGGTCGTGAAGCAGTTTGAAAGAATACATGAATGAGATGTGATTTCCTGGAATGTCGTGATTTCTAGCTATGCGCCAAATGGGTGGTTTGACAAGGCCTTGGATCTCGTCAGACAAATGAGAGTATATGGTGTGAACTTGCAGATACAAGGAAAATGATAGTGGATTGGGCGACTTGATTTATAGGTACATTTAAGGTCTTATCTCTTCCTCAATTGTTTATAATATTTCCCTTCTTAAAATCCTTTGTTTTTTGCAGTACAGTAAATTCATACTCAGTTCATCAAGAAAATGAAACCATAAGAATAACAGAATAGGAATGCAAGCACACAATAAGGTATTTTTCCAATTTATGCCAAAAATAATTGATGAAACTTTTCACAAGGCCATGAAATATTATATTGGCTTTAGGATATTGATATATATTCAAGGGACTGACATTGGATTCCTGTTGGAATATTGGACAAAACTTGGGGGGGGGGGGTGAATCAATATTGATAAACTTTAACAATTAAAAACAACAGACACTATGTTCTTCTTCTCTGGTCACTATTTTGCTTCAGATCTTCATATTAAAAACAACAGACACATATTCTCCTTTATCTTCTTCTAGTCTCTGTTTATGATTTATATCTTAATTTCAAATGCGCAACAGACACTTATATTCTTTTCTTAATGTATCATCTGTTTAAACTGTAGAGACAACTTTCTTCCACGTCGAACTTCTGTTTAAATCATCTTCTTTCATCAGGTCTTTGAACCATTACGTCTTTTCATTTGAAGATCATACCCTTTCACCAAATACACCTTTTCATTATCGTGTCCTTTCATTAATTAATTCTATTGTTATATAGTCATGTATTTTATTAATCATAATAATAATCTATTGTTAATGAATGATATCTCTGCTTCATGATTTTAATTTTTTTTTTATAATAAACATGTTTCTCAGAATTTCTATTTATATACAATCCTTCCTTTTCTTATTAATCATAACTCTTCAAATATTAATGTTTGCATTCTTCATATTCATTACTAAATACTCCCTTCATAATAGATAAAACATTCAACCTTATCCATCTTCATATTTTCATTTCAGTTACAGGTTTCTTCATTTTATTATGCATGAAGGAATTTTCTAGAAATACCCGAATTATCTTACCTTCCATATTTTTTTCTCAATTTAGCAGGTTTATATCTCACACGTGTGATCACCAAATGGAGAACTACGACCATGAATAGATGAATAGTTCACCAAAGAACATATTCGTTCCATGGGATGAATTTATTGGCACAAAGACAACATCTGGCAGGAATTTTAAAATGGCCTCTTAGACTCCCTGTGTTTAACACTCATACATGCAAACATACTCTTTTCTCAACAAGGAGGGCTTATATTTTGCATGTGTGACTAACAAAGAAGAACCTGATACCATGAATAGATGGAAAACTAACCAAATAATATATCCAAACCATTGTATGAATTTATTGACACAAGGATAGTATCTGGCATGCATTTTCAAATGACCTTTCAGACTTCCTGTGTTTAACACATACACTGTGCAAACATAATTTTTTCATTGACTTGGGAGATTGATAACTTCATATTCAGAGACTTTCTGGAAAAAAATAATGATATGGTTAGATGAATCAATAAAAATTCTAGAGGATTGTACCTTCGTAATAATTTAATCCGTCACATACAGGAAATTGCGAGCATTTTACAGAGGCTACTTAGGAAGTTCTACATGCATTTTACTGAACAGGTGCAAAACAACTTGAAACCATGTTTTGGTAGACCTGTAACTTTGTAATCAAGCACTCTTTAGGAGAAATAATACCATGGTTAGATGCACCCATCAAAAAGATACATCATGGTAGTATCGTATTAATTTTATCATCAATACCTGAGATCTGGCGTGCATTTTCCTAGAGCCATTTTTACTAATTTTCAAAACAACAAATTAGTAAAACTGCTTGAAACCCCATTTTGGCATACCTATAACTTTCTCCTCAAATACTCTTAAATCAAACTGAGACCATGGTCACGTAGATACTTCAAAAATATTTAGCTTAAAAAGATAGGGTAGGCATTTTCCTTAACCTATGAATTATGGCATGCATTTTAGTACAGAAGTTTTGACTAATTTTCCAATAGTCAATTTCCAAATTTTCACCAAATTTCCATACTTTTCTAGAATGATGTCAGTTTGCAACAATGACTTCAAGATAGTACCAAAACACCAACATGTGACTTTCCTTATTCATCACGCATGTCACATCATCATACATGCCACATCATCGCTTCCTTTGTCATTAATGAACTTCTTTGACATCAATGACAACCATACTCAACATTCCCCCCCCCCCTTTGGAATTTATGGAAAAAACTCCTTAATTTCCTCCCCCTTTGACATTAATGACAAAGGATTCCTTTTTACAGCTCCCCCTGTCAACATATCTCCCCCTAACATGATGCCTTTTTCTCCTTTTTATTCACTATAAGGAGATTACTCCCAACTTATGTCTAAGATGCTCAAATGCTTATTTCGGTAGTGGCTTAGTGAATATATCAATTATCTATTATTTTGTATCAACAAATTCCAATTTGACAACCTTTTGTAACACTTGATCTCTTAGAAAATGATATTTTATTGGAATGTGATTTGTCTTAGAGTGCATAACATGATTTTTTGATATGTTTATAGCACTAGTATTGTCACAATTTATCTTTATTGGATTCTCATACTTCACAAGCAAGTATTCTAATGTCTTCTTCATCCAAATGAATTGAGTACAACATGATTCAACAACAATATATTCAGATTCTGTTGTAGATAGTGCAATGGAGGTTTGTTTCTTGCTTAACCATGATACCAAACAATCTCCCAAAAATAATGATGCTCCACTGGCACTCTTTCGGTCATCAACATTTCTTGCCCAATCTACATCACTGAATTCTATTAAAGTGAATTCTTGACCTTTTGGGTACCATAAACCATACTCCATAGTAACTTTCAAATATATGAAAAATCGTTTTATTGATGTTACATGCGTTTCTTTGGGAGTTGGTTGGAGTCTAGCAACCAATCCTACAACTTGCATCACATCCGATCTCATGGTTAAAACATATAGTAGGATTCCTATCATAGAACTATACATGGTATGATCTACTTCCAAAGACTCATCATCCTTGTTTAACTTGCAACAAGTGGTCATAAGGGTACTAACCGGTTTGGAGTCTTCCATCTTAAACTTCTTAAGCATGTATTTAATATATTTGGTTTGAGAAATGAAGATTCCTTTGTCTGATTGAGAAAATTTTAATTGCAAGAAGAATTTTAATTCACCCAACATTGACATTTCAAAATCCTTCCTCATTTCAAAGGAAAACATTTCACTTAGCATTTGTAGATTGCTTCCAAATATGAGATCATCCACATAAACAATAATAATGATCATATTCTTATCTTCAAAAATTATGTAGAGATTGCTATCAATGGCCCTTATTTTATATCATTTTTGCTTCAAGTAGTTATCTATCCTTTAAAACCATTCTCTTGGGGCTTGCTTGAGACCATGGAGTGTCATTTTTAGTTTGCAAACATAGTCTCCATTTTCTAATAAGAGAAAACCTTTAGGTTTTTCAATATAGACTTCCTCTTCTAGCTTCCCATCCAAAAATGTAGACTTGACATCCATTTGATATGCTTTGAAGTTTTTATAACATGAAAATTTCAAGAACATTATGATTGCTTCAAGTTTTCTATGAGTGAAAAAGTTTCTTCAAATTTGATACCTTCCATTTGTGCATATCCCTTACACACTAGTCTTGCTTTGTTCTTATCACTTTACCATATTCATTGAACTTGTTTTTGAAGACCCATTTGGTCCCTACAATATTCTTGTTTGTAGTCCTTGGAACAAGTTCCCAATTTTGGTTCTTCTCAATTTGATCCAACTCTTCATCCTCGCTAGCTTCTACAAATTTCTTAGGTTCCACCACTGATAGTAAGGCTTGTTCATCAAATAGTAGTTTTCTTCTTATGCTAACTCCAACATATTTGTCATCTATGATTTGTGTTTTAGGATGATTCTTTTGTATCCTTCTATATGGAGCTTTTGTATCAGGTCTTGGAGATTCCTCATCTTAAATTTCTTGTGATTATTTTCTTTTCTCTTCTTCCTCTTCTTCTTCTTCATTATGAACACTTTCATTCTTTTGCGAGACTTCATTTTCTTCTTCATCGTTTGTTGTTTCATCATCAGCTTGGCTTCATATCATCTACTCTTACATCTGCACTTTGTATGATTTTGTGTAGCATTTTATTGTAACATCTATATGCTTTCTTGTTGGATGAATATTCTAAAAATATGCCTTCATCATTTCTAGAGTCAAATTTGCCAATGTCATCGTCATTCCTCTTTATGTAGCACTTGCTGCCAAACACTTTAAAATATTTAACTGAGGCAAGTCTTCCATACCATAGTTGATAAGGATTCTTGTCATTGTTTACTATGAGTTTCCTTTATTATTTATATAGACAGTTTTGTATATTGCCTCTCTCTAAAAATTGTCTGACAATTTTTCTTTTTGTCAACAATACACCATCCTTCTTGTTTTACGATGATCATCTCTTGTCTTCTCTTCATCATAATTATGATTCTAACTTTATTATACTTCAGGTATTAATTGTACTTCACTTGTTGCATGGATGGTTTCTAGAAAAGTATTCTTATAACTCTCAATCCATCCGATTATACTTTCCTTTGTGTATTTGAGGAAGATACCAATTGCAATTTTTTGATATTAACTCCCCCTAAGTATATGATCCCTTCTAATTCTAATTTCAGGTTTCTCTTTAGGTCATGAGAGACTTCTTATAAAATACATTCTTCTTTGGTTCCATAATCATCTTTGGAGTCTTCATTAATGCTTGGAATCTGTGTTTCTTCATAATATTTGCAATCTTCCTTTCTCCTCCACATCTTTCCAGGAGGTACTCTGCTTATTAACTTTTCATTTCTTTGTCTCTTGGTTGTTATATTCTATATATTTTCTTGTGTTTCCTTAGACAGACTGCATGTGCTTCTTTTGTGTTGGTAATAACTCCCGATTCGTTATATTACATAGCCAAATGCAAATATTTATACAATTCACAAGACGGTTGAGTTTCACCTCCCGCCCAGCCTTTTCGGCTTCCTACATCAGTTTTATTTATTTATTTACAAAGTATATAATCCCTACGGATTATATTC
>LPNX010569902.1:69197-125045 GCA_001517045.1 Pseudotsuga menziesii
CTACAAATCTGATGTTTTGCTTCTGCCCCCTCTGCCTCTGAAATTTCTTCTTCCTCGTCCTCTCTTGTTGCAATCTCCCTTGGAAGGGTCTTTGGATTGGTCTTTGCCAGCTAGGGCAGCACCAATACTAGATGCCAAAGATTGCATCTTTACAACCGTTAGTGTAATTTACAATAATAAACTTGATATGACAAAGAGAAATAGAAAACAATAACCTTGCAGGTCTACAGTCTCTGCCAAGGTGAATACAATGCAAGCTTCAGGTGAGCATACACAAGAATTTTTTTTTCAATATACGAAATATATCAGTCACTATGCAATATATCAGTCTCGGTATCACAATGCAATATATCAGTTTCAGTTTTCTGAATACTAATATTGGTCTTCAAGTAGGTCTTCAACAGGCTGTAGCAACACAGGCTCGCAGCTCCACAGGTTCAACAGCATTTCAAGAAGTAGACAGCAGCAATATTAACATACTTCTTACAGCCTTCAACGCAGCATAAGTATGATATACCAATCAAAAATATTAAAATACTTCTTATAGCCACTTCTTACAACCTTCAACGCTTCAAGCATTATATATCAGTCAGCAATACCATGGTAAATTCGAGGTAATTCGATTGGCTCAGATGTTCCCTCATTTTGTGGCTGAGGAAGACAATGGGGACCTTATGAAGGAAGTATTGGAAGATGAACTCAAAGAGGTTTTGGGCAGTTTCTAGAAAGATAAAAGCCCAGGGCCTGATGGTTGGTCAATGGACTTTTTTCTGGACCTCTTTGACATCTTGGGGAGGGATCTTTTGCAGGTGATTGAAGATTCAAGGTCGTCTAGCTGGATCCCGGCTAGTTTTAACTCCACTTTTATAGCGCTAATTTCAAAGTCTGATAATGCTTCCTCTCTCAACGAGTTCAGGCCAATTTCATTGTGCAACTGCGTCTACAAGATTATTTCCAAAGTAATCGCTAAAAGACTGAAAGTTATCCTTTCAGCACAAATCTCAGACGAACAATTTGGGTTTTTGGAAGGGAGACAGATCCATGAGGCTATAGGGGTAGCGCAGGAGGGTCTTCACAGTTTAAAGACTAGGAGACTGAAGGGGGCCATCCTCAAAATCGATCTCTCTAAGGCGTATGACAGAGTAAGCTGGTTATATTTGAGGTTACTTCTAACCCACCTTGGCTTCGGTATCAATTTTATTAGATGGATCATGTCTTGTATAACAACTGTTTCTTTTTCTGTATTGATCAATGGGGCGGCTACCCCCTTTTTTCATGCTGAGAGAGGACTTAGACAAGGCTGTCCCTTGTCTCCAATCCTCTTCCTTCTGGTGGCTGAAGGTTTAAGCAGGGAGATTAGAACAGCCAGAGCTGCTGGGCATTTCTCCGGAATTCAACTAGCTCCAAATCTAGTTATTACACATCTACTTTTTGTAGATGACGTACTCATTTTTTGCTCCGGTACTAGAGGTGATACTTGTGCTCTGCAGGGTATTCTGGAACTTTTTGCAAAGGCTACTAGCATGTAAATCAACTTTGCCAAATCTTCTCTAACTACTCATTTGCTCAGACGGGAAGAGGAGGCAGAACTATCAAGGATCTTTCCTTTTAACTCGGCTGGTTTGGATGATGGGCTAAAATACCTCGGATTCTCTCTGAAGGCAAACTTGTATCAGAAACAAGATTGGTACTGGTCGGTTGGGAAGGTTGAAAATCGATTATCGGTTTGGAGTCACAAGTGGCTCTCTCGAGCTGGAAGATTAGTACTCGTTAAAACTGTGCTGGAGGCAATTCCGGTGTATTGGATGTCTCTTTCCTGGATACCGAAAGGGATTCTTGAAAGAATAAGGAGAATATGTTTCAGATTTTTGTGGAGTGGAAAAAGGGAAGATCAGACTACCCCTTGGGTTAACTGGAAAAGAATTGCAGTTCCAAAAGGACTAGGAGGTTGGGGTCTAAAGGACATCTTTTTATTTTCAAAAGCATTAGCTGCTAAGGGAGGTTGGAGGCTTTTGAAGTCCAATAGTTTGTGGTCAAGGGTGATAAAGAAGAAATATTTGCCTAATGTCAGTCTCTTAGAATGGATAAGGAATCCCAGAAAAACTCATCTAGGCGGCTCTGTGATTTGGAAGGCGATTGTAAAGTCATTTCATCTAATTGAGGATAATCTCGCTTGGGATGTAGGAAATGGGGAAAGTGTATTGATTGGAAAGGATCCTTGGCTGGGAAGCACCAACCATCACCTTCTCCCTGATGATATCATTGAGGAATTAAGTCACCGAGGGATCTCTACCCTGAACCACTTTGCTGATCCAAGTCCAGATGCACCATGGGCTCAATCTTGGAGAAGGGCGAACTCTCTTGGTTTAGGGGCCAGGGAGACTGCTTTTGTTGAGATCAAATTAAGGGAATTGATTCGGGCTCATATTATTCTCTCAGATCAAGAAGACACGCTGGTTTGGGAAGATGCTCCTAGGGGTTCTTATACACCAAGAGCTGGGTATTTACTACTGAGTGCTGGGGTTGACCTGAGAGATGTGGCATGGTGGTGGAGTCCCTTGTGGAAACTGAAATGCCCTGCTAAAACAAAGCTTTTTATGTGGTGCGTTTTAAACAACAAAGCTCCAACCTGGGACGTGCTCCAGAAGAGGACTTTTCAAGGGCCTG
The DNA here is from genome assembly GCA_001517045.1 of Pseudotsuga menziesii. Lineage (NCBI taxonomy): Eukaryota > Viridiplantae > Streptophyta > Pinopsida > Pinales > Pinaceae > Pseudotsuga > Pseudotsuga menziesii. Next base: position 71,865 of record LPNX010569902.1, read on the forward strand.
GCTGGTGCGTATTGTGCAAAAGGGCGTTAGAAACAAACTATCATTTATTTGCTACTTGCTGCTTCACAATCGAAGTCTGGACGGTGGTTTCCACCTTGACAGGTTTTCCATGCCATTGGGAAGGGGACTCGATTGGTGCAGCGTGGGACTCTTGGTGGCGCAGGTCACCACAAAAAAATTTAAAAATGCTACCACTGCTGGTTATATGGGGGATTTGGATGGCTCGTAATAAATCCATTTTCAAGGATTCCCCTAGTACTCCGGCTATCACAGGGGCACTGTCTGTGGGTTTTTATAACTCTTTCCCGGAGCATATAAGGGCTGCTAGAGAGCGAAGATTTTTAGAAGTGGAGATAGACAGAACTTCTCCTTGGGATTTTTTTGACGGGGCTTCACAAAACAATCTATGTGGAGGAGGAGCAATCCTATTTATATCTGAGTCACACTACTTCTCTTTATCTATGGGCCTCGGGGGGGGCACTAATAATTCAGCTGAGTTAATGAGTCTCAAATTACTCTTGATGTTTGCATTAGAAAAAGGATGTACTGATTTAAACTTTCTGGGCGATTCAATGAATGTTATAAATTGGATAAATCATACCCAGGAATGTAGGCAGTTGCGGCTTGTTCATATTCTCTTTTCTATCAGGCAGCTCCTTTTATGTTTTAACTCCTATACATGCAGGCATGTATATAGGGAAAACAACACGAAAGCGGACAAAGCTTCCAAGGAAGGGCTCCGGTTGGCAGAAGGAACATGGGTGGTGAAAGAATTCACAAATGGAAGACAACAGGCTTATTACCACAGGCCGTTTATTGAACAACCTTGATGTCTACATGATGGTCGACAGGTTTTAGAGCTCTATTATGCAGAAGGTTAACGGGCTCATCACATTTTGTTTTTAATTGATATTAGATGGCATTGGAATGATCACGAGAGGATTGCTACGATCACCTCTCACATACTTTATGTCCACTGTCATACACTTCCAGATTATTGCTGCGCTTCGGCACTAAATAAACTGTGTATGAAAATTTTATACCAGATTACATGAACTGTTGGAAAGAGACAACGGCACTAAATAAACTGTGTATGTATATTTTATACCAGATTACATGAACTGTTGGAAAGAGACAGCGAAGTATTACTTATTGGTACAGCATATTTAAATGCACTATTTGTTTATGCTAAAGTAGACCTTACAGGCCCTTCATATGAACCAGTTTTTGGTTGCTTGGATTCAGGCTTCAGTGAATATTTTGAATGTAATTTTGATCTCGAAAGATGAATAAAATTACGCTTTTTTTCCTTTGGAAAAAAAAAAAAATCGAGGTCCATAACAACAAATGCATGCCAGTTTTATCCAGTAGGGCATGTTAAAAATTCTGATAACTGTTCATGCATTCAATTCAGATATACAGATTTAATTTTTGACTCATTGTGCCTTAAGAAACTTGAGCAAAACCCATTCTGTACGAATGCATCCTAGGGTTTAGGTATTTGCAGAATTTTGCAAAGATTCTACAACTAAAGTTCAAACCGCAAATGCAGTTTATTATTAACTGCCATCTCTGATACAAACGAGCAACCATGCACTGCAATCATGTCCAAATTCTAAGAGCGGCCGTCCTTTTCTTACAGTACCAGAACCCCTACTGGCACTTACATGTGAGAGTAATGGCCACTAAAACGTGGAATTGTCTTATCCTATTCTGGATCAAGGGGCACATAAATGTTTCAAGTCCTCCTCCTTTGCAAACCAATCAGGTATCAACCAAAAAATCTACAGGCATACCATTAAAATCGCAGCTCTGGATTTCACCAAAAAACTGGGTCGCAGTTCACAAAATATGGGTCGCAGCTCTCACAACATAATATATATGTATGATCAGACTCCACGTGGTCTTTGATGGTCACATATAATATTCATACAACATGCTCAATGGGCATCAAGTGGGTGTAACAGGTCACAGCTCCACGTAGATCGCAGCTCACAACTCCACGGCTGGTCTTCACGCTGGTAGCAATCTTTCCAACGCAGCTATTATATATATCAGTTAGCAACATATCAGCTTGTGGGCAGTCTCCAATAGTGCGCAGATATATATCAGTCTCGCTTTGATACCAAGACGAGCTCTCTGTTCAGAGCTCTGATCCCAGTAGGAAATAATGGTAGGCTGCTCGACAAGGCTTTTAGACGAGCTCTCGGTTCAGAGCTCTGATCCCAGTAGGAAATAATGGTAGGCTGCTCGACAAGGCTTTCACAACCTCCTAGAGAAGGGGCAATGTAAGGAATTTTTAATGAATCAATAAAACTGGACGTAGCCTGTAAGTCTCCAGCAATCTCAAAACTGACCACACCACCAAAGAAATCTCCACGCAGTCTTCAAGTCGCAGGAAGGAGATCACAAATTCTTCCGGTCCAACTCCACGTTGTAATTAATGCTCCAAATTCACAGCAGAAATTAAGGTTCTTATTAGAGAAATCTCCACGCAGTCAAAGATATAGATATATGGTATACTCACGCAGTCAAATATATATGGTATGGTTCTTCACGCATATTGATATATGGTATACTCACGCAGTCAAAGATATATGGAAAATGATGAGATATGGTATACAATCTGGTCGTGGATGTTTTCAGAAATCGCAGCATCTCACAAGGAATTCGTACCAATTACCCGTCAAATACAGCTAGGGAGACCGTCAACATATGGCTTACAATACAGAAAACATTTCACTTCAATTCAGTACAGCAAGCGAGCCACATCAGGCACACCCTTCACGCAGAATCATACAACACGCTCACGGTCACGCAGAATAATATTCAAAACGCTGGATTTGAACAGAGAAATGGAGGAGACCAAAGCACAATTCTAAAAAAATAGGGTTAGGTATCACAACGTCCTAGCAGAGAATAAACACACATAATGAATGCGTGCAGGGGCTGGCGATGGGCAGGAAGCCAGTCAGCCTGAAATAGATATGGAAGAATGAAGGTCTGGCAGGCAGGAGTTATGGCAGACAGCCATGCTCCGATACCACTTGTTGGTAATAACTCCTGATTCGTTATATTACATAGCCAAATGCAAATATTTATACAATTCACAAGACGGTTGAGTTTCACCTCCCGCCCAGCCTTTTCGGCTTCCTACATCAGTTTTATTTATTTATTTACAAAGTATATAATCCCTATGGATTATATTCTAACATTTTGTAATGCTTTGCAAGGTTTCCAACATTGTGACATATGAAATATTTAATAAGTCTTCCATCATTTGAATTGTTTGTCTCGGTTCCTTCTCAAACCTTGATCTTTTCCCTTGTTTCTGCAATCAACATCCTTGTGACCAAACTTGTGACAACGATGAAAATATCCATCAAATGTTCCTTTATATTTGGGAAATCTTTGATCTTTCAACTTCACATCTTCCTTCTTCTTCTAGCCCTTATCTGTAGGAGTCATCAATTTACCTTCTCTAGTTATATGTCCATGGTTATGGCATCTGTGACATTCTACAACATATCTTTGTAGGGATTCAAAGAAGTTATGGTTTCTCTATTTTGGGTTGTTAATAGATGTATTTTTCTTATAGAAATGAAACTTTCCATATGCTTTGCAATTCAGGGATTTATGTCCAAAATTGTTATAGGAATATCAATAACCCAAAAAAATTGTTGATATCTTCTTGTAATTGGTCCTGGACTTTTTCATCTTAGGAGAATGAGCATAATTTTGATGACTGGAATAATTCTTCTGCTACATGGGTGTATCATTGGGAGCATCAGACCGACATTTAACAATTTTAGGAGCACTTTGGATGAGGTATATTGAATCTTTAACGACATGTTCTTGATCATATCCAAGACCTATTTTATTCCTGGGAGAACTTTGTAGGATTAGGATATTATTAAGTGCTTCATTACTTTCCTTGAACTTCTCATTAATAGTATGTTGATCTTTCAACCTATCTACTTGTACCTCGAATTTAACAAATTCTTGTTTTAATCTTTCGACCTATTTTATTCTATCCATCTCTAGTTGTCTTGAATTGTGAAGTTCTTCTTGGTATTTTGACAATTGTTCTTTCAATTATTTGTTGCTTATTGTACATTATTCAAGTTCCTTAAGAGAATTTCTCAGTATTTCTTCAAGATCAATTTCTACTTCATCCTCTATAGATATGTCATCTTCATAAAGATTATCACTTTGAGACTCTAGACCCATAATTAAGACTTCTCTTTCTTCCCTTATGTCATAAGTACTCATGAGTTTAGTATTTATATCCATCTTTCCTTCCTCATCCAGTTCATCTTCTGTAGCTTGAGTTATTGTCCTCATGAGTAGAATTTCTTCATCTTCATTGTCTTCTATAGAATATAAGATTTTCTTCTTTTTATTATATTTCTTCTTGCATATGGTTTTACTCTTTTGATGTTCCTTATAACTTCAGGGTTCTTCATCATCAATATATTCTTGTTTTGGGTAAGAACACTTTGAGGCTTCTTCTTCTTCTTTGAGAAAAATAGGGCTTGATTCTGCTATCTCTTTTACTAATTAAATTTTCTCCAATTTGTCCCATAGTTATTTAGATGAGATACAATGTCCTATATTCTCTTTGATAGATTGAGGTAATCGATCCAGTATTGCCTCCATTTCCCTTGCGTTATTTTTATTGGACTCTTTATGATATGTAGTTCTTATCCTTTTTGGCAGGATGTAGTCAAAGATTACTGAATTCCATACACCTCATCCCAATGATTGTAAGCATACTCTCATTCTTATGCTCCACAATGCATATTTTTCTTTATTAAATACTGGAGCTATGTTGGAGGCAATCCCTTATTGTTGATCCATAGAAGTTTTTAATAGGATCTTCCTTCAAGTGGTTTAGACTGTAGTGAAGGATCCTAGTCTTATACCAATTGTTGGAATATTGGACAATACTGAGAGGAGGGGTGAATCAGTATTGATAAATTTTAACGATTAAAAGCACTTTTAACTGATTCATTAATACATAGGCTCAACAAGATACACATAACACAACTTTTATCGTGGAATCCAAATTGGGAAAACCACAAACACTTTATTTAACTCCAAAATTATATTTACAATTGTTTTTGCAAGCAACCACTTGCTACAGACTCCAATCCGCAAGTTCCTCAGCTTCAACTGAAGGATGCTAAGCACCCTAGTTTCTTCTTGCTGCAACACTCTGGTTTCCAGCCACTACTATAAGGAGGCTATGACCCCCTAGATTTACCAACTCCAACTGAAAGGATGCTTTGAAACCCTTATTTACCAACTACTACTAGAAGGAGGCTACAACCCCCTGTAGGCTTGTAGCTTTCCCTAGCACCACCCTACCTCCCTAATATTGTTTTTCATAACTTCAATAACATCTTATGTTTTTTGTCCTCTGCTACTAATATTCATATCAAACCCCACATATATACTATGTTCTTATTTTACCTTCACTTGGCTCTTTACTGCTTCAAATATTCATATTAATCACTCAGCAGCTGCACTGTTCTTCTTTTTATTCTCTGGGTTTTGCTCTTCTTTAGATATTGATATTAAAAACAACAGGCACTTTGTTCTTCTGCTATGGCCACTATTTTGCATCAAATCTTCATATTAAAAACAATAGACATCGATTCTTCTTTATCTTCTTCTAGTCCCTGTTAATGCTTCATATCTTAATTTCAAAAACGCGGCAGACACTTATATTATTTTCTTAATGAAACATTTATCTAGACTCCAAAGACATATTTCTTCCACTTCGAACTTTTTTTAAAATAATTCTTTCATCATTTCTTTGAACCATTATGTCTTTTCATTTGAATATCGTACCCTTTCACCAAACACACCTTTTCACTATCATGTCCTTCCATTAATTAACTCTACTATTACATAGTCATGTATTTTATTAATCATAATAATAATCTTTGTTTAATGAATGATATATCCACTTCATGATTTTAAATTATGTTTTAATAATAAACATGTTTCTCAGAATTTCTATTTATATACAATCCTTCATTTTCTTATTAATCATAACTCTTCAAATACTAATGTTTGCATTGTTCATATTCGTTACTAAATACTCCGTTCAGAATAGATAAAACATTCAACCTTATCCATCTTCGTATTTTCATTTCAGTTACAGGTTTCTTCATTTTATTATGCATGAAGGAGTTTTCTGGAAATGCCTGAATTAACTTTTCTTCCATATTTTTTTCTCAGCAGGTTTATATCTCACACGTGTGATCACCAAATGGAAAAATAATACCATGGCTAGATGGACAGTTCACCAAAGAACATATTCGTTCCATTGGATGAATTTATTGGCACAAAGACAACAACTAGAGGGAATTTCAAAATGGCCTCTCACACTTCCTATGTTTAACACTCAGACATGCAAACATATTTTTTCTCAACTTGGAAGACTTATATTTTTCATGTGTGACCACCAGAGAAGAACTTGAGACCATGGATAGCTGCAAAACTCACCAAATAATATATCCACGACATTTTATGAATTTATTGACACAATTATAGTATCTGGTGTGAATTTTCAAATGACCTTCTAGACTTCCTATGTTTAACACATACATTGTGCTAACATAATTTTTTCACTGACTTGGCAGATTGATAGCTTGATCTTCAGACACTGTTTGGAAAAAATAATGATATTTTTAGATGAACCAATCAATAATATAGAGGATTGTACCTTCATAATAATTTAATCCAGGAAATGGAAGGAATTTTACAAAGGCTACTTAGGCAATTTTACAGGCATTTTACTGAATTGGTGCAAAACAGCCTAAAACCCTGTTTTAGCAAACCTGTAACTTTGTAATCTAGCACTCTTTAGGAGAACTAATACCATGTTGAGATGCATCCATAAAAAAGATACAACATGGTAGTCTCATATTAATTTTATCATCGATACCTGATATCTGGCATGCATTTTCTTAGATCCATTTTTATTAATTTTCAAAACGGCAAAACATTAAAACTCCCTAAAACTGCATTTTTCCAGACCTGTAAATTTCTCCCCAAATACTCTTAAATCAAACTGAGACCGTGATTAGGTAGCTACTTCAACAATATTTATCTTGACAAGATAGGGCGGTCATTTTCTTGAACCTATGAATTATGGCGTGGATTTTTCTAGAGCAGACTTTTGACTAATTTTCCCATAGTCAATTTCTAGATTTTCACGAAATTGCCATAATTTTCTAGAATTATGTCAATTTGAAACAATGACTTCATGATTGTATCAAAAAACCAACATGTGACTAATTTCCATCCTCATCACATAGGTCACATCATCATATATGCCACATAATCACTTCCTTTGTCATTAATGAACTCTTTTGACATCAATGACAACCATACTCAACAATGTCATGAGCAAAGATACACACTGAAACAAATAGATGCAAACATTATTTGCTGTGATAAGATTTTGTCATTGGTGTGATGAACAAAAAGACAATATTTTCATCACTTGACGAGAGAACAAGAATGTTATAATTGGTTAAAAAAATTCTATTTGGTAATTGTATACCCAAGCTATCATGGGATTATTTGAGGAGGTGTAGCTTACATCGGTTAGATAGGGTAGGAAAACATGGATAATATGGGGTTTCATAGTGATCACAAGATGGAAGAAATATTATCCACATAATTGATGTTGTTGTTAAATACTTCTTTAGAAAATTCCAGTCCTTTCTTATGATGAAAAACATAATAGGGGGTTGTTTTTTCCCTAGAATGGCATGTTCTTCCCTTGTTTATTATTGTTGTGTGGGGATTTGGAAACCCTACTTGGTATATTTCCCAACAAGAGAAACTTCCCAACTCCAAAAACTACTAAGGGTGTTTCCCTTGCCAGTAGACACCCAACAGATCATAGGCGGTGCCAGAAAAGCACCTAGTCATCAAATGCACCAAGTGGGTCTTTTGGGTATAGATCCCTGCACTTGGTATATTCTCAATACAGGTATGGGTGTGGGAACCCACACATACGCCTAGAAGGCCAGATCTAGCCACCTAGTCATGAAGGTATATGCATTCCATCCCTAATACCAACTTCCATTGTGAAATCAATAAGATCGACCTGCTCAATAAAATTTACATTGTAGGAGTAAGATGTAAAACATTGTAGACAATTCAACCAAGGGAGTCATCCAAAACAAGAAAATCCATATGATAAAGAAAGAATAAAATTAGTCATGCCAGTCCTGTGTTATTTTTGAAAATGGGGAAAATGTAAAATCAATGTCTTGAAGTGTGATTCTGCCCAAGTACAAATATTTTACATGCTCCATGCATAAGCTTATATATTTTCTTTCAAAGATTGGATGAGTCCTACGCAAACCAACTAGGCATATTTTATGATTCAAACGAGAATAATGTTGTTTCCTATTTCCATATATGGAACACATTTTTGTAACTTTGGTATTGCAACAAGCAATAGAGCATCTAACAGATGAACCAACAGGTTTTTTAACTACTCAAATCCATAAGCTATTACCAAAATATATTATGTCGCTAAAATAGGAGTTACCAAATTATAAAATGACAAATTTAGATGAGGATCCTTATTTTGTTTCGTCAAATGAAGGTATGACACTAAGTTCTTCGACAAAGTGTTCCAGAATCTGAGTACTCGGTGTCCTATGCTTCACTGCAAGGGTTAGAATACATGAATGTTTTACATGTTTACTAATGATGCTCTTGACCATCGAGAAATTTTTGCAGTGAAAAAAATAATTGATCAATCTCATGGAAAACCCAAAATACCAATGAATAATTAGTCAGTCTTCTTGATGAATGAGCGCATGCAAACATTGAGGATTCCCTTTCCTATTTAAAATTCCAAAATGGATGATACTACTCCTGATACTAATAATAGGTGCAACTATTACAATTAACCAAGATCATCAATAGTTAACCACCCTTGTCACCAAAGTGTAGTCTCCTTGGGGCTTTCCACCTGATTGAGAGTTACCTTTCCATTAACCTACAGATCATTGATAATCACCTAAGGTAGGTAAATGTTCTTGAAAAACACTATAATCCTCCCCTTAGAGAATTTACCCTTGAATCCATTTCGACACAGGAATGCATTGGTATTAATGGTTCAAATCGTCTTTCTTATCTAGTATCTTGCATATGTGCATCAACAATCCTGAGACATGTGGGTTTAAGTCCCATCATATTTCTGCAACAAAATAGAGTTCACTTTACCAGTATCCTCTTCATTAGGCTCCACCAAACAACACAAATGCCCTCAAGTTGTCCAGTATGCAAATCAATTGCTTCTCGTGCAATAAATGCAAGCTTTTCATAGAAAATCCACAACTTTCAAGCCTTAATGTGTTTAATCCTAAAGGTTTCATAGACCCTTCTATTCCATGTTACCATCAACTGCATGTGCAGGGACTATTTTTGGAAGAAAAATCCCAATATTGAAATCTCAGAAAACTGCTCATATTTCCCATTTCTGGGAAGGAAACTCATTTCTTAAGAAATAGTTAGCATTTCTACTGGTCATTTCTTGCAGGTTTCAAGCTTGTGAGGAATGGCCAACAAAAAAGGCCCCAAAATAAACAAAAAACAGAAAAGAAAACATAGATACTTAAGAAGGATCATGAAAAGAAAATTGCTCAAGGAGAGTAAAAAACACTAAAGATCCCTTTTGAAAAACTAAAACCACCTCATTTATGACATTCTTTTACTACAAAAATAATCCTTGAGAGAAAGGAGAAAACCTATGGTTGGAACTTGGAGGTTGGAGCAGAGAATGTTAGACAGTTGGAGCCTTCGAGTCTAGAGAATTATAGCTTGAGGATTTTTACACGTATCAGAATCTACAATATAAAAAATTTGGACATCTTTGCACAAGGTTGGATTTAAACTCGAAGTTTTCTTTGTTGGGAATTTTAAATGTGTATTTTTTTTCTTTGTGAAATCAAATATTATCGTAGGAATCCCAAGCACCCAATCATCGATATCACAAAACATGAGAACCCCTACCAACCAAAGGAAAACCTGTCTCCATTAAAAGAATGCTTGTATGCCAAAATGGATTTGAAACTAGATTGTGTACTTCTATATAGTCTACTCATTCATACAATGGACTAAGTGGGACAACAAGATCAAGGGATTGGATATTTGTATCATGAATTTCAGACTAGAGACCCCTATTCCTACCAGTCCCATTCAACCCACCCATGTAGTCCAATCTCCGCCAAGGACTAATCCAATAGTAGTGTTGTTCAACGCCATGGTCATCCATCACTTGACCATCTTTGGGATGTGATAGGACATGCATATATTGATGCATCAATTGGAAATTCTTTATTTTCAAATGGCATAACAGTTAATGTGTATAGATCATATTATTGAAAAGAGACGACACACGATTTGGTTTGGCATTTTTATTGTTGTAATTTATTATATTTTTTTTGTAGTGTTGCATGACACTTGGTACTTCTACATGTCTTTATTTTTTCACATAGGAGTATCCATGGAAATCCCCATTATTATTGTGTCTTGTTTATGGTTATATTATCCACTTTCCAATTCCATTGACATGCTTTGGTCACTCATGGACATCAATAAAATGATCTAATATTGCATGAGCAGTTTTACCTAGTATAAATATAGTAATGTGTATGCCATTAATGAATAAAATCTTGCATTGTATCCCTATAAACATTTCATTCATTATTTTCAATCAATTCATTAGAGAAAATATCATAAGAAGACAATATTGAGAATAGTTTTTGTTCATTAATTAAAAGGAGACACTTCAGTTCTTATGTTTCACAATTAGTTGTTGAATTCTGAAGGATGGCATATATTTTTCTCTCGAAACAAGGAGAGAAAATAGACAATTACTTTTAGTCATAAATAGCCATGAAGTTTTTGGGTAATTGTATCATATTCAACCCCTTTTTCCTCTAGTAAAGCGCGTTACTTGGATCTTACAAATCAAGTGTAGGAAGTCTCTTTTTAAATGCACAATGACTTCAAATAAGTTGGTAATGGATTACCCTACATGGCATTTGGGTGCAACCATTTACCACTTAAACATAATTGTTTATCTTTTATGTATCATTATTACAAACCTGGAAATGTTTACTTTGCAGCAAAGTTTGTGCTTGTGCTTCCAGTGGCAACGGGTTTTATTTTGAGATGGCCCAGAATTAGTTTGATATTACCATTGACTCCATTTTAAAACTAATATTCTAAAGTTATGTTGGATAGGGGTTGACATTTTTTCATGGGGGAGGATGATTTCGTGTGATTTGAGGTGTACCAACACATCCATTTGTTATCTTTCAAGGGTTATTGCAAGTTCTAGGAGGGGTTTACAAAAAATTTACTAAATCAAAGTATTCAGTTGAATAGGGTGAATTCTCTGGGATTTATGTTTTCAAGTGGACCAATCTCCTCATCACTCCAACCACTTTGCTTATGGTAAATATTGTTTCTATAGTAGCGGGTGTTTCCCAAATTATTGATGGTAGTTATGAATTGGGGGTCCCCTGTTTGGAAAACTATCTTTCTCTTTGTGTGTGATTGTCCATCTTTATCTCTTTTGCAAGGGATTAATGGGTCACCAAAACCAGATTCCCACCATAGTCATTGTTTGGTCAATTCTTCTTGCATCCATATTTCTCCCTGCTTTGGGTGAGGATAGATCATTTTTCAACAAGTTCATAATCCTGAAACACACAACAATGTGATATAAAATATTAAATACCCAATGATAGTGTTTGTTAGTACAAAATGAGGAAGTAAAACACTTATTTGAGGGACAAAAATGTATCAATTTCATTGTATGGTCATTTATGGAATTAGCTGAAATATAATCTATAGTTGTATGGTAGTATGGAAAGATATTTACCAAATTCCATCCTTGTATGAAATAGCTAGTGATTCTTTTGGCATTTTGTTATGTTTTGAGGGAAGCTTCAAACTTAATTATTTTGTCCATGTTTTGGTGTTCTCACTACAATTGGCTGAATATGTGCAGTGTACCAAGATTTAGGAAATCGTTATCTCTTATTCTGAGAACTTAAGTTCTTCATATGATATTTTTGTTTGATTGCATAGTCTTCTAAAATTGGAAAGTTCATGGTCCTAACTATACTACATGAAAATTGTAGGTACATATAACAAGGAGGAAGCTACAGACATACCTTATGACCTTTCCATTTTAAAATAATTGGGGTTCTGAAACTCATTAATTTTCCTGTATGATACATTTGACAATATAAACTGGTTTCCAATTATAGAAATATGAATTATGTATGGAATTTAGTCTATTATTTTTCATGGCATATTAGAGGAGAGTACTTTGAGCATTGTGTACATTAGTGACTATGCTAGAGAAAATGAAGGAATGTAGAGTATTTCAAGAGAATATATCATGGATTTTATTAGAAGTTAGGTTTAAAGGTTTCCCTTTCTAAGGAAAACCAAGATTGTTTTGTTGCCATCATGGTGGCTTGAGAAATGTGCAAATAATGAGTTTTATTTGGTGTCTTACCTTTTAGGAAAAGCAGTGGATTTTCAAGGGGAATACCAAAATGTCATGGACTGGTAAAGTAAGTTGTGGAATTCGAACTCAAGAAATTGTTTTCATTTTAAAATACCGTCTTTTGGCACCAAATATTTGTTCCAAGAAAAAATAACTATCATTAGTCCAAGTTCTTAATTTCACATCCCCTAAACTCCTTTGGTTTGGAGAGGGTATCCTAATATACTAGTGGCATACCTCCCTCGTTTTGGTGTCCCTTCCAAAAAGACTTGAATATTATCTACTAGTGCTTGATAAAATTTGTGATCTTATTTCTCTAGGAAATATCTTATCCTCCCACTGTCCACATCATGTAATTATTTATTTTGCATGGATTGGAAACTAAAAACTAATTCTAAAGAATTTATTCTTGTATCCGTTTAAGTTTTTTATCTTTAGAGTTTTCTATAATGAGTCTGCAGTGGAATTCACTTCTATGTGTTAGGCTGGATGCCATGGAAAAGAATATTGCTTCCTTTGATTTATCCATTTATACAAGGAAACAATGTTTAGTACAAGGGTTGCAATTGTGTTTATAAAAGTGGTCTAAGGTTCAAGTCAGGATAGCTCAAATGTATTATCAAAATATTTTGAATTAATTTTTTTAAGCCTTACCGTTCTATTTTAGGGAAAAAAATTGACATGAGGTATTGCTCTAAACCCAATTTATAGACAACAAATCTGAATACTAATAGATATTTATATTACTGATTAAAGTATGGTAAAATGAATATTGTGGATGTCCCTCAATTGACCACCACTAGGGGATTCTAGGGGCTCAGGCTTTGGGGGAAGCAATAAATGTACAGGTTTCCTTGTGGACATCCCCTTCGCCTCGAAGATGTTTATTCCTGTTAAGGGGACATATGGGGGATGTTCCCAACATATTCATTAATTCTCAAGTTTATTGACTGAATTTGTTTTTGGGGATGTTTCTTGCAAGTTCCATTGATAAGTTTCTTGCGATTTGGCTAGGGCCAATTCTTTTGTCAACATATTTATAATTTGTGGTGGAATGGCTTGCTTATTGTGGGGCTCTTGCAATGAATTTTTTGTATGGGTACCTGTTGAATTTTTCCATTGTTGCACCAGGGATGCATCATGCATTCCTTCCCTGGTATTAATATATGTTTCATGTGGAATTTCTCAATAAATATGATCATTGATCATTGTTTATGCTTATTATCTCTTATATTTTACAATTTCATTGTTTCATGGTTTTATGTATTTGACTTCCTCTTCAAATCCAAAATATTACTTCAAAGTTGAGAGATTTTAGTTTTCAGATTGGAATTTCATATGTATTATAGTATTTGGACAGTTTCACCTATATAAAAACTTGTTTCTATATAGCTTCATAGAGGGTATGCTTTTTTATGTGCAGGTTCTTCGAATCCACATTAAAATTTATCAAAGTTTGGCCTCACATGACTATCTTAGCATATTCTAGTGTTTGATGTTCTTAGATAAGACTGAAAGTGTCACAATTATTTTGAAGAACATGCTGGAGTCTAAGGATATGGTATTTTCTCCAAGTGAAATTCTTTTAGCAGTTTTACAAATGGTGCAGCTTTTGTTTAGATATCACTTATCTAGACTGTATTTTACAGGGGGGATTTGATGGTTTTTCAAGTAGCTTTTGATCTATTTGAGAATGAGTATCAGGATTTTCTTTCAAAATTTGGAGATCAAATACCAAAGTAAAAAACTCGATCAACCAATAACCCAAGTTCTAGTCAATCATCATTAGTAGCACAAATTGAATCTGTTGGACCAAGTGCCCCTAAAAATGCTAGCATTGTTTCTCCCAACACTTTTGTTGCAATGGACACATATGAGGATGTCCAAATGGTAGATGAAAGCATGTTGGAGACTATTTATACTAGCAATGTGACAACCAACCTAACAAACATGAATGAAGCATCTTACAAAGTAAGATTAGCAAAGATAAAAATAATTTTGTCTGGAGAAACACCCATACAGTTGATTTTACAATTTTTGTATAGTCACAACAGGTGTGAAATCTTAGATTTTGTCTTTATCAAATACAGTGGATTTGCATTGTTTAGAATTCTTGAAGTGCTGCTATAATGGCATCTTTATGATTATTGTTTTACTTGTTGCCACTATTTTCTATGCCCTTTGTGCCTTTCTTAGGATATCTCATTTCACAATTATTGCATTTCACTTTCTTACTTCATTTTGTTCAAATCTGAAGGTTGCGCATTAATAGGTAAATTAAATGATTTAGTTGATACTAGTTAACTAAGGTGTGTTACTCAAGAAGTAAAATTAAATTTGGATCTCTTCTGAAACATGCCTTTGGAATTGATATGTAGATAATAGAACAATATGAAGATATAGCAAGACATCAGACTATACCATTTTTATATGTTGATTCCATGACTGCCCAAGTCTAATTTTCTCCTTTTCTTGATTATGCATTGTCGTTGCAATATCTAAGATTCTGAACCTGTCCTGAATCTACACAAATGACCGATGCATCAAATATTAGAACTCTAAAAAAATGAAACTTTGAGCATGACAAATCGAGTTGCATATCAAACCCAGGATTAGATGGGTCTCTATTAATTTGATTAACATTGTCAAGTTTTGTAAGATCAAGGTTTTGGTTTTGAGCAAATAAATCTAGTGGCTCAAATGGTACTCCACATTTAGAAGGTACCATGTTCTCTTAGAGGATTGGGAGGCTTGTACCATCCACCTATGAATTTCCAATCATCCTAGTCTATCTATTTATGATTTCCAGTTTACCAATATCACTCTTAAATTACTTTCTTTTGAAGGATCCATAAAATTTATTGAAACAATAGATCAAATTCATCCAGGTCTACACCAATAGATTCTGCAAATTGTATAGTAACAGATTTGAGATAATAACAACAGTTAATTCAACAATATTAGTAATATCAACATTTATATATTATGAAATAGAGGGCAATGAATATTTAGACAAATAATATGAACATGATATATAAATATTCGATTGAAAAGAACTAGAAATGAACCTTAACAAAAAAGATGCTCTCCAGAGATTGTATGATTGCAAACTCAGGACTAGAATATGTAAAGGTAGTATGGATGTTGCACTTGGCATGCTTAGTCTCCCATCTGTAAGAAAACCAAATTCTGCACATATCTGGTTTGTAACTTAAAGGTCTATTTAGAATTATTTGACCTCCTCTTACCCATTTGTACCTTGCACGTGGAATAAGTATTATACTTATTCTATAAATATGGATGAGTACTCCTAATCCATGTGTCACATAATATTACCAAATTGATATTTTTTTAGCTTATATCCTGGGAGAGATGGTAGAACATCCAGTAATGATGAAGTGGCATCTTGGAGACACGGATATATATGTTACAGAGGAAGGTTTAAAATGGTTATTAGAAAATGGTTACAAAACCATTGTTTATATAAGAGTTAATAGGATTGAATATCAATAGTCTCTTGCTACCATTGAGAAGGCCATTTTTTTCGCGAAATATTCAGTTGGTGCATTTACCAGTGGAAGTTGGGACGGTGCCAACAAGAGAGCATGTTGAGAATTTTTCAACCCTGGTACTGAATAAAAAAAACATATCTTTTATATCCATAGCTAGGAAGGGTTTTGGAAAACATATTCCATGGTATTAAGATGGAGATAACTTGTTTTACAGAGAAATTCACATCCAGGATCAAGTAGCATGTCTAAAGTTGAAATCATATTTTAACCGGGCAATAGAGGACTGACTTTTAGAAAATCAAATATCAACTAGGAAATAGAGGGAATGGAGACTACATCGTGATTTTTTTGTTACAATGTAAATAAACATGAAATCATGCACTACTTTTGTTGAACAATTATTTATAATACCGCTGAAAAATACAATCTGGACTCTAGAGCACTTTCCCAACCCTTCCAACACTTTTTGTGATTTGTACCATTATATCTTCTATAGAACATGCACTTTAAGGGTGTAGACTTGAATATCTTGCATCTTTCAAAAGGTTTCTATTTCTTCCTTAAATACAAGTCAGGGACCTCACTTAAAATGATTATATAGAAATGTCACTATTCTTACCATCAATGGATTCATAAAGTGATATATGGGTTCAAGTTTCAAGTGGATTCTATTTGTTTAAAGGATAGTGTTTACTTTTCACCTCTCATACATCATTAATGTAAAAGAAACATGAATGTGAACTTTGGAAATATGGTGAAAGAGAGCCATTATATGATAAATGTAATACCTTTTAAGGGACCTATTCTGAACTCGTCTATTGTATTCAATATCTAAAACAATTTTGCTAGTTTCCAGAACTAAGTCTTTAAAATTCAAGGAGGGCTCAGGACTAATTGGATGATCCTCATATTACTCGAGGAAGCAACATCTGTTACCAATCCCGGTTTCTCCTCATTTACATAACATCCAACTACCATACTCTTTGAAAAACAAACAGGGATACAAGTCAATTTTCTAGAATTAGTGCACACTCAAGTAGTTTTTCTTGTATGAGGACATCTTTTTCCTTATTTGCAGTCACATCCAATGCATACGTGGCAAGAATCCAATCAAAATGGGCTTGTAGCTCTTCTGCAAAGTTGGGATTATTGACTTATTCATCCTGAATCTGAACAAGTCATGTGTAAACCTCCTTCCACTTTCCAACATTCAGTGGTGCAGATGTACTCTCTCCTTCACTCTCATTTATATCCGACTCCAACATGTTTTTATTTCTTTGGTTATCCCCCTCACGAGAAAAGCATGTGCCCACAATGCAAGAATATTATGCTGAGAGGGTGAATCATAGGATTAATGCAGGTTGATTTCAAGATGCAAGGGAATCTGTTGAACAAACTTTGGTCCTTGATATCTATCCACTTCTGAAGTTGAGTTCTTGTAGACTTTTTGTCCTATGATTTGTCAATTTTTTAGCATAGGTAATTAGGCTTTGGGAGTGTGCTTTTGTGAGAGAATCTTTCTCTTTATTTTTTTGGGTATGAGCTAAGTATGATTCTTGCAAGGCCTAAAACAAGATGATATCCTCTGATTTAGCTTTAAAATATTTCTTTGCATTTACTTCCTTTGGTCCTCCTCCAACCTTTGTTTTTACTGTTTGTCAGTCTGAAGATGTTTCAAGATTTGATGAGGGAGGTGATATTATTATTAACAATTATATATAACATACTAGGAGATGTTGTATTTCCTTCATTTTTTTGTCATATTGATATTTTATTTTGTATATTGCATCACATCAATAGGAGTTAGATGAAAACTTTTCTATGTTTACTTGATTGTAGAATCCACAATGAATATCAGGAAAGGTTGTTTACTTATAACTTTTCTATTGATAGTTGTAAACTAATTTTTGGTACAATTATTTTCAACATTTGGATTTGTTCATAATATTTCTATTTTTTAGAAGACTGCAAATTTTCAGGTTTGGAACTAAAACAATGCAGTGTGACAATGTTGATGTTGTGACAGTCTGAAGCGAAAATGGAAACATGGACATGGATGGGGGTTGTTAGGAATCTTTTGGGATATGTGTGAAACTCAGCATTACTCTTTGGGACTTTATCCTTCTAGTGACTCCCTCTCTTCTTGTTGTCTTTAGTGTATCTTTTCATTATTGATAAATAACACTACCAACTAATTTTTTTCTTTTGGATTCATATGAGAGTACTTGCTTGTGGGTTTTTTCAAGGATTCTAATGTTTTAAGCATCCACATTATAAAAAAATTTGCATTGATTCCTATTTTTTAGGTTTTTGGATTCATCTCTCTAACTGTTCAACAAAATTTAAATACAAGAGAATATATTTATGTTTAGATGTTATTTTCATGTGCTTTTTATTTCTGCTGCTAAAATTGTGGAAATTTTGTTGACATCCTCATGAGAATTTTAGAAGACTTTTCTTTGAGTACTTATAATATGGAAGGGTTGATGTGAACTCCCAAATGGCGATGATAAAACCTACTGTTGTGGTATGGAACACTTGTGGACTATATATCTTGAGAGAGAATATAAAAGTTTGACATCTTGGTTCCTGTGTTGTTGTTCTTGAGCTGCGCCACCTATCCCTCGGCCTATTAGGGATGCTGCTTTCTTGTCCTAGTTGTTGCTACTATTTGAAGTGGGTTGTGACTATTCATCTGATTGCTAGGGTGTCGTAGAACCTAGCTATGAATTGTGTGTTTCCTTTTGGGTTAAGCCGTGACATGTGTAATGCTCCTGGGCTAAGACTTGACCTATTAGGGATGCCTAGAATAAGTTGTGACATGTGTGTTGCCTTTTGGGCTGGGTCATGAACTGTGTGCTATTTCTGGAGTTGATCCGTGACCTCTTGTTGGATTGTTAGAATGGGAATGACCTATTTGAGGGATGATAAGTCTAAATTGTGACCTCTTAAGTTAGGTTCTGACCTTCTTGGTTCTTTCTGACTGAATCGTGACCTTCTTGGGTAAGCTTGAACTGAACTGTAATTTTATTGAGGCTTCCTGGACAAAACTGTGACCTGTCTGAACTTGCTTGAGAAGGTCGTGAGTTGTTTGGGGATTCAAGAAGAAACCATCCTTATTTGAGTCGACTAATATCTATGCTGCATTGTTTGAGTGTGCTAAGATGTAATAAATCCATCAAATTTGTATGGGATACAAACCGAGCTCTTGTTTATGTGTGGAATGTCATCATTACCTGATATTTTATGGACTGTTGTTTCTAGGTCTACTACTATAGTAATTGTGGTTTCCTTATGGTTCACTTCAAGCAGACCCAAACAGTCAAACAATGCAACAAAAATCTTAGTCCACTCAAACAGGGTTAGGGTTTCTTTTAGCAGCCCCAAACAACTCACAACCTGCTCAAGAAAGCCATGGGATTTGTATGGGCTAAAAAATGAGATCTAGTTTTTGTGGGGAATGTCATCATTACCTGATATTTTATGGACTATTGTTTCTTGATCTGTTGCTCCATTAATTAGGGTTTCATTACTTGTCGAGTGGGTTACCTTGACTACTACTATAGTTGACTAAAAATACAATAATTTAATTTGTTCTCTCTCTCATTTATGTCCTTTGTTTCTGTAGTGACTTGTCTCTTAATAGACAAGATATGATCTAAAAAAAGATTACCGAGTATAAGGAAGCTTTCAACTCTCATAGTTGGTTATCTTATTTTTTCTGTGTATTTTGAGTTAGATTTACTACTGTTGTTATTTATTGTCTTTGTATTCTTTTCAGCTTTAACATAGGGACCTTATGGAGTTTTAAAGTTGAAAGAGATGAAAATTATTCTTTAAACTTATCTTTTCTAATTACAACAATACTATTTTGTTTCTGGTGTTGTTTTGTCATCGTTTGTCATGGTTTATGTCTGTTTGAGGTGGTTTGTCATGGTTTATGTCATTTTTCTTATCAGACATCTACTTCTAAGTTTAAATATCAAAATATGGTTGGCAGTTTCCAAAAGTTGTAGTTGCATTAATACATATTTGTTATGTTTTTTGGATCCATCTCTCTATGTCAAGAAACTTTATCATGTGTTGTTGTTTAAACATGCATGCCATAACTACTCCGAGTTGGAAAATTGGCTGTGGATAAAGGCCAATCACAGGGATGTAACGATTCATATTTTAAGCAACTCTTAGACTATATTATTTTATCCTTGTTGAATCATTACATAAGGTAAGAAGAAAAGATCTCATTTCAAAAATTTTAACTTTTCATTATTTATGCAGTCAACAAGTTAAAGAAATATGCTTTATTTGCCTCTAAATAACATCTATTTTCACTCGATTGAAGCTAACATAGTTTATTTGGCTTACCAGGAACTGAAAATAGGGGTACTTACAAATATGTTAACCTCACTAATTGAATGCATTCAGGTGATTACCCAAATTGGAGAATTCCTTGGAACACTCTTAAAATAGTTCAAATCGTCGTTTTTACCCTATTTTGGTGAACGTGTTTCCTTCATCACTCCAATTCTGGTAAGAATACACATGTGATAATGCAATAAATTATTTTTGCCTTCATCGACATTGCGACCGAACCTTTGAAGTGAGGTCTATCTCTCTTGCTGCTTCGCCCCAACACAATTTTTCTTTATAAAAAGTGCAGTTGAGAGCGTTCTTGAGATTGATCGGAACCACTTCTTGGGAAACCCACTCCTAATCTCTTTAGGATTTGATTCTTGAGTCAGCCCCACTCCGTGCCTTATCACCGAACCTTTAGTTTCATTTGGGTCGCTTACTTGGACAATTAGTTCCTGACAAGAAAAGCCCCTAAATTCCTAAGTTATCAGTAAGCCCTTGGTAGGGATTTTATTCATGTTATGGTAAAAAGATGCCTTAGGATACAACTAGTTGTTTGATATGTAATCAGTTATAAATCAAACAACACTATTGGTACCTTGGGATCTACTACTACCAAATTGTTGTGTGTATTCTGAAGCCTTGTTATTTGTTCCTTCTACATCCTTTGTAGGGAAAAGACCGGAAAGAAGAAGAGAGACATGTGGAAATCTACATTTTTGGTGATGTTGCAGAACAATACAGTGTGGTTGCTACAAAGTAATTTACCCAAACTTGGTAGATGTAAGCATATGGATTAGTTATTTTTCTTCTTATGTACAATAATCACTAATTTTATATTGTTTTTGGGACAGGTATTATGACACAATTTTTCCATTTCTTCTTGAATCTTCCACTTATGAAGATTCTTATGTTCAGCAGGTAATGCAATCATCCTAGTTGTGCATTTTGATTTTTAGGTGGAATCTATAACTTTTCTTATCCTTTTGCATTTTTTTTTATTAATTATGTTTCTCTACAGTCAACAATTTATGGAATTAGAGTGTGTGCTCAACATGGAGGCTCAAAAATAAAACCCTTAGTTGGAGGTAGATATATGTAACATGATATAATTACCGTGTTAAGTATTTCCAATTTTCCATCTTGAGTGTGTTATTGATTCATTTGGTTCAATCACAACATAAGCTCTATCAAAGTTGAAGGATGTAATTAGTCACCCATCAACTCTTATGCCTAACTATAGAATGGAAAGAGACAATGAAATCTCTGCACTTGGAAAGATTTGTGAACATCAAAGAGATTGCATTAATGCATCCAAGGTATTCATAATTTTTTATTTAATATTTCCTTGTTGAGCAATTGGTTCCACATTAATATGACTGCTATGCGTGGGGAATGAAATTATTTGATTTGATATCTATTATAACATACAATGAATTGTTTTTCTTTTATGAACCTTTTATTTTACGGTCACAAGATTGGAAAGTGATAACCTTTGCTTTCAGAAATGGTATCATTATAGATTTTGAGAATTCTTCTATGTGCACATCCCTTCAAATCCAATCAAATTGATAAAATTTTAAACTGTGAAGGTGGTATGAATAAAATAGTCATTTTTTAATTAGTGATTGAGTTTGTCTTTTGTTATAGAAAGATGAAGAGGTCAACTACTACTACTAGATACTTCAATGGTACTAGATCAATGGAAGAGCACCTACCTTATAGGAAGGATATTGGTGGTTTGATTCCTCCATACCCTATCTACATAAATTCACTAAATATTTGCATATAAAATGACTAAATTAGTGACTAGAAAATGAGAGATAAGTGACCAACAAATGGGATATAAGTGGCCAAACAAATGACCAAATGACAATTTTGGTGGCTAATTTTTGGTCGCTTATCACAAAACATATGACCATATTAATGACCAAATATGCGACCAAATTAATGATGAGACGAAAAGCTATAAATAGCCAAACTATATATGACCACATTTTTTGTCGCATGATACGAAACCAAAAATTAGCCACCAGCGATTGCCAAATCAAAAGTGGTCATTAGGTAGATTTTGGTCATTTTTTTGGTCACTTATCTCTCATTATGTACTAGTGAGGGATTGTATGAATGGATGGTAATTCCATTTGGGATTTTTAATGCACCCTCAACATAATTTATCAAGGTGATGAATGATGTTTTTAGGCCCTTTATTGATGCTTTTGTCATAGTCTACTAGATGATATTCTAATTTTTAGTCATACTTGGGAAGAACATGTCAAGCATGTAAAACAAGTTTTGAATGTACTTTTAAGGGATAAATTGTACTTGAACATGTAAAAATGTGAGTTTGGGAAGATATATTTAGTGTATCTAGGTTACATTGTAAGGGGTGGTGAACTTAGAATTGATCCCTCTAAAGTGGAGGTCATTGTGAATTGGCCTAAGCTGAATAATGTAACCGATGTAAGAAGTTATTCGGTAGCATCCCAATACTGAAGGAAGTTCATTGTGAACTTCTCCTTCGTAGCTTCTCCATTACATTCTTTGACAAGCATGAAAAAAGTCTTTCAATGGGAAGGAAAAGAACAAAAATCCCTCAACTTTCTAAAAAAAAATATCAGCACAGCTCCAATACTTTCACTTCCATATATACAATATCCATTTGAGATAGAGACTGATGCTAGTGGTTACACCATGGGGTCATCCTTATTGAAACATAAAAAACTAATTTGATATCACTCTGAAACCTTTTTTAAATCAATAATTAACTATCCTACCTAAGATAAATAACTGTATGCATTAGTACAAAGTGTGACGAAGTGGAAACATTACCTAATGGATAAAGAAACAATCATCAACAGCTACAATATATTCAATCAAAAACTAAGCTACAACAATCAAGACATTTCAGGTGGATGAGTTTTCTAAAACAATTTCATTTGGTTATTAAGTACAAGAAAGGATTCAGAACAAAGTTGCAGATATGTTATCTAGACCTCCAATAAGTGCTTCTATTGTCATTCAACAAAATCCTTTGGTACATTCAAGTTATGTTGAACAATATACTAAGGTTGAATTCTTTAAAGAAGTATACGAATCACTAATGCATGGATCTCAAAATGAAGAATCTGATTATCATATTCATTACAAGTTGTTGTATCATCTTGGAAAAATTTGTATTCCACAAAGTGAAAGAGTTCATGTAATAAGAGAAGCTCACACTTATCTCATTTTAGGACATTTTGGTGTAGGGAAAATTGTAGCACAATTGCAACAGTTTTTTATTGGCCTAAAATGAATGATGTTGTGTCCAAGTATGTAAACGGATGTGTTATGCGTGCAACAAGTAAGCCAAGTAACATAAAGTTAGGCTTGTACACTCCACTTCCAGTCCCTTCTCGTCCATGGAAAAGTGTGTCAATGTAATTTGTACAAGGGTTACCAATGTCTAGAAAATGACATGATTACTTATATGTTGTTGTGTATAGGTTCAACAGAATGTGCATTCTAATTCCTTGTAATAAGAAATTCACAACTAATTTGACTGCTCATTTGTTCTTTCAACATGTACGGGTTCATTTTGGGTTAACTACTTCTATTATATCTGATCGAGATTTGTCTTTTCTTGGGAAAATTTGGTCATCTCTATGGGAACTTATGGACAAAAACTTGAATGAAAACATAACATTCCATCCACAAACCGACGAACAAACTAAAGTGGTCAACCGGGCCGTTGTACATCTTATTCAAGGACATTGTACCAAGCATCCTAAGATTTGGGATGAGAAAATTGCATTATGTTCAGCATGCCTACAATAGAGCAATACACTCTTCAACATAGAAGTCTCCATTCGAGACATATTTTGGATATTTTCCAAAGTCTCCCTTAGAATTTGTTTTTGGGAAGGATTCAGTGGAATATGGTTAAGTTGATGCAGATAAAGCTTTGAATTGTATTCAGTAGATCCAGTTGATTCATCAAATAGTGCAAGAGAAGTTAGAATCAAGTCAGGCCAAGTATAAATAAAGACATGACAAGCATCAAGTAGATCATCACTTTCAAGTTGGTGATCAAGTTTGGCTCCATATCAGTAAATACCGACTCAAAAGTGAAGGTAAAAAGTTGAAACCAATCAAGTATGGACCTTTTACAATTTTGGATCAAGTTGATAACAATGATTTTTGGTTGGATTTTCCCCCTTATATGCAAATCTATTCCATTGTTAATGTAGAAAACTTAAAATTGTATGAGCCTCCTATGATTCTGGACCAAGATGTACATGTTCAAGTACCTTCTACTAATGAGTTTCATGTTGAGTACCTCAATGAAATTTAGGAATATGTCATACTTGCTAAGAATGTCAGAGATTCAAGAGGTGATGTGAAATATCTCCATTTGGGGCTTAAAGGAATGCATCCAAGAAAGGCATGATGGCTAGAAACCAGAAGAGTGAGGGAACTGTACCCTCATGTGTTTTCTAAATGATTCCATGCTTTTGTAAGCCCAAAATCTTCCCAGTGGGAAGGTTTGATCTAGGAGGATATCCGACATTGGTCCAACTAAAAACATACGCTTAAAGTAGTGTAGAGATCGTTGAGGGATTTTTGGTGACATCCGTTTCACGCAAAATGACCTCAGGATGTGAACATTATTGAGCATTGAAATTACGACAAAATAGGAAAAACTGGAAAAAAGGGCCACATGGAACACCCATAGGGTGCCACGTGGAATGTACAGTTAGCAATTTACACTCAGCAAACAAGTGACATGGAATCCCCATAACATACCACGCGGAGGTTCCAAGACGACTAGGAAGATGAGTTGGACCAATGACAGGCTGACAAGTGGCAGCAAAGGTGTCTACGTGGACCAACCAGGGCCTGCCATGTGGCATCCTGGTTGGCAGTTCGTTGGTCTATTTACCAAAATATATGGATTTGGGGAGGACCTAACCCTTGACCTCCTCTCTGCCTAAGTCTCCACTATATCAACCTAGCTAATATCTCTGCTTATTGGTTCTTAATCACTACGATCTTCAATCATATTTGAAGTTGATACGTAAGTTATTTCGAAAAAGTGGGGGACTAAGGATAATATTTCGGTCCCATATGCAATATATTGAACATACCATCATTTCAAATAATGTGATATACCATTCCACATATCCACAACAAACCATGACACTGACAAGAGGAACCAAGATCCAACACAATATCCAATGTAATGCCAACACCATGCCCAATGTATTGTCAATATAAAAGGAAATGGAGAGGCCCACGGTTTTAACCCTAAAATCTATGCCCCACCATTTCAATACTGTACCAATGGGCCACAACCCAGTCCTTTGATAAGGATTGGTATAATATTTTTAAAATTTTGTTTAGATCTCGAAAAGATCCAAAAAAGAGCATGTAGTCGTTTCCTGCCCATGCTATTTAAACACCCCCATTCCCATAACCACTACATTGGAGAGAACTTGACTTATGCAAAGATACTGAGGTGGTTCATGGTACAAAAAGGTATAGTCTCTACGTCCATACAAGTGTGACATATGTCCTTTCTCGAAGTGCATGCCGAAGGAGGTCTCAGGGAATATAGATCGACTTTATACTCATTTTTCTCAGAATTTCAAGAGGAATGCAGTGGTACAGTCTATTTCTGAGTTTGACTAACATAATTCATAAGTTTTTCCAGAACTCATGTATGTAAGCTTTTGAATACCTAATAAGATCATCCTTCTCATTAGAAGTGACCCAGAGACGTAGCCCAAGAGGGGTGAACTCTTTTATCATCTGTTGTCTACAATTTTATGGTTTGCATACTTATTTATTTTCTTATGTGGTTTTGATTAAGCACTTAAAATTTTATTTTTAAAGTCTTTTTACGAGGTTAATTATTCAATTTTGACATGCAATTTTTATGGTGAAAAAGATCCTGGAATTTTCATATCACGATAGCACCATTTTGGGGGGGGGGATAAAAATATAGGAATGGACCAAAACATTCATTTTTTTTGTTTACAAAAAATTTAAAACCAAACCCTGAATTGAGAACTAATGCTACCGATAGCAGAATTTTTCAAAAAATGGCAGAATTATACCATTTTATCATAATTTAAAATTGTATTTATTAAATCTCTTAGTAACACCATATAAAACTTGCACTGTGTTAAACAAAAATTATTCAAGAAAATATTTGACCACACTTTCCATATAAAATAAAGGAATTTCTGATCAGATCCATAATAAAATCATATATTAAGCCATAAGACGTAGAAGTGATTCATATAAAAATTCAAACACTCCTTTAGAGTTTCCACACAAACAATATCATCTTAATAAAAAGACAAAATGTTTCATGTGAAAATATTGAAATCAACACATGGATTCTAACACACCATCAGAAACTACATTTTCTTAAAATGAATAATCAGATGAAGATGTAGATGACCCATATTCTCTTTGCGCTGAGAGGCGCTCTACAACCCAGTATGGGGGAGATCTTGTAACGTTATGTAACGTTAATTCTTACTTGTCGATTATGATGTAGATGTTGTAATGTTACTTTTTACTTCTAAAAAGTAAAAAGTAATAAATATATTTTGTCGACCACAAGAAAAAACCTAATATGGGGGAGATGTTGTAATGTTTCTACCTAACAAAACAATAAAAAATAAAAAAATTTAATTATCTGCCAAAAAACTGTCGGTGAGAAAAACAACACAATATGGCGGAGATTTTGTAATGTTGCTACCTAACAAAATAAAATAAAAAAATAAACAATTGAGTTATCTACAAAAAAAATGTTGGCCTTGCACGTGGTTTTAAAACCATGTGCAAGGCCTCCTAAACAACCCATGGTTTCATTGTACATGGTTTAGGAGGGCCTTGAAAATGGTTTTAAAACCATGTGCAAGGCCTCCTAAACAACCCATGGTTTTATTGTGCATGGTCTAGGAGGGCCTTGCAAATGGTTTTAAGACCATGCCCAAGGCCTCCTAAACAACCCATGGTTTTAGGAGGGCCTTGCACATGGTTTTAAAAGATTGTATGGGGGAGATGTTGTAACGTTCCTTCCTAACAAAATGAAAAATAATAAAAAATATTATATGTTTCCATAAATAATATTAAATATTAATAATAAAAATATTATATGTCAACCTTAAAAATAAAAAAGATGTGTTTTTTTATTTGAATCAAATCAATGGCTATATATAGGACACACCAAAGCTCATAGGTCCTTGAGTGCAATACTTATGAAGAGGTTTGCAGCTTGAGATATTTGATCCCTATCGGCGCTTGATAGAGCCTGGGATTTGGATCTATGTTGATCTACTATCAATGAGTAAACCATACAAGTCCTCATGTATGCCCAACATTTCATATGCCATATTCCTTCTGGATTTACGCCTTGGTTTAGCAGACTCCCATGTTGCAACTATTTCTTGTGCCAACAATATTTTGATAGTCCCTGTAGTATTGGAGCGAAGAGTGTCTTTATTTGTCAACTAGAAGTAATAAACTAGTATGTCAACATCCTCTAATTCCAAAATGTCAATGCGATGATGATTTAGATTTTGACTCTTTCATTTTCTCCTTTTGAAAACCTTTTTCTCAACCACCATCTCTGGCTTGTACACACCATCAAATTGGTGTGTGTTTGTTGCATAACAATGTACTTCAATGGATATAAATTCTTCATTTTCTTTATTTACCTTCATAACTTTTGCAGTCCAAAATGGATAACCACGTGCATCTTTTGTATCCAAAAATTCAATCATACAACACTCCTTAATATATTGTATTAAGCCTCTATAAAGTTCTTACATCACCTCACGTCGCATAGATGATATTCTAGACCCAATATACATTTTCCTCTCCTCTTCTTCAAAAGGATCAATGCCTTCAATTTCAACATTTCTTTCCTGTTTTTTATTTGACATAATTTATAGCCAATGAAATGGAGTCTTCAAAAAAATATATCCATTTCTAGAGTTTGAAATTATGTTATTTTTCTCCACAGAAAAATATTCGCACGAAATAGTATCAACAACATCAAAATAGTCATATGTATCTTTAATAGACTTTTTTATTTCTTTCAAGGACTAAGAAGAACCTCAATAGATGATTGCAATAACAATAACTTTGAAGCATAAATTTGACAAATTGGGATGAATTTCAGAAATGTTAAACCTGTTGTAGGCCCCCATTCTGCACTTGTTGAGTACTTTTCACCCCATAGTATTGTTTTCCCATTAATATTTTTATATGAGATCAATGCTGGAAGATAATGTCATTAATTTTTTCAATGCACCTTTATTCACCATTCGATTCGATAATAAATATTTTCTTGTCAATAGTTTCCTCCAACATTAGTACAACATGCCCTGGACTATATTTTTCTAATAATTTCAGTTAATGATGGTAGGATCCCAACATTCTTCTTCCCCAATGTGACTGCAAAACAAATAAACATTTGATCAATATGATGATTTGTGTGCCCAACAAGAAGGAAACCAACTTTAACCTTTTGAAAAATTCCCAATTCAACAAGCATGCTTAAATAACCAAATATGATCTGATTTTTTGTTTCCTAGCTAGTCTTGTCCAGTTGCAAATATAAAACTCGAGGAAGATCACCACACCAATGACTAATCACATGGTGAATTATGTTGATGGTCATATTTTCATCATTATGAATATTTGGAGTTGTAAAGTAAACCCTTGGAGACATCTGACCATTAAAACCAATACAACCAACCAAGTGAAACTGTATAAAATTTTCGTCCTTGAAATCCTTTGGTACATGAACAAAATGTAGAAGAAGTGTTTTTTTTTCTTATCCGTTCCATCAATTATCAAACCCATATATTTATGTGGATTATCATAACACTTCTTGTGATGTCTTTATAACGTTTTCTGTTCAACTGATTGTTGATTGTGATGTACTTGAAGTTCTTTGATAACATAATCTACAATAAAAATAAAAATAAAACATTGACGAGATTTCATAATTGATATGTATTCAAGAAAAGAATGCTTTTAGAGACGTACCTCTTTCTATACCTTGTTATTTATCCCTTCTTTGTTTAAGAGAAGCACATATACTGCAAACCCCCATCCTTACCTCTTAGGAATACAGACATTGTTGAACTATGTTTTCCATTGTCTTTTAAAATATGCATATATGATGAAATTGTTATTTCCATCGTCCTCTTGAAAAAATTCCTTGTATAAGTTGTATATTTCCTTACTTGAGAAATTATCTGGAATGTGTATGGTTTCTCTAATTGGCATACTCTCTCCATTCTTAGGAAAGAAGCCATGCGTCCATGGTATTGCAATGTTTGTTATCGACCCACTAGATCATGCATGATATCCTTTAGAATAAAATGTAGGATCCTTTTATAGCCTTGTTTGGATTCTTGATAGTTGAAGATTACCAACTGGGTGAATTATTTTGAATGCCCTTCTACAAAGCAAAATACTTCCAATACAATAATCATAACCTGCCTTTGTAGAAATCATGCAACCCCACTAAATATGAATTTTGCATATTTTTTATCATTGACATGTATGCTCTCCTATTATCTAAGGCATAATTGTAGTGCATTTGTTTCAAACAATGTTTTTGGAATCACTCAAATCAAATCAATAATAGGACTTGGACTTGTGAGAAAATATTTCCTAGACCTTGTATAACTACACTGCTTTGGATTGATATAAAATGGTCTATTCCTAAACTTAATATTTCTCATTGATACAATTTTCCTTTGTGTTTCATGTACTATTACATCGTCCTCATTAGAATGAATGTCCTCGTCACTATAAGGAATATCATCCCTCTCAATGAGGTTCTCATAACCAAATTTAGTAAGAGATTGATTGTCCTCATCAGTATCATGTTTATCACTTGAAATTAATTCAACATCATCAACAATATTAGTATCTTCATCACCGGTAGGTTCATCTTCACCACAATCATCATTTTTCCCATTAAAATCGTCGCTTGCAGGAAAATCATCTTCACCATAATTGTTGTCTTCATCCTCACCAAGATCATCATCTGCCCCATTAAAATCCTCGCTTGGAGGAAAATCATCATTGGTGCCATCAAAGTCCTTACTTGGATGAAAATCATCTTCACCATTATCGGTGCCCTCATCCTCACCAAAATCATCATATGTCTCATTAAATTCCTCTCTTGGATGATACTCATCATTGGTGCTATCAAAATACTCACTTGAAAGAAAATCATCTTCACCATTATTGGTGCATTCATCCTCACCAAAATCATCATATGTCCCATTAAAATCCTTTCTTGGAGGAAAATCATCATCAGTTCCATCACAATTATTTCTTGCAGGAAAATCATCTTCACTATTATTGGTTCCTTCATCCTTACCAAAATCATCATATGTCCCATTAAAATCCTCGATTGGAGGGAAATCATCATCGGTGTCATCAAAATCCTTGCTAGGAGGAGAAACGTTATCAACCCCATTGAAATCCTCACTTGGATGAAAATCATAATTGGTGCCATTAAAATCCTTGCTTAGACGAAAATCATATACCACATTATTGGTGCCTTCATCCTCACAAAAATCATCTTCAGTCCCATCAAAAAAGTCGCTTGGAGGAAATTCAACTTTGTTGCCTTGAAAATCCTCACTTGGAGGAAAATAATTGTTGGTGACTTGAAAATCCTCACTTGGAGGAAAATAATTGTTGGTGACTTAAAAATTCTCGCTTGGAGGAAAATCATCGTTGGTGCCTTGAAAATACTCACTTGGAGAAAAAAAATCCCTGGTGCCTTGAAAATACTCGCTTTGAGGAAAATCATAGTCAGTGCCTTGAAAATCGTCGCTTGGAGGAAAATCAGCATTGCTACCTTGAAAATCATTAGTTGGAGGAAAATTCTAATCATCTTTCTCAGTGTATTTCAAGTCTCCACTTGGAGGAAGGTCTTCATCATCATCATTACTGGCTTTGAAATCCTCACTTGGAGGAAAATCATCATCGGTGCCTTCCAAATCCTCACTCAAAGGAAAGTTTCCACCATCTTCAAAAATTGAGATCATTTTAGATGAGTCTATGATTTCTCACTAAAAAGTAGAATGGTGCAATTCCCACTCTCCTCACATAAAAAGTAGAACATTGTAGTTTTCAACCCCCAATAATCTTATAGCTAAAAGAACAAAATTTTACCTCACAAACATTCCCTCCAAAACTCCCCTCAAAATGTTTTTGCAAAAATAAATTGCACATTTTTAACGCATTCATAAAATTAGTAAAATTAATCTAATCTATCAAATAAAAACTTTGTAGAAATACTAATTAAATCACATGTAAACTATGCTCTATAAACTTTGATAATATATCGGTTATTTACATTACTTTTTTAATCTCACCCCCATAACACGAGTAAAATTTAATTTAACACCATCCTATTTAAATCTAATAATAATGCATTATCTAATTACACTTTTTTTAATCCCACATTCATAAAATGAGTAATGTTAAACCTACTATTAGCTATATTAACTATCTTTTTTTTATATTGGTTATCTACATTAATTTTTTAATCCCACACCCATAACACAAGTAAAATTTAATCTAACACCATCCTATTTAAATTTAAAATAATGCATTATCTAATTACACTTTTTTAATCCCACATTCATAAAATGAGTAATGTTAAAACTAATATTAGCTATATTAACTATATTTTTTTTTACTATTCATGTTTGCATTTGGAAAAATTTAACGGTGCTTTATGTTGAGTATGTGTTATATTATTTGCATGTGTGTAGGGGGGTGTTCATGTTAGCGATGCACCTAACAATCCCCATCATCTAGTGCTCTACCGTATGCGTCGGGCGCATGCGCTGACTCAAGGGGGGGGGGGGGGGGGGGGGGGGGGGGCATGTCAATGCCCTCTCCCTTCTGCGAAGTGGATATCAGAAATGGTCGTTAGCCCATTTATGATATCGAAAATGGGTGTTAGTCCATTTTCGACATCGAAAATGAGCGTTTACCCATTTTTCGATCTGAGCACAGCGAGTTCAAAATTTTTTGGGGTATTTTTAGATATTTTTGGTATTTTTCTAAAAATAAGTAGTTTAATCTCGCTTCAGGAATTGAAGACTATTTTTGAATTGGATTAATGAATTAGGGTATTGGATGTCATGGAATACCTATATTTTGTTTTGTGGGTAATCATAATGATAATGAGAAAATAGGAGGTGTGGCTCCAAGGTTTGTTGGTTTTCTTGGTCAAGCGTTTCCAGGGTAAATCTTTGTGTATTATGTGTGAATGTTGGGTGTAATCTCTATTTTTCTTAAAAAGAATATTTGTGCTTTGCTTCTCTGAACAAGTTTAAAACTTACACTTTGAAGATTAGGTTTTTTATAAGAAATATGCCCATTTTATGTTTACCTTCACAATTTTTTTTTCTATGCTTTTAGCGTTTTTTATAATCCCACATTCATATCGTGATTAAATAAAACTTAATCTATGCTATATAAATACAGCTTTGTTTTCTATCATCACCTTTTGCAAATAACGATTAGAGACATTGGAGAAATCTATAATAATCTACAATGCTTTTCAAGACCACCAAGGAGATTTTCAAGGTTAGTTTAATTTTAATTGTTATGCAATGTAAATTTAAAAAAATAAAAAATAATGTAAATTCTTAAATTTCAATGCAATTGTCCATAATATTTTTCCCTTTGGGCTTGGCATGCCCTTTGGATGCAAAAAGGTTAAATTAATGTTTTTTTTTAAATTGGGCTTGGACGTTCCCTTGGCTTGCCCTTTGGTTGCACAAGGGTTAAATTTAATGTAAATTTTAAAAAAATGGGCTTGGACACACTTGGCATAAGCATTGGGTTCCCAAAGGGAGCTGATGGGAGGAGTGTAGATCCTCCATCTTACACCAAAAGAGGTGTTCCTAGGGCGCTCCCTTTTGGGCGCCCAATGCATAGCCTATGGGATTATGCATAGCCTTTGGGCTATGCATTGGGAGCCCAAAGGGGGCCGAGGGAAGGAGTGAAGCTCCTTCCTCCTCCACCCAAAGGGGAATCCCTAGGAATCCCATTTTGGAAAT
The DNA here is from genome assembly GCA_001517045.1 of Pseudotsuga menziesii. Lineage (NCBI taxonomy): Eukaryota > Viridiplantae > Streptophyta > Pinopsida > Pinales > Pinaceae > Pseudotsuga > Pseudotsuga menziesii. The sequence continues at coordinate 105,410 of LPNX010569902.1, forward strand.
TGAGGGAGGAGCTCCACTCCTCCCCTTGGGTCCCTTTAGGCTCCCAAAGTGCCCATCCAACGAGCTGGCACGATTATCAGAATCACATCGCTCATTGGGCGGTCTCTTTTGGCACCCAAAGGGGGTGTGGGGAAGGAGCAGAGCTCCTCCCCACTGCCCATAGGGACGTGTTTCATGCCATTTCAAGTAGAAGGGAGGATATATCACCTCCTCTGATCCCCCTTTGGGCGCCCAAAGCATCGACCCAATGGGCTAGTTCGATTCTCATAACCACACTGCATGTTTGTCCAGTGCTTTGTGTGCCCAAAGGGATCTGAGGGATGGAGCTGATCTCCTCTCTCGTGTACCCTAAGGGGAATCCTAGGGAATGTCCATTTAGTTGTACGAGGGAGGAGCTCCATTTCTACCCTCGGTTCCTCTTTGGGCGCACAATGCATGGGCCTCCCTTGATCTCTCAATCCATTTTTTTAAATTTATGTTAAGTTTCTTTAGATAATGCTTTTTTGTTAATTTTGTTTAATTTTGTTAGAGAATGTTTTTTTTTTTGTTTAAATTTATGTTAGTTTTTTTAGAGAACACTTTTTTAAACATGCTAAAACCTTTTTTTTTTATTATAGGGAGAATGGAATCAAGAAAGCTAACTGCAAACATCTCTAAAGCAATATCAGCGATGAAGTAATAAAAAAAACAATTGAGACTTTAGAGAATGTTGCCCATGAAGAAGTTGTGTCCATTGAGGATTTAAAAACCAAGAATGCTAGAGCATGGAAACATGCGCCAAAGGAAGAAAAAATGGATTATTATTGGTTTGTGAAATAGATATATCAAGGGAACCCATATAGTATTCACTTATATTGTGCCACATTTTCATATCTCAAAATGCATTATCAATCATTGGGATTATTGCTAGGTATTCGTTTGGTGTTGGGTAAAGACATTGTTTATGCACTAGTGAAACAAACTAAGACCTATATTAAAATATGATATTGTTTGAAGGTTTCAAACTATAATATCAACATAATTTTCATAGAATTTTGTGTAGGATTCATGCACGATATTGAGCACAAGAGTGTAAGTCTCTATATTTTTATATGTTTTGAATTTCATATCATTTGGATGATATGATGATGCAATAGAATTAATACAATAAGGTTTTTATTTTGCAATATTTTTCTATACCACTTTCCCATAGTCTGAATGGAATTTATTCAACAGAAGAAAATCCTATGGATGTCATTAATGCTACTCTTCAAAAGGGAGAAGCACCAAAGAAAGGAGAAACACCAAGGAAGGGAGAAGCACCAAAGAAGAAATGAGTGCAACATGTTCATACTAAAGAATTACAAACACATAAAGGAAAATACGTCCAAAAATCAAATGAAGTACCTAGGATGGTTACATTTAAAAAATATCTCCCCTATATGAATTTGATCAACAAATTATTGTTGATGAGGATGTTACTTGTTTCGGTAACAATAAGAAATACTCTTCCAAAATAACTTTGGAAGAGGGCGTTTTCATTCCTGATCAACGGGTTGTTCATTTAGATACAACAACTTAAAGACATAAAAGGAGGAGACAAGATGTTGAATCCAATGTTATCACTGAAAATCAAAGTGAAAATTCTAGGGACAATTTGGAAATCATCACTCTAGGCGGTGATCTAGATGATGGTGTTTTCAAGACAACATAGAATTCCATTCAGGATTGATTGCAGAGGGATAAGTTGGTTCATAGTGTGCATACATTTGATTTGAATTTTAAGCAACTCCATAGACCCATGGAAGGCCAAGAGAAATATCAAATTAGGAAACCACATCACTTGCATGTTCATAACTTGAAAGCATTGATGAGGCAATCCATGTGCACATGTGGTTGACTACCTAGTTCTTGTGTACCCAAAAGGTGTTCCGATTAGAGATGAATTTGATGAATCAAGGTGTTTTCATTACAACTACTATGTTTTTTGGGGAAATCATTCTATATAGGCTAGAAGAGAATTGATACAAGAGTTTCCCAAAATCCATATTTTTTCAAAGATTCAAATGCATCATTTATTTTGGTTTAATATACGTGGAAGCAAAAATATTGGCATGGGATTATAGCAAATATCACGACTATAAGATGTCCATGACATTAATTCAAAGGGTCATATTTATCCAAAATGAATTTGAACAAATATGTGGCATGCATAGATCTAAAGTTGATGCAAATTTCCGGAAACAATGTTGTATGGAAATAGGTTTCCCGATAAAAGAGGACGATGTGAAACCGAAAGGTTTTAAAGAAAGTGATGCATTCAAAATTGTAGATAACTATTTCCATTTGGCATTTATATTTGGGTCAATATGGGGTTTGATTGATGATATATTGAGCATGTGGGAGAATATTGGCATAAAAAATCAAAGGTAAAGAAAATTAAAGAAGATGTGTGGAGCAACGATTAAGGAGGCCCTTCTGTCAATAATTTGCAAGAAGATATGAATATAAGATCTTGGAGATCATTGCAAGATGTGAAGGATGAAACAATTATATCTAAAATACGGTCACGTGTAAAGTTAGGTGAATTATCCATGGAGAAAATGTGCAATGAATTTGAAAAGTAAGTTTGTAGATCGGTTTATGTTTTAAAGTTTAATATGTTTTATTAATTAAGAATTGTGTTATATTATTAGATATGATTGTAAACATAATTTATTTTTACATCATGTTGTCATAAGGTTTACATGAAAATACAAGAGGATATGGTTAGAATGTTGGGTGAGTAGAGTTGGGATGATGTCAAATGCAAGTATCGAGACTCAAGCTCCAACTAAAACTTGAAAACTTTTTTGTTGCACACAAAAAGGTAGTTGATTTATGATATATTCTATTTTATTTATTTGTAAGTCAATTCATTTCTATTTTTTTATTTATAGATACAAAATACATTTCAAACATGCCAAATAAGAGTATAGTACTAGAGTCTTTCAAAGTTCATATTAAAAGTGAAAAAATAGAACAACAAAGAAGAATACACCTTGCAAAGGTTGAACTTGATGATACCCTTGATAATCACGTTTGGAATGGGCTCAACACTGTGCAATAGAAAGTGATTTTCGATGATTGTGCAAACATTGCAAATCTTGTTCCTAAAAAGGATTACTCCCCAGTTATTGCATATATCCCTCATGGATATAAAATCAAAAACATTATTTATGATTGTGGTCCTTATACTTACCAATTATTTAATAAAGTGGTTTCCGGATTTATGGAGGTCACAACATCACCTCTATGGATATTTATTGTTTTCCATTCAGATGTACAGGGAGGAGCAGTGCTAACAACCTTCAAGGATAAAGCAAACTCAAAGCAGCAACTATATTGATAAGATATTTGTAGTGTGTTATTAATCATTTAAATTTAGAAATCAAATTTATTTTTCTATAAGTTAATTAGATTCTTATTTATTTTTGTTAGGGACATAAGACTAATATTCATAGCTCAACCAGTGATCCATTTATGAGTGATACTGAAAACATGTATCTTGCATGTTGGGAAAAGATGAGACCTATGAAGCTCTTTTAAGGATTGAAAAAGTGAAGGCAAATATAGTCAAATATTGATTTATAATGGCGTGGTTAAAAGTTGACATATGTAGAAAGGGATTTGAAAGGAGAGATTGTAAGAATCTACCATAAGCAACAAGCATTGATTAATTATCTCATAGATACATTTCAAAATAAGGAGTTTGGGTTTTATATTTGTTCTCGGGATCAAGTCATATTTCTGATATTACATATGAAACTAGTGTCATTAATTTATATCATTTAATCTATATTTTTTAAATTTATGTTTCTTTATGCTATTTAACTTCTTATTTTTTGCATGTGGTGATTACGTTCAAGAGTAGCACGCTCCATACAAAAAGGAAGAAATTGCATATCCATTGATACTGATCCACTACATTGCACTTATATCAAGTAAAAAATTATGCTATGAAAGTTCTTCCATATGAAATGCAAGAAGCTAGTTTGAAGAAAGGAGAATTTAGTGAGTCACTTGTGGCAAAGATGTCAAAATAGCCTCAACCACCCTTAAAAGGGATGTTTGGAAATCAAGACTTTGGGAATTTTGCATAAGTAGAGGACCCAATGACAAAAAACGATGAGGTCCAGGAAGATGACCAAGCTGCACAGAATGTCAATTTTGATGAAGATTATGGCATGCATGATATTCTTGATTAGTTTCATGTCATTGAGGAAAATTTCAAAGTTGACAAGTATTTGATAAGATATTTTTGTAATGTTTTGACTTTAAGATTTTATTTTGAGAATCACTGTTATGTTTTTTCATGTTATTTACAAATATATTGCACACTTTTTGTTGAGTTTATGTGAAACATCACTTTATGGAAAATAATGTTAAATAATATCATTTTTACACATAAAATAGTTAAAATAGGTTAAAAATGGTTTCAAATATCTTTAATTTCTCATTTGTTTACAAATTTGCCCAAAAATTGACTTATTTAAGAAAAAACTTCAAAAATGTATATATTTTTCATTATAACTAGGTACTAAATGTATTTTTTCTGTAAATTTTGAAAAAATCGTGTTTGTAAGTCAAAATTGTAGGTTTTTATGACCAAGAAGTTTCAAAATTGCAAAAAAAATGGCTCAAACTGAAAAATGGTGCTACCAATATACACACTTTTTGAAATAGAGGTAAAAACAACTACTAAAATTGACCCCCGAAAAAATGAGAACAATGTCGGGTTCTCATAAGTTGTATAACTTGTTTATATTTTTAATTAACTCTATCGTTGACCCTATCAATTTACTTTCATTTATTCTAAAAGACATAAATATATGTTTTTATCTTTTTCTCTCCTATGTTAGGATTAATTAATCCTCCTTTGTCCAATATAGTCTATTTGGTCATTTTGCCTAACTTAGAGAGTTATTATCATTGTACTAGAGTATGGGGGACACACCTAGGGGTTAATAGCCACTTACTGCATCTTCATGCATGAGTCTATGCACTTATGGGACCAATCCCTACATTGTAGGAGCCCACTTTGAGTGCCACAAGCAAGATCCTTCAGTTGGATGTGGTAGGGAAGTAGTTATGCTAAGTTATCCTCCAGTTACAATCAATTAGTCTAGCGTCATTTTTGCATGCATACAAGGAATGTGGTGCCTTTTTTCCACCTACATAACCAGTTAACCAATTGTACACTAATTTAGACATCCAGAGTTAAACTAGTGAGCTCCAGTTATGATTTTTCCACATTGAGTTGGCTAAACAATCAGCTTGAGCTGGTAGATTCGAATCATATCCACAATATTCAAATTCTATTTATTGTATAATCATTTTAATATTGATTAATGAATGATGACTAATGTTGTGAGTATTTGATCAATTATTGTCCAATTAATATGAAAGTTGTGTCATGAATTATTTTCTCAGTGTACATTATCTTAATTATTCCACTGCATAATTCCATTCCAATAGCTCTCATATTGGATTTTAGATCTATGGTTCTCAAAGTTAACATGGTATTAGAGCCTTGTTCAGACTAGCAGCAAACCTTATAAACCTCCATTGTGCACCAGAAGCAGCTGAGTTTCCACATAATTCCTGGAATCATAGCATTTCTCGCTTTGGATAATGTCCAGAGAAGTCTATCCAAGTGTCACAGACTCTTAAAAAGTGCACATGTCAAGGTGTAAGGGTTTGAACTAACATATGATTGTGAATTGGTTTGTTTTGCAGTTATTTTTTGCAAGTACCTATGCGGATTTTGAAATATTTGACTAATCAACATACAGTGAAATGGAGAATTCTTCTGCTAATACACCTAGAATCCTTACACCCTTCAATTACATTGATTGGAGGGAAGATATGCAGATGGACTTGGGCAACAAGGGACTGTATAGGATGGAAATGGGAAGAAAAGTTGAGCCCCAATAGTATGTTGAGAAATCCAAGTTTCTGAACCGGTTAGATGAAGCCTTCATCTTCATGTGCTTTCACATCTACAGGGATCTCATGTTTCACGTTGAGGGACTCATAATTCCAAAGGAAGCATGGGACAAGCTTGAATCTTTCTTTGGAAAACAAGATGAGCTTAGAGGCCATATTCTAGAGAATGAACGCATTGCACTACAACCCAATAGTTTCGAGACTAGTCAACAATTCTTTTCAAAATACAAAGCTCTAGTACTTCAATGCAAACAATGTGGAATATAAAGAAAGGATGATCAACTTGTGCTGTCAATTATGAGAAATATTGACTCGGAGTTTTTAGTCTTTGTCTCTACTTTCCTTTTCATAAGAGTTTCCATTCCAAATTGGAAAATTCCTTCTCTATATTATTTTTCAGAGTCTTTGATCCAAGAGCAAGACAACTTGATCTAGATGGGAGTATTGATCAATGCCTCCAAGAATCTAGCCCTCTTAGCTGGAGACTCTAGCAATGCACAAGAAAAAGGAAAGACAAAGGGGAAGGAGAACAAAGAAACTGATGCAAAACCAAAGGAGAATCAGAAATATTCCAATGGAGCCTTAGGTTCCAAGAAGAAGAATAAATTTGAGAAGGCTAAGTGTTCCTATTGTATGAGAGGCTTTCATCCAGAGAGCCAATGCATGAAGAAAACCAATCATGATCTATAAAATCTCCTTAAACATAACAATATTTCTCTCCCACAAAGTGCAAGGAAGTATGAAGAAGGAAAATAGATAGGAGAACATGAGAGTTGGCATGTCTTGAAAGCAAGATTCTCTCGATCAAAGGCTTATCTGGTTGATTCAGGAGCATCAAATCATATGGTTGCTTCAAAATAATCATTCACCTCTCTGGATCTCTCAGGAGGACCTAGAATTCATATGGGGGATGACTCACAGATCCCAACATCAGGGAGAGGTTCTATTAAAATCCAACATGGAGAGTTCAAAAATGTACTCTATGTTCCCTCTCTTGTAGCAAATTTGTTATTTGTATACTCGATTACACATATTGGCTCACCAAAGTGAGTAGTATTTGTCCCTGACTCAGTGGATATCACAGATATCTCAACTAGGAATATTATTGTGTAGGGTGGTGAAAACCATGCCACCAAGGCATATGAATTCTCACTCTTCATGTCATACTCAGAACCAGTATAACCTCAATGACCATTCGAAAGGGATCTACACCTTTTGTTAATGATGCATTGTCTAAAGTTTCAGATTCAGAATATGAGGAACACGATCAGAATGATATTAATATTGAGATTGAGCCTCAAGAGGATCTAGATCCAGATCCATCTCCTATTCTAAATCAATGGCCTAATCCTAAAAGGGCCCCAAAATCGCATTGAAGCAGTTGGGAATGTTGTTGGGGATCCTGGTTACAGAAGAAGAATGAGGTCGCGGTATCAAAATGGACATGTTTCACTCTCTCATTCAGATACAATTCCTTCAGTGAGATGCAACAAGCGTCCTGAGATATGCTACTTGATGGTGAGGACCGATCCACAATTCGGCCCACTGAAGAACAAATTGGATCAAGTCATTATTCCTCCAGAAACAAAAGACAAAGGAAATATTCATTCTCCTATCTATCATCAGATTGGAAGAAGATCGAAAAGTTCACATGCATAGTCCCAAGATGTTGATGCACAGAAAAACCATGATTCTGCATGGCTTCTCCACAGAGCTGCAAATTGTAGCAATTTTTTCACAGCTTTTTTCTCAAAGAGATAAATTTTCTCGTAAGTATAGCTTGTTTCCTAATTACCTGCTTATTTTGAGGGGGGGTTTCCCATGAGGTTTTCCCCATTTTCCTTATTTTTTAGTAGTATTTTACTCATTTATATTGTATGGTTGACTTTTGGCCTAGTTTTTAGGGCCCAAGTTGTCCAAACTTAGGATTAAGGGGGGGTGTTAGGATTAATTAATTCTCCTTTGTCCAATATAGTCTATTTGGCCATTTTTTCTAACTTGGGGAGTTATTATCATTGTACTGGAGTATGGGGGACACATCTAGGGGTTATCTGCCACATATTGCATCTTCATGCATGAGTTTATGTGGGCTGAGACCAATCCCTACATTATAAGAGCCCACTCTAAGTGCCACTAGCAGCATCCTTCAATTGGTTTTGGTAGTTAAGCAGTTATGTTGATTTATCCTCCAGTTACAATCAATTAGATCACTATTAGTTAGCCTAGCGCTAGTTTTGCATTCATGTAGTGAGTGTGGCGCCTTTTTTCCACCTACCTCATCAGTTAACTGATGGTAGACTGATTTAGACATCCTGAGTTAAAGTAGTGAGCTCCAACTATGATTTTTCCACACTAAGTTAGCTAAAAAATCATTTTGAGCTAGTAGATTTGAATCCTATCCACAGTATTCGAATTATATTTATTGTATAATCATTGTATTATTGATTAATGAATGAATATTAATGTTGTGATTATCTGAGCAATTCTTGTCCGATTAATTTGAAATTTGTGTCATGAATTCTTTGCTCAGTGTACATTGATCTTAATTATTCCACTGCATAATTCCTTTCCAATAGCTCATGTATTGGCCTGTACATCTATGGTTCGCAAATTTAACATCCTATGATATTCTAACATGTTGTTGTTGTAATGCATGCCCCTTTTAAGCTATTGTTTTAAGGTCCTAAATATAGTGAAATTTAGATTTTTAATTTATGGGCAACCTCTTTTGCAATCCTTTTATCATGCACACTAAATTATTTTCCCAAGGCCTTGGAAACCGTGAGCAACAATTCTACTTTTGTTTCAACCCAACCAAGTTTAATGATTTTTTATTTGGCATTGGATATAAATTGCACACAATAATGCACATGAAGTTAGCTACTAGATTGTGTATTAGATGTAAATAGTAGATGCTAGGTTTTCCCTCAAGTTCACCCTGGAATGCTTCTTAGAGTTCCATCCTTCTTAGTGTTCCATTCTAACCATTAAATATGTTAACTTCAACACCTAGTTTATCAAGACATCACTAGTTCTCAACATGGATGACATCATTTATGGTAAATATTATTGGTGTGTCATTGGCATTTATCTATAGAAACTCCTTGCTTAATAGTTTGTGAAATAGAGAGGTTGGCTTGGCAATGGACTAGTCTTTCCATTCTTTCATTCAATTATTAAGGGGTCACTTCCATTAGTAAGGAGTACCTTGTATACTTCCAATTCTTTTTGAACTCTAGTATCCTAATGGCATGACCTCTCTAATAGATACTCAAGGTTCGATTTAGGTGCAACATTCACGACAATGAAATCCATGAAGTAAATCATCAAATAGAGTTTGGTGCAATTGTGGATATTTCCATCAATTATATGCTTCTTTTATCCACCAACGTAATAAAAAATGAGAATTTCTTTAACTTGTTCATTCCCATTTCTTTATATTCTAGGTTAGTGTTACGCTAACTCTCGAACCTCCATCCATAGTGTCCTTTTACTAAATCCCAACCAAAACAAGTGCTTGGTAATTAGTAAGCATTCCTTGTATTAGTGTATGAAGAAAGAGTTGGCCCATACATCCACAACAAAATGAGTATAATTTCTCATCTTAGGTGAGATAGGCCTCCAATTTGAGACCCATCTTCCATTTTAGAATGGAATCTAATTTATTTTATTACATAGGATGGGTTTGTGCTTCACACGTTCCTCTTCCATTGAAGTACAATGTTTAACTTTTTGGTATTAGCCTCACTTTTACAACTTTATCTAGGTTTACCAATTTTGGAATGCACATTGATAGAATATGGGCTCTATCCTTTCAAAGTCATATTTGTCTTTGATTATGCCAACTTATTGCACTCAACTTGAGGATACCAATTTCCTAGCCTCTTCTTCAAATATATCATCTATAATTATTGTTTTTTCCTTTTGGAGTTCAGTATGTTTGGGGAACCAATTGGGTATTAATGTAAATCAGGGCCTTAGGCTTTATGTCCTTGATGTTGATCTCTTTGGATTGTTTGTCCCTTATTAATGAAGAGGTGACCTCAAGCAATAAAACCCATGATGAGGAGTTAGGTCTCTCCTTGTCTTTGGTCTCTTAGTTTATGCGTGAGAGATTAAGTTTCACATGCTCTTTTCATCTTTCACATTATAGTAAGAAAATTGTTAGCTTATATAATTGCATGTGAAAATGCTAATGACAATTCCAACATTAGGGAAGTTTCTTTATTTTGGAACAAGATTATGTGATGAATAATGTGCATATGTTTTTGTAAACTCAAATCATGTACATGTTTTTGTAGGTGAAATTGGGCATACATTTTTGTGAAGTGAAATTCAAAATGTAAAGGGCAACTTACCACACACACACACATATGGAAAAATAGTCTCACACCAATACTTCTCCTCTACATATAATATTTTTATATATAATTCTTTTATTGAAATACTTAAATTTTCTCTATTATTGACATATAATTTATAATTTCTTGAAAAATGTAAATTAAAAAAAAATGATATAGATATTAGAAAAATTAACTTTGATATATAGTTCATAATTTTCAAAAGAAAGTGTAAAGGTAAAAACAAGTCAAAGTTTATATATATATCACTCGAGACCTTATACAAGTATAAATATTCATCATCTATTTTAAGTCTATTAAAAAATTTAATAAATAAATAAATAATATTTTACAAGGTTATTTAATTTTCTACATTTTATTTTTTACTATAAAATAAATTCAATATAACAATCTCAAAATATTAATACAAATAAAAAAATATTTCTCAATTTTTATTATATGTAATATGTTAATTTTTATTATGTGTAATATGTTAAGAGACTACCACTATTTTGCATTCAACCATTGTTAACAAAAAACATCACATAATAAATATTTACAAAATAAAAAATAAATGAACTGATAAATTATGTCATAAAATGGCTTTATAATTATATTTGTATTTTGATTTAATAAAATAAATATATATATACTTGTCGTATAAATGAATAAATCAAGTACAATAAATAATTCATAAATAAATTTGTTGTATATTTGATGAAAATTATATTATAATATTATTAACTAGATTTTGAAAATTATATTATAACGTTATTAATGTGATTTTGAAAATTATATATATATATATAATTTAAAAACATTAATAAGGAAATATATAGCATAATAAATTAGAGAAAACTTATTATTGAAAACTGAAAAATCCAAAAGATAAATTGATTTGTTAATTGTATTAAAAAAACAATTTAATATATATATAAAAAGAGAGAGAATTTTCTAACATGTGTTAGCAATTTAATTGTTAAAGTCTGATTTGGAAGGAGAAAATACATATTCTTAACTGTTAAGTCCACTTAGACTATAAATACAATTTGATTTTCTTAAAATTATGATAAATTTATAGTATTTTATGCACAAAAAAATGTAGTAAACTAATAATTTCAATATATTATATGAGAATACAAAAATACATATGTATATAATGAGGCATACAATTTAGGAAAACTAATAATATCTTTCTCTAAACAGTTGAGAAAGACTCATTTTCATATGATCATCTTCCCAAATGATTTGTTGCCACCAATTTAAGTCTCCTGTAATTCTTTTCAAATGAGATAGTTCTCCATTCCTAATGGCAATTTCCTTAATAATGGGCATCCTATTACTGTTAAATTTTCAAGTTTAGGCAGTGTTTCCTCATTCCATAAACCAAACAATCCTGATATACTTGCTAAATTGTTCAAATAAAGTAGTACCAAACTCTCCAACATTGAAAAATCCCCTCTTAAAGTCCAATTCCATCAACTCATCACAGCATTCAATTTGCACCCTTTTGAAATTGGGTAACTTCTCTAATGACAGTAGCAATGTCTTTACTAATGGGCAATTACCTATGTGTAAGCATTCAAGTTTGAGCAATGTTCTTTCATTGCACACACTAGGTGATCTTATGATACTCTCTAATTTTGGCAGAGATCTTAGTTCCAAGTTCTCTAACACTGGAAAGGAATCATGTGCACTTTCACTCCCCATATCCAATTCAGGGAGCTCCCTTAATTGGTTACCTGCTGTCAAACATAAAGACCTCATATTTTGAAACTAATAAAATGGAATTTGGTAACGTTTTCCCTTGATAATTCATTAAATATAATTTATCCAACTTCTTCATATGCTCGATGCTCCAGATAAGAAAATCCTCTGCTGCATCATCTCTATCTGTATCTGCATCATGTTTGAATTTTAAGTACAACATTCTCATCTCCAACCAAAGATCCAGTGTACCCATGGTACCTAGTTTCATTTGTGGCTTTACTAGAACAGTGAGCTCCATCAAATTTGAGAGATTTGAGAGATCCTCTGCACTCGTTGTATAAGAAAAGTCCAAAGGCAAGACTAATTTGTTCAGTGAAATGAGTTGAAAGATATCATGTGGAATTTCCATTAACCTTTTACAAAAGTCTAAATTCAGATGCTTTAGATGTTTTAACTTCCCTATCCTAGTGGGCAAGGATTGTAGCTCGTAACAGAGTCCAAGACCTAAAAATTGGAGACGATGAAGATTGCATATGCTCTCAGGCAAATCCTTCAGGGAGGTGCACCTGCTCAAGTTCATAAGCTCAAGCTGTCCCAGTAGCCCTACTGATGTTGGCAGTGAACTTATTGAGGTTCCCGACAGGTCGAGAACCCTGAGAGACATGAGTTTTATTAGAAATCCCTCTGGAAGATGTCTCAATTTTTTATTGTATCCTAACACCAAACTCACAAGTTTGGGGTACCTAAAATCCATAGGTAGATCATGAATGTTATTCTCAGAAACAGATATTCTCTTGCAATCCCTAGTCTGTTCTTCGGTAGGGAAATTCTGGAGATGTTGACCTGCTGCAAATAACCAGTTCTCCTCCGTTTGGCCAATATATATTGCCATATCATGCAGAACGTCGTGAACATGCAAAAACCTATACTTAATACCAAACCCAGAAATACACTGAACCAAGCACCTATTTACCAGTACATCTATGTACTGGCATCCAATATCCATCAGATAAGTTGTACCTCTTTGAGTGATCAACCCTTCTCCGCTCCAAATTTGCACCAGATCCTCCACAGGAATATCTGCATCCTCAGGAAATGAAGCACAATACAGAAAATGTAATGCCCCGGTTTTGACCCCGTTGCATTAGATGTACGTGATGTATATATTGTAAATGATCATGGTGCGGAGCTAAAGGCCAAGGCCCCACCATTGATCGGTTATGCTATGTTTTGGACTTAAACTTGTCACCGATGGTATATCGGGGCATGCGGCATATATTATGTTTGTCATCATGTAAATATGCATCTATAATTAATTAAATGAATCCGACCAGCTACGATCGCGGCAACTAAATTGAGAAGGGGGCATGATTTTCACAAGGATAAGGGTGGGGAAATTGTCAAACCTTGGCCAATGGGTAAAAATCCATGTGTCACCTTTCTTTGTTTACCCAACCGCCTCCATTAACAATTGCTGCTGGTGGTTGAGGCAGTTATTGTTTTGGGAGTGGGGTGGCAGGACCGTCAGTCCTCACCCACACGCACACTCCACCACGGTTGACTTCACTATGGCAAGGAAAAACCACTGCGATCACTCCAGGGGACGGCGCTCTCTCCACTATGTGTTACCTCCATTTTTGGTTCGTGCCTCACGATGGCCTGTTCACCTCCACGACGTTGCTGTTACTCACGCACTTCCAATTTCGCGCCCTCTCTTGTGGCCAGATACCTACCTCGCAGACTGATTTCGGGTTGCTATGGTATTCCTTCCCTATGATTGTTGCGGTCTTCTCTGTGATTGAGGTCTGGTGCAAGCTTTCATCCATGCACAGACTGAGAGTATGTATTTTTCCTCCCCAGTGCAGCCAGTGTAAGTCTTTTCCACGTCCTTAGCTGTCCAAGACGGACTGTCGATTTCCCCATGTTGTGAATGTGGTTGCTGTTACATTTGGAACTATTGGATTTCGCTTGGGAGTATTTTCCCTTGTGATTGTGTTTGCTAATACACTATGGGGGCTGTTGTAGATTGTTGGGAGTCGTTTTGGCCACGAGAGGGCCAAGAACGACTCAAAAATCGTTTCCCTATGTTCAGCTGTAATTTCTGAGTAGTTGCATGTGTGCAATGGTTGGTCTTCGGACTGTGTTGGGTGTGTGTAGGTGTTTTAGAAGTCAAGCTAGTTCTAGTGTAGGTGTTCTTGGCTCTGCAATGAGCTCACCAACTTAGCATTTAGCCTTTCCCAACTCCTTGATAGCCTGATAGACCCAACTGTGTTGGCTTGGCTGTGTTTTTGTGTATCCTTGGCTATGTGTAAACCTGCTTGTTCCCTTATTCCTTGGAGAATCATGCCCAGCTCGGGGGTGGCAGCGCTGCTGAGAGATTAAGGAGCACGCTGGCCTATGGTTGGGTGGAACATTGCAGTGACGTAGCTGGTTGCGGAATGACTTCTTCATAAGATAAGTGATCTTGTCCATTTTTACTTCTGCAACCATATTTTCTATTAATGAATGTAATGAACATGTTGAATGCTTGTTTGAATGTATGATGTTTCCGCTGTGTCTGATAGATGATTGCATATGTGCATGATAAATGTTCATGTGTGCATGTTCAAGTTCAATGCACATGTTTAAGCATTCTGTTTCAGCAATTTTATGAATTCACATGTTCATGGGGCTCTTAGCTCGGATGGTTAACTCCATGGTCACGTCCTCTTCGCCGGTCGGATGCATGGGGACGTGACAGCGTGGTATTAGAGCGCATGTTGCAGCATTGGCATGAATGAGCCATGAAGGGTGCAGTGACAGAGGTAGTATTCTTTTTTGCCCAGTAGAAATCAGACTGGAAAATTCAAAAAAAAAAAGGTCTAAGTGTTGAACAATCAAGCCACTAGCGGCAAAGACTTCCACTGTAGCGGAAGAGCTAGCGGGAAAGACTTCCACTGGAGCGGAAGCGCTAGGTGGAAGCCTGCCCGACAGAGATCCGTTGGAAAGAAAATCGGGAAATTTTTCTAAGTAAACAGCGGCCATCGAAAGAAGTTAGTGTTTGGTGTGCCGCCGTTGCGGAAGCCAAAGGCACTAGCCTTCCGATGTGGAAAGACCGCCGACGCCGTAAGAAAGTTAAAAAAATTTCTAAGTAATGAAAACAGTGGCCTATCGAAAGAGGATAGTTGTTCGTGCGCCCACCGTTGCGAAAGCCAAAAGCACTAGTCTTCCGATGTAAAAAGTCTGCCGATACCGATCAGGTTGTGTCGCCGATCGGAAGAAGAAAGAAGATCATGTTCTGGCGTTGTGGCTGCGGATGGAACTAGTTCACCGACGAAAAGAGGAAAGTTGAACCGATCAAGCAGGAAAATTTCAGAAAATTTTCTAAGTTTTGGAGTCATCGGCCATCAGCGATGATTAGTGGATTGGACATCCGCCGTTGCGGCTGTCTGATGGACTATCCTTCCGAAGGATAGTGGATCCGACCACCGATTAGAAGGAAATTTAAAAATTTGTTTAAGTATAAGGGCGTCGGATGAAGTTAGAAGATAGAGCTTCTGACAGCCGATGAGTGATGGTCCGCGGAACTCGCAGTGGGATCACTACCCGCCGTTGCGGTTGTTTAGTGAATTACCCTTCCGATGAACAATGCACCCGATTGCCGATGAACAGCGGAGAAATTAGTTGTTTGGACTGCCAAAACGTCGGATCGTTGGTGGAAATGAGATCCGATTCTGCAAAGAGGAAATTTGAGTTTTTCCGTGGGATTTTCTCAGCAGATTTCGACTGTTTTCAATGGGATTTTTCAGCGGTTTTTTAGTGAATTTCAGGGCTGAAAAGAAGAAAGTGGCATCGATCTTATGTGCCATATTGCGCGAAAATCAATAATTTACAGGAAAAAAAATGAGGGTGCTGCCCTCGACCCGCCCTGCAGTGGCGGAAGCCACAAGGGGGCAAGCCCCCTTGACCCCCGTCGTCGCCCTCAGATAAACGTTCTTTGATGAAGAAAATCTTATGTTTGGGAAAACTTGTTATTTTATGACTTTTCCAGGGGAAGGTAAGTGATTCTGATTTATATTAATGTTATGCATCTAACAGTTGTGTTATTAACACGCTTGCATAATCATAGTCACCTTCAAGGGCAGTATTCCAGGTAGTGCAGTTGATAGGCCAGAGGTGGTTGAGTTATGAGAACCCATGATGGGTATGATGCTCGGGATTCTTACAGGCGAGCAAAAGATGCCATGGGAGAAAATGTCCGTAATAGAAATGATGACATAGATTCTAATGGAAGGAGATTCCAAGAGACATCGTCAGATGTTGCAGCTACCATGAGAAGCTTGATCAAAGCCCAGGAAGAGCAGCATCAGTTGAATGCTGCTATGTTGCAGAGCTTGACAGACTTGCAAAGAAATATAGATTCCGGATGAAGTACAGCAAGACCAGAAGGCAGTAAGAGCAGTACTAAGAGAAGGAGAAGGACTTCTAGTGGATCATCTGATTTTGAAGAATCCAGTGGGGATTCAAGCTCTTCTTCTCATAAAAGGAAAAGGAAGAGACACCATAGGGATCGGTCTCGAGATGAATTCAAGAAAGTTAAACCTCCTACGTTTGATGGTGAGGTAAAGACTGGACAAGAGGCTGAAGCTTGGCTTCTTGGGATAAAGAAGTACTTTCAAGTGCATGACTATTCAGGAAACATGAAGGCAAGAGTTTCCATATTCAATCTGAATGGAAGAGCATCCATTTGGTGGGAACACTTCAAGCAATTAAAGAGGATCAATGAAAGGAGACTTCAGTGGAAACAGTTCAAGAAGTATTTCAAGCAGAAATACCTTTCTGACAGGTATTATGGTGACAAGATTAAGGAGTTCCATGAGCTGAGATTGGGACAGCAAATCATGGAAGAGTATGCAAATAAGTTTTTGGAGCTGTTAAGGTATGTCCGGTACATCAGAAATGAAAAAGTGAAGGTACACCGTTTTCTGAGTGGATTACCTCAGTCTTACAAAGATAGAATTGAATTTTATGAACCTAAAACTCTTGAAGAAGCAATAAGGAAGGCTAAGTATTGCTATGAGCAAAGCAAAGGTAAGTCGGATTACCATAAGGCATGGAAGGACAAGAAGAATGAGAAGTTTAACCAAAGGAAGAAAGGTTTCAAACCTTCTAGCTTCAGGAATCAGCAGAAGCAGCCATCCCAAGCTGCGAGTAAGCCAGTTGGAGTGACCGAGGAAAAGCCTAAAGATCCACAACAGAATAGAGGGCCACTTCAATGTTGGAAATGTGGAGGACCCCACATGCGTAGAAATTGTCCACTCGAGAATGAGAGTGCAAGGCCAGCTTATAACATCCAAGAATAAAAAACAGTGGGTCAAGTAGCAAGGGCAGTCCCTAGGATTTATGCAGCACTGGAGGACCACCAAGCAGATCACCAGTCAACTGTGGTTGAAGTAGCAGGTAAGATTGTTGAGCAACCTGTTTCTATTTTGATTGACCCTGGTTCTACGCACAGTTACATTACTCCTAGAGTAGTGGAGATGTGTGCTTTTAAGAAAGTAAAGCATAGGAAGTCTTGGTTAGTTCAGCTAGCCACTGGAACTAAGAAAAAGGTCAGTGAAGTGGTAGAGAAATGTCCATTGGTCATGGATGGATTGGTCACTTGTGTAGATCTGAATGTTTTACCACTTGGTTCCTATGATGTTCTCATTGGAATGGATTGGTTAGAAGCTCACAAGGTGAATCTTGACTGTTACAATAAGACTTTCGAATGCATGAATGAAGAAGGGAACCGAGTAGTTGTGAAAGGTATTCCAAAGGTGATTTCAGTACAGCAGGTTTCAGCCATGCAGTTAAAGAAGTTTTGTAGGAAGGGATGCCAGTTGTATGCAGCCCATATTTTGGAGACATCAGGTGATGAAACTCCAAGATTGGAGGATTATCAGGTGTTACAGGAATTCAGGGATGTATTTCTTGATGAGATTCCAGGGCATCCTCCAAAGAGGGACATTGATTTCACTATTGAACTTGTGACAGGAGCAGCACCAGTGTCCAAGGCACACTACAGGATGAGTACACCGGAGATGCTAGAGTTGAAGATGCAACTGCAAGATTTCTTGGAAAAGAAGTATATCCAGCCGAGCGTGTCTCCTTGGGGAGCACTAGTTCTGTTTGTAAAGAAGAAAGATGGTACACTCAGGTTATGTATCGATTACAGACAGTTGAACAAGGTTACTGTGAAGAATAAATATCCTTTGCCTAGGATTGATGATCTCTTTGATCAAATGAGAGGAGCAAAGGTATTTTCCAAGATTGACTTGAGATCTGGTTACCATCAAGTGAGAATCAAGGATGAAGACATTCATAAGACAGCCTTTAGAACAAGGTATGGGCATTATGAGTTTGTAGTGGTACCATTTGGTCTCACAAATGCACCAGCTACATTTATGTGCCGTATGAATAGTGTCTTCAGCAGGTATTTGGACAAGTTTGTTCTTGTTTTCTTTGATGACATTCTTGTTTATTTTAAGAATGAGAAGGAGCATGAAGAGCATTTGAGATTGACATTGAATTTGCTTAGGAAGCATCAATTGTATGCAAAATTGAACAAGTGTGACTTCTATAGAGATAGAATTCAGTATTTGGGTCACATTATCTCAGAGGAGGGTATATCGATGGATCCTGAAAAGATTGAAGCCATTATGAATTGGCCTACTCCAAGAAATGTGACAGATGTAAGATCTTTCATGGGACTTGCAGGATACTACCGGAGATTCGTTGAGGGATTCTCCAAATTTGCACATGCCATCACTTCTTTGCAAAAGAAGGGGATGAAGTTCGAATGGACATCGAGGTGTGAAGAAATCTTCCAGCAGTTGAAGAATCTTCTCACCAGTGCACCCGTATTGAAGGTTGCAGATCCAGAGAAAGATTTTGTGGTGTGTACCGATGCATGCGGACAAGGGCTTGGAGGAGTCCTTATGCAAGATAACCACATGATATGTTATGAGTCAAGAAATATGAAGGAGCATGAGAAGAACTATGCCACTCATGATCTAGAGCTTGCAGCCATAGTACATGCTCTCAAGATGTGGAGACATTACTTGATGGGTAGGAGGTTTGAGCTCAAAACAGACCATTATGGACTAAAGTATCTATTTGATCAGCCTACTCTGAATGCTAGGCAAGCAAGATGGCTAGAGTTTCTATGTGAATTTGATTTTGAAATCAAGCACATAAAGGGAAAAGAAAATAAGGTAGCTGATGCACTTAGTAGGAAGGTTCAGGAAATGCATGTGGCGTCTCTTAGTATTTGCCAATCGGATTTGAGGCAGCAGATTGTTCATTAGAGAGAATTTGAGGACAAAAATGGGCCTCCTAAGAGATGTACTACAAAAATATAAGATATGTTAAAATATTATGAGTTAGGGGTTTTATGGGGTAGGCATATATGACAACTCACCTCCTACACTACTTTTTATGCACAAGATAAATAACCATGGTTGAGTTACTTTTCTAAATTGACTATAAATAAAATTATTAAAATAACTCTACAATGGTGTGACTAAGATTCATTGTAAATTCCCAAAAATTTATTGTCCTTTAGCATTTATTTGTCTTGAACTTGTAAATAAAATTAA
>LPNX010569902.1:125215-150289 GCA_001517045.1 Pseudotsuga menziesii
TTGTGATTTAAAAGTACTTGTACCACTACCTTGGTTAACTATGGGTTTTCATCCACCATAGACAATGTGACAAATAAGCATTCTTAACTCATGCAATGCCACTTCAACCATGGGGGATGATGTCATCTACTAGAATGTAATTGGTTGATTTTTATAGTACATTTTGGTCCTTTTGAGGCCCATTTTTTACCTCAAATTCTCTCTAATGAGTCATGCTGCTGGAGATGAATTGTATGCGCAGGTAAAAGACAAATTGCAACAACAAAGTCTTGAGAAGATGTATCAGGGATATAAATTGGAAGAAGATGGACTTCTCACTTATAAAGGTAGAATTTATATTCCAGATGTAGCAGATTTGAGGAGAGTTGTCATGGATGAAATCCATCAAGCTCTGTATTCTGGTCACCCAGGATATCAGAAGACAATTGCTATGGCTAGAAAGCAGTACTTTTGGTCGGGAATGAAAAAGGACATGGCTGAGTACATTTCAAGGTGTATGAAATGTCAACAAGTGAAGGTTGAACATCAACATCCAGCAGGTTTGTTGCAGCCTTTTCCAGTTCCAGAATGGAAATGGGAAGTTATTTCCATGGATTTTATTACAGGATTGCCGATGACTTGGAGACAACATGATTCCATCATGGTCGTGGTAGACAAGTTGACAAAGGCAGCAAATTTTATACCAGCTAAGTCTACGCATAAGACTGATGACATTGCAAAGATATTCATGAAGGAGATTTTCAAATTGCATGGATTGCCGAAGGCAATAGTCTCTGACAGAGATGTCAAGTTCACTTCCAATTTTTGGAAGGGGTTGTTTGCCGACTTGGGTACAAAGCTAAACTTCAGCACTGCATACCATCCTCAGACAGATGGTCAGACAGAGAGAGTTAATCAGGTGCTTGAAGACATGCTTCACATGTACGTGATGGACAAACCAACCAAGTGGGAAGATTACTTACACTTGGTAGAGTTTGCTTACAACAATGGACAGCAGGAATCCTTGGGGATGAGTCCGTATGAAGCTTTGTATGAAAGAAGGTGCAGGACACCAGTGACTTGGGATAATCCAGTGAACAGGATTGTGCTTGGACCAGAATTGCTCAGGGAAATGGAGCAAGAGGTTGTAAAGATTAGGCAGAATCTGAAAGCAGCACAAGATAGAAAGAAAAGCTATGCAGACAAGCATAGGGTGAATAGGGAGTTTAGAGTTGGGGATCATGTTTACCTCAAAGTGAGGGCGAGGAAGAGTTCCTTGAAGCTTGGGAGTTGTGCCAAGTTGTCAGCTAGATATTGTGGACTGTTTGAAGTGCTTGAAAGGATAGGGCCAGTTGCATATAGACTTGCATTTCCTGCTAGCACTAGAGCTCATAATGTTTTTCATGTTTCTTTGCTTAAGAGATATGTACATGATCCTAACCATGTGATAAATTGGGATCTGATTCAGGTGGAACCCGAGGGAGAGTTCTGAATCAAGGCAATGCGCATCCTCGACAGAAAGGTCACAATGCTCTGAAACCGGGCCATAGGGCAAGTAAAGGTGCAATGGGAGCACTACGAACCTGAAGAGGCTACATGGGAGATGGAGGATGCCATGCGATTGGCACATCCATTTTTGTTCAATTTTGCGGAACACTGAGGCGATACCAGTGTAGCATTTTGTTCAAGTTTGTAAGCACTGAGGACAGTGCTATTGAAGGGGGAGGGGAATGTAATGCCCCGGTTTTGACCCCGTTGCATTAGATGTACGTGATGTATATATTGTAAATGATCATGGTGCAGAGCTAAAGGCCAAGGCCCCACCATTGATCGGTTATGCTATGTTTTGGACTTAAACTTGTCACCGATGGTATATCGGGGCATGCGGCATATATTATGTTTGTCATCATGTAAATATGCATCTATAATTAATTAAATGAATCCAACCAGCTACGATCGCAGCAACTAAATTGAGAAGGGGGCATGATTTTCACAAGGATAAGGGTGGGGAAATTGTCAAACCTTGGCCAATGGGGTAAAAATCCATGTGTCACCTTTCTTTGTTTACCCAACCGCCTCCATTAACAATTGCTGCTGGTGGTTGAGGTAGTTATTGTTTTGGGAGTGGGGTGGCAGGACCGTCAGTGCTCACCCACATGCACACTCCACCACGGTTGACTTCACTATGGCAAGGAAAAACCACTACGATCACTCCAGGGGATGGCGCTCTCTCCACTACGCGTTACCTCCATTGTTGGTTCGTGCCTCACGATGGTCTGTTCACCTCCACGACGTTGTTGCTACTCACGTACTTCCAATTTCACGTCCTCTCTTGTGGCTAGATACCTACCTCACAGACTAATTTCGGGTTGTTGTGGTCTTCCTTCCCTGTGATTGTTGCGGTCTTCTCTGTGATTGAGGTCTGGTGCAAGCTTTCATCCATGCACAGACTGAGAGTATGTATTTTTCCTCCCCAATGTGCCCAGTGCAAGTCTTTTCCACGTCCTTAGCTGTCCAGGACGGACTGTCGATTTCCCCATTTTGTGAATGCAGTTGCTGTTACATTTGGAACTGTTGGATTTCGCTTGGGAGTATTTTTCCTTGTGATTGTGTTTGCTAATACGCTATGGGGGTTGTTGTAGATTGTTGGGAGTCGTTTTGGACACGAGAGGGCCAAGAACGAATCAGAAATCGTTTCCCCCTGTTTAGCTGTAATTTCTGAGTAGTTGCATGTGTGCAATGGTTGGTCTTCGGACTGTGTTGGGAGCAGGGATGGGGGCTTAGTTTGCTTGATAAACCTAGTGGTTGGAAACCACACAGACAGAGCTAGAGGGTTGGCTTTCTTCTCCACAACCCCTGAATAGCACTGGAAGGGAATGCAAGGCCTGAGGGACTGTGTAGCAGAGAAGGGACTGATTCCTTATATTGGGTGTGTGTGGGTGTTTTAGAAGTCAGGCTAGTTCCAGTGTAAGTGTTCTTGGCTCTGCAATGAGCTCATCAGCTTAGCATTTATCCTTTCCCAACTCCTTGATGGCCTGATAGACCCAACGGTGTTGGCTTGGCTATGTTTTTGTGTATCCTTGGCTATGTGTAAGCCTGCTTGTTCCCTTATTCCTTGGAGAATCATGCCCAGCTCGGGGGTGGCAGCGCTGCTGAGAGATTAAGGAGCACGCTGGCCTATGGTTGGGTGGAACGTTGCAGCGACGTAGCTGGTTGTGGAACGATTTCTTCATAAGATAAGTGATCTTGTCCATTTTTACTTCTGCAACCATATTTTCTGTTAATGAATGTAATGAACATGTTGAATGCTTGTTTGAATGTATGATGTTTCCACTGTGTCTGATAGATGATTGCATCTATGCATGATAAATGTTCATGTGTGCATGTTCAAGTTCAATGCACATGTTTCAGCAATTTTATGAATTCACATGTTCATGGGGCTCTTAGCCCGGATGGTTAACTCCATGGTCACGTCCTCTTCACCGGTCGGAGGCATGGGGATGTGACAGAAAACAAATCTATAGATTACGATCAGACAAATCATTATAACTCCATCTTAATTTTTGATAGAGCTTTGCATCAATAGTCCTATGAGTCGTTGGGAAAGAAGAATCTGCATTCTTCATCATAATCAAAGCACGATTCCACTCACCGTTCGTCTTTTTCCAGCGCAACGCCGCAACCACTGCATTTATGGCAAACGGCAAGCCTTTGCACTCCCCAGCAATTTCTCTGGCTATACTCTCCTCTATGTTACTTTCCAGAACAACCCCATTTGCAAAAGCTCCCCTTCTAAATAACTCCCAGCCTTCCTCTGTGGACAAGGGATACATGTTCCTGGAGTACTCAATTTCACCCATTGTTCCTATCACCTCTTTGCTGCGACTGGAGATTACGATTTTGCTACGTTTATCATTGCCAAATGCAGCGCCCACTTCGTTTACCAGATCGATTGGACTCCACACATCATCCAATACAAGAAGAAAATTCTTATTTTGGAGAGATGCATATTATTGCATCTTCCTTTCTTCAATAGTAGAAGTTTCCTCCAGATTTAATTTCCATTCCTTAGCAATAGAAGCCTGCAAACCCTTGATAGAAATAGATTAGTCCACATTGCTATTCTGCTCTCAATATTTTTGTAGAACCACATCCAGTCTTGTGTAGAGTATGCATTCGGCTTTAAATGAAAACCCAGGTATTTGAAACCTTCATCCATTGGCAAGATGGGGACTGGAAGTATATCCCTTACCTGCGTTATTACCTCCTCATTCATATTACTATGTAATAGTTTTGATTTTCCAGGTTTATCTCCATTCCTGTTGCCAACTAATAGTTTTCAAGTACTCTTTCCAGGTTTTGAATGTTGTTATAGGTTCCAAGCCCAAACATGAGGACATCATCCATGAATAAGACATGAGTAAGCTCTGTTTGATTGGCAACTTTAGCTCCTTTTATCAGCCTTACTTCATTTGCCTTGTGCAACAGTCTCCTCAGAGCTTCTGCTATTAATAGAAACAAGAAAGGAGATAACGGACAACCTTGTCACAGTCCTCTGCTAGGTCTAAAGCAATTGGAAGGGGATCCATTTATCAATACTGCAAAGGAAGCATACTGAATGCAGCCCATGATCCACTCTACCATATCTATAGGAATTCCTATCTTGATTAAGAGCAAATGTAGGAATGTCTAGCTTTCCCTGTCATAGGCTTTGGATAAGTCTATTTTCAAAGAAAATGATGTATGTTTTTCCTTCTTTATTGAGTGTAAAACTTACTGAGCTAGAGACACTGCATCATGAATCTGTCTATTGAACAGGAAGCCAAATTGTTCCTCTGTTATGAACTCACTCAAAATGGGCTTGAGTCTCTGAGCAATGACCTTTGCAATGATTTTGTATACCAAGTTGCAGCAGGAAACGGGTCTGAAATCCTCAAACGTATCCCCTTTTTGCTTCTTAGGGATTAGGGTGATAAAAGTGGCATTTAAGGCTCCTAGGACCTTGCCCGACCTCTGTGATTCCCTGACCACCTTCAAAAGATCGTCCTTTAGCAGATCATAAAACCCTAGGAAAAATTCCAGTGTGAATCCATCAGACCCTGGGCTCTTTCCTTTTTGAAAGGTGGATATGATTTTGTTAAGCTCATCCTCTGTCACTGGGCCTCCATTAGATCCTGTTGCATTTCCTCTGTTATCATCCTGGGAAACATGTTTAGAACCTCTAGTATTTCAGTGATGGGGCATCCTGGTGGAGCTGAGAATCTCTTTTTGAAATGTTCAACTGTTGTTGTTGCCTTTTCTTTGAACAACTGAGCTATCTCTCCTGCCTCATTTTTAACTTCTAAAATGGTGTTGGTGTTTTTTTCTGTGCCATGAGGAAAACTTATGGAAATGCTTTGTGTTCTTATCTCCAGTTTCTAGCCATAATGATATGCCCTTTAACCTACTGGTTTTATCCTCCTATGATAAGAGCAAGCTCAGTTTCCTTTCTTCCTTTCTTAGCTCCTCTAGTTCTCTTTCATAGAACACTCTTGTGTTGTTTAAGAGATAAATATTTTGTATCTTTTGCTCCACCTCCTTCAACTCTTCTTGATCCGATACTCTTTGATTTCTGCCCCATTCTTTTGAAAATTTCTTGATTTTTAATAGGTTTTCCATAAACTGCAACATACACCCTCCTATTGGTTGTATCTCTACTAGCTTCCAATTTTTCTTTACCAATTCCCTGTACTCCTCATGGTCTAGCCAATTCGAGTTGAACCTAAAGGGAGCAGAGGGTTTTTCTTCTGGTTTATTTATTGAGAGAGAGATTGGTCTGTGGTATGATAACCCACCTGTTTCCACTTCTGATTTAAAAATTAGCTCATCTTGCATCAGCTCTTCTGACAGTAAAAATCTATCCAAACGTTTCGAGATTGCTTGATGTCCTCCTCTCCTATTTCTCCAAGTAGGTTCTAGTCGGTTTGGTTGGATGTCTATGATCCTCTTCTTTCAAACAAAGAATTGAAATAAGGTGCTAAAGCATCTTGTCGTGCATTTTTACCCTAGACTTATCTTGCTGTTAAAGTTAGGTTTAGATCCCCTGCCATTATCAAATTTCCATGATCTAAAGCTCCACTTCCGCTGAGGGTTTCCAAATAAGTCCTTATGTCGTAGAAAGGGGCATAAATATTTAGGAAATAAAACAAAATCCCAGTTTCCGAGTTCTCCATTTCTACTCCTATTGTGTCCTTGAAGACAGACTTATTATGGCAAATGATATCTGGGACCCATGTTGTTACCATCCCCCATAAGTGCCCGTCTGTGTCCATGGTTTCCACCTGCGAGTCCCTTAGGTATAATTTCAGAGTATCTTTGGCTTTCCCCCCTTCCGACATTATCTCCTATAAAGCTATCAACTTTGGTTTTTTTTAAATCTAGAATCCTACAGAGGGCTTCTAATTTAGGGTCCCCTCCTAACCTACTCAAGTTGTAGAATAGGATTAACATTACATAACTCCACTCGGGGCTTTTCTCACTCTAAGAGCCCTTCCTATCGGTTTGCTTCCTTTCCAAATTCTCCTTTGTTAGGTGGTGATTGTACTTTGAATGAACAGAAACTCCCGCTGGTTGACCTAGTTACCTCTGCCAAAGATGCAGTGGATTGCTAAAAGATCGATTTGAAGCCAAAAACACCATGCCACTAACAGCCAGATATAATACATTCTAATCTAGCCTTATCTCTTCTAACCTGTAGGAATCCATGGAAGCCGTTACGCTCCTCCCTATAGCAAGGAGGGACATCGCTGCACTCCACTTTAGGAACTGAAAGCCTTCATTTGGGCTTTGCTCAGAAACGATTTTCTTCCCACTCATGATTTTTGAACTTGACTAAGGGCTAAACCCCCCATCGAGCTTGCAAGGTTATCTTTTCTGGGTTTGGGCCTTAAATCATAACCCTTTCTACTTTCCTCCGAACTGTGGGTCATCCTCTTTGTTTCCTTGTCATCTTTCTCACAGTTTTCCATAGAGCTCTAGTAGGTTTTAATAGGTTTCAGTATTTTGTGGGGCTCTTGTTTGTGAAGCTAGATCGAGGGTTAGTTCCTCCCATCGAGCTTCCTTGTTTTCCTTTGTTGAGCCTTTGATCATAGCCCTTGCTGTCTTTTGAAAAAAACTGTTCTGTCCCCCCAAAGTTCCCATCACAGAACTCCAACAAGGTCTATTCTTTTTCTTGGGGTCCCATGACTCTTTTTTCCACCAGGTTTAATGAGTTGTCATTGACTTTTCCATAAAACCGCTCATTGTCCTTGAATTAACATAATTAGGGAAAATGGTAGATTTAGTACCTTTATATGATGACGCGTGGCTGCCTTCACATTCACCACCTTTCTTCACATCCCGAGTTGCATGTGCATCTATCTTTGCCTTCGCATCCTTCTTCGACCAGCACTGTTCTTCATCTTGCTCTGAAACCTTCTTCAATTCTTCTTTTTCTGAGGATTGTTCTGGCTTTTCTATTGTCTTCTGCATCCCCAGGTAATTTGTTGGTCTTCTATTTTATCCACATCTTCTTGTATGTATTTGTTTGAACAATTTTTTCAGAACAGTCCTTTTGCAGATGCCCTACGCTTCTGCAATTGAAACACTGGAACTGGATTTTCCAATAATCCAGACGTTGGGTCCATCTGCTTCCATGCGAATTGATGACAATTTCGTCATACAAACCGTCTCGCATGTCTATTTCTACAAGAATTCTAGCACACCTGCGGTCTGTCTTCATTTCCTAGTCATCCTCAATTTTAATAAACTTCCCAATTTTGTTCCCCGTCGCTTCCAAAAATATGTTTCTACCAGAAAATCATACGGTAACCCAGGGAGGATGGCCTAGACTTGCTGGATATTGTGAGGCTCCCTTGGGGCGTTAAAATCCACATGCCACTTCTTCAAAATTAGTCCAGACGGACCCCAGTTCCAGCTCCTCTGTAATAGTAGAACCCTGTCTTCTTCCTTTGTTACATTCAACAAAAACCATCCTCTAGGAAGAACGTGAAAACTGGGGGTATACCCAAACACAGCGTTCCGGTGTTTTTCCATCCACACCCCTAAAGAGGAGCTCCCTGCCATCTTCCCACATAATCTTCCTACTAGAGCGAGGTTTAAATACTCCGGGATCTTTGATAACTGGATTTCTCTTCCTACTGTAAGCTCTGGAATTGTTTTTTTGTCTCATTCCTTTGGATTTTGTTTTCGCATGCTTCCTCGGCCCGTTGCCTTGCGTGTTCCAGTCCTTGCACGAGCCATTTCCTGGGTCTGCATTCGTTTCTTTATTGGGCTGACGCACGCCTCTGTTCGCACCCCTGCTTGCTGCTCTCGCACTGAATTGGTTGTTTCGCACGGGGTGACTGGGTCCTTTCACCCATTTCTTTTTCTGTTTTGGATATCGAACCATAGCATGGCCCGTCTTCATAATCTACTATATCCTCATACATTTTCGCTTAGGCCGTATAGATCTAAGCTACCCCATCTCTCCTCCACCCCCAAAAATTATATATATATAATTTTAAAACATTAATAATGATTAATAATGAAATATATAGTATAAATTAGAGAAAATGTATTATTGAAAACTGAAAAATTCAAAAAAATTGATTTTTTTAATTGTATAAAAAAATCATTTTAATATTCGTAACTGTTAAGTCAAATTATACTATAAATACAATTTGAATTTCTTAAAATTATGGTAAATTTATAGTATTTTATGCAGAAAAATATGAAGTAAAGGAATAATTTGAATATATTATATGAAAATACAAAAATACATATATGTATATAATGAGGCATACAATTTATGAAGACTAATAATATCTTTCTCAACTGTTAATTTGAATATGTTATATGAAAATACAAAAATACATATATGTATATAATGAGGCATACAATTTATGAAGACTAATAATATCTTTCTCAACTGTTAATTTGAATATATTATATGAAAATACAAAAATACATATGAATATATTATATGAAAATACAAAAATACATATGAATATATTATATGAAAATACAAAAATACATATATGTATATAATGAGACATACAATTTATGAAGACTAATAATATCTTTCTCTAAACAGTTGAGAAAGATTCATTTTCATATGATCATCTTCCCAAATGATTTGTTGCCACCAATTTAAGTCTCCTGTAATTCTTTTCAAATGAGATAGTTTCTCCATTCCTAATGGCAATCTCCTTAATAATGGGCACCCTATTACTGTCAAATTTTCAAGTTTAAGCAATGTTTCCTCATTCCACAAACCAAATGACCCTGATATACTTTCTAACTTGTTGAGTGAAAGTAGCACCAAACTCTCCAACATTGAAAAATCCCCTCGTTTAAAGTCCAATTCCATTAAGTCATCACAGCATTCAATCTGCACCCTTTTTAAATTGGGTAGCTTTCCCACTGACAGTAGCAATGGCTTTACTAATGGACAATTACCTATGTGCAAGGATTCAAGTTTGAGCAATGTTCTTTCACTGCACACACTTGATGATCTTATGATACTCTCTAATCTTGGTAGAGATCTTAGCTCCAGGTTCTCTAACACTGGAAAGGGATCATGTGCACTTTCACTCCCCATCTCTAATTCAGGGAGCTCCCTTAATTGGTTACATGCTGTCAAACATAAAGACCTCATATTTTGAAACTGACAAATGGAATTTGGTAACGTTTTCCCTTGATAATTCATTAAATATAATTTCTCCAACTTCTTCATATGCTCGATGCTCCGGATAAGAAAATCCTCTGCTGCGTCATCTCTATCTGTATCTGCATCATGTTTGAATTTTAAGTACAACATTCTCATCTCCAACCAAAGATCCACTGTATCCATCGTACCTAGTTTCATTTGTGGCTTTACAGCAACCGTGAGCTCCATCAAATTTGAGAGATTTGAGAGATCCTCTACAGTCGTTGTATAAGAAAAGTCCAAAGGCAAGACTAATTTGTTCAGTGAAATGAGTTGAAAGATATCATGTGGAATTTCCATTAACCTTTTACAGAAGTCTAAATTCAGATGCTTCAGATTTCTTAACTTCCGTATCCCAGTGGGCAAGAATTGTAGCTCGTAACAGTGTCCAAGACCTAAAAATTGGAGACGATGAAAATTGCATATGCTCTCAGGCAAATCCTTCAGGGAGGTGCACCTGCTCAAGTTCATAAGCTCAAGCTGTCCCAGTAGCCCTACTGATGTTGGCAGTGAACTTATTGAGGTTCCCGACAGGTCGAGAACCCTGAGAGACATGAGGTTTATTAGAAATCCCTCTGGAACCTCTCTCAATTTTTTATTGTAGGCTAACACCAAACTCACAAGTTTGGGGCATCTAAAATCCATAGGTAGATCATGAATGTTATTCTCATAAACAGATATTCTCTTGCAATCCCTAGTCTGTTCTTCAGTAGGGAAATTCTGGAGATGTTGACCTGCTGCAAATAGCCAGTTCTCCTCCTTTTGGCCGATATATATTGCCATATCAC
Source organism: Pseudotsuga menziesii (assembly GCA_001517045.1). Taxonomy (NCBI): domain Eukaryota; kingdom Viridiplantae; phylum Streptophyta; class Pinopsida; order Pinales; family Pinaceae; genus Pseudotsuga; species Pseudotsuga menziesii. The sequence goes on from LPNX010569902.1 coordinate 135,710, forward strand.
GCAGAACATCATGAACATGCAAAAACCTGTACTTAATACCAAACCCTGAAATACACTGAACCAAGCACCTATTTACCAGTACATCTATGTACTGGCGCCCAATATCCATCAGATAAGTTGTCCCTTTTTGAGTGACCAACCCTTCTCCGCTCCACATTTGCACCAGATCCTCCACAGGAATATCTGCATCCTCAGGAAACGAAGCACAATACAGAAAACAAATCTGTAGATTACGATCAGACAAATCATTATAACTCCATCTTAACTTTTGATAGAGCTCTGCATCAATAGTCCTATGAGTCGTTGGGAAAGAAGGATCTGCATTCTTCATCATAATCAGAGCACGATTCCACTCATCGTTCGTCTTTTTCCACCGCAACGCCGCAGCCACTGCATTTATGGCCAGCGGCAAGCCTTTGCACTCCCCGGCAATTTCTCTGGCTATACCCTCCTCTATGTTATTCTCGGGAACAACGCCATTTGCAAAAGCTCCCCTTCTAAATAACTCCCAGCCTTCCTCTGTGGACAAGGGATATATGTTCCTGGAGTACTCAATTTCCCCCATTGTTCCTATCACCTCTTTGCTGCGACTGGAGATTACGATTTTGCTACGTTTATCATTGCCAAATGCAACGCCCACTTCGTTTACCAGATCGATTGGACTCCACACATCGTCCAATACGAGAAGATAATTCTTATTTTGGAGAGATGCATACAATCGCATCTTCCTTTCTTCAATAGTAGAAGTTTCCTCCAGATTTAATTTCAATTCCTTAGCAATAGAAGCCTGCAACTCCTTAATCTGAAAGTTCTGAGAAGCAGTAAACCACATAACGACATCAAAGATACCACTGACCTCCTTCTTGTAGGTGTTGTAGATGAGTTTGAGCAAGGACGTCTTGCCAACTCCGGCCATGCCATAAACGCCGATCACGCGAGCTTGGCAATGAGGTTCGGTGAGCCACGCGTGCAGCTGATCCTGAGCAGATCGAATGGCTGAGCCTATGAAGCCGGAGACTGGCACAGGTTGAAGAAGCAGGTCTGCCTGAAGCTCTGCCGCGGACACAATCTGTGTAGTATGGGCAGATATTGAAAAGTTCCTTTCAAGCTCTTGAAATAGGCTGTCAAATCTGGCCTTCCAAGCTCTAATTTGCGTGGGGGTGTTGAGGTTGCAGAGGAGGCAGCAACAGCGGAGATACCACGCTCGCTCTCCATGTCGCTTGGCCCGCTCCATCAAATCTTTCGCATCTCGAAGGGCATTGTCAATCTTTTTCAAACATCCTTCCACGGATACGGGGAGGGTCTTCTGCTGATCATGGAACTGGGTGCGAATATCGATCAAGAAGGTCTCCATAGTAGTAAAATCAGTATCGAGAATTTGGAGGTTTCCTTCCAACTCAATAACATCAGTCAACTTTTGGATAACCGAAGCAATAATGGCGTCTGTGACTTTGGTCGCCACTTCCATCCCGAAATCCGCTGCCATAGCTGATCGCAGAGAAAGCTAATGGGTGTTGAGAGAAAAGAGAATGGGAATTAGTGGAACGAAGTAAAGCAATGGAGAATTTGAGAGGATGAATGTGACTACCCAGTATATCAAATCACTGAATATATGTAAGAAGTTGGGAAGCGTTGGGTTTGTCTGACCTTTCTTGGAATTATAGCTCTCCACTTCAAATTAAAGTGGTACAATCGAGATAGGAAATTAAGAGAGGAAGAGAAGAGCATAAAGCATCACTCGAATCAATAGAGAACAGAAAAATACGATGCTTTCTCAATTATTCAACCTCTTTAACCTTTATTCCCTGTGTTAAGCTGCAATCTTTTGTCTTTTAAGCCTGTGAATAACATGTGGTAGTGGGGTGTAGGTCTCAAGTGGAATTGGATTCATAGTAGGAAAGATGCCCGCCCCCGGGTAGTCTTCGACTTTATCAAAAGGTAAATATTTAAAAATAGTTTATTTTTCAAAATCATAAATTATTTTTTTATCAATCGACTTTTTGTGATTGTGTAAGCTCAACTTACCTCCTCATTTGCATTAGGTTGAATTTTGATTTACAATTGTAATCTTATATTTCATCACTTATAATTATTTAGGTTGAATTTTGATTTATAATTGTAATCTTATATTTCATCACTTATAATTATATGAGTCTGGTTCTGAAATTTAAGTGATGGGTTATCTATTTTTGGAAAAAGATTATCCAATAAGTAGGAATATTGAAAGCCTTTCAACTAGATAATCTTTAGACATATTTTTTACAAATGACAAGAAGAAGAAATCGATGTTTCTTAGATATATGTGTTTTTTAGACTCTCAAGCTTCGTGACATGTTTTTTTTGGAGATGGTGAGTAGAAGAAATCCTCTCTCCTCAGATATACCTGCTCATTAGACTGTCAAACCCCTATATATATATATATATATATATATATATATATATATATATCATTGAAACAATCCAGGTAGGTATAACCTATGATCAGCCCTATTGTGGGGAGCTTGAACTCTACATACCCAAAGATTAAACCCACAACCTCAAGACAAAAGGTCAAAGGCTTGGCACTGAGGATTTAATGGAGATTCAACCAATTGAGCTACCCACTAAGGGTAGCTTAATTGATTGGATTTGATATTGAGGTAAAAACTTGAGCCAATGAAAAAGGTCCCTTCAGATGGGCCTCTTAGAATTTTTATTGTAAAGATAGCAAAGAAATTTTGAAAGTCAAAAAAATATATATGCTAAATAAAAAACAAAAAATTCAAATTATTTGTTATTATTAATATTAATACATATTATATCAAATTAAGTCGACATGATTTTTTTTACCAATATATTCATATATACTACATATTATGAAACTACATCTCCACAATATTAAAATGTAAAATACCTCTCAACACAAAACATTTTAAATATTTCTTAATTTTTATAATCTTATACCATCACACTATTTATAATATACCTTCTAACAAAGTCGAAGACTAACAAACCGTAGCTTCTTTCCCACTATGATTCCAATTCCACTTGCCCCACTACCACATGGTATTCACATGCTTAAAAGTTTGCTTAAGATAGGGAATAAAGGTTAAAGAGGTGGAATAATGGAGAAAGCCTCATATTTTTCTATTCACTATTGAATCGAGTAATGCTTTATGCTCTTCTCTTCCTCTCTTTATTCCCTATCCCGGTTGTAAAGTATGCTTCTCAACTATTCAGTGATTCGATTTATTGGGTTATCCCATTCATATGGAAGGAGCTTGTCCTATATTTATGGAAGATCTAGAAATCTCATCATTTGTCCTCGTTTGTGAACTTGGGGTCCAATCACCTGGAGTTCTCAACATCAACCACACTCAAGAAAAAATTTAAAATATATTAAATTAATTAAATACTCAATTCATAATCAAAGGTGGGGATAAAGTTAATTTTTAAATTATTCCAAAATTTCAATTCACAATCATAGGCGGGGATTAGGTTAATTTTTATAAGTTGGGGATTGGGTTAATTTTATTTCAAGTTGATGGTCTTTTGTAGAATTGTCATCACATGGTCATGCTAATCTTTGAATATATTAACTATAGGGAAGCAATTTTGTTTGTTAGAATCATTTAGAATCATTGTTTGAAAATATTCATTGGAAGTTTGTTTTGTTCATCTATTTCATCAACATTGTCTTTTATTTTAAGGTTATGTTAAAGCATAAAAAAAACATAACCCCGCCCGGAGGAAGGAGCTATCAATAAATGAGGGTATGCACGCATTTGACGCAAGGTTATTACTTACCTGAGTTAGAAGGTAAGTACTTTTTGTCCGTACGAGGATGAAAGGGCTCTAAATACCGTAGAGAGGGCGAGGATAGGTTCGAGGACCTAGATGTTGCGTCAAAGGGATACTTAATATTCCCGGGACGGAGCCATATGACGCGAGTGTCACGTACGATTCCTTTGAGAAGGGTGTGATTCCACCACCTATCAGGCCCAATGAGAGGTCCATGGAACTGCATCCCTACTCACCCAGTCTATGTACATCGCTCCCTCCAGGAGGTCGCCTGCCTATCCCGGATCTTCCCATTTTCATCAATATTATCTTTAATGTTAAAGTTAAGGTAGAGAAGCACTTTGTTTAAAAGATTACGATATTGAAGGAATCTAATATTCTTTGCATTGTTGCACCCTATCCCAAACATGATATAATATAGGATACCCAACCATTTGAGCTATGTTTTCTTCTTCTAGTTTTAATTTGAAATGGCAAGACATGCATCACCCATCCTTGATTTCCACTATGATGGTGAAGAAGCAGTGTTTCTTGCCCTAATACATTTAGAATAATTATGTGCCTTTATAAGAGATCCTACTTCATTAAGGATACTAAAAATCATCATGTGAAATGAATTAGAAATGTTTCAATGGGGCACCATGTTCAGAATCAGATACATGTTATAGGAATTGCATTTCAAGGATCATAGTTACACATCTTTATGTGACCATAAATTCATATATATTATTCATTTGCAAGTGTTTTTATTAGATATGGCAATTTTGTTGTTGGTCATGTATATAGTGGATGTCATAATTACCAAGAAGTTGAATTTTGGTGGGGTTAGTGATCAAGACACAATCCCAAATGTTGATGTTTTTAAAGAGGACAAAGATGTGAGATGGGTTTAATCTCTCTATGGCTAGGTTTTTTCCATTCTTATAATCTACATAAAATTTATGTTCTATCATTCTCTTTCAATAATGGCATTTTTCTATGAAATCTTAAGGATTAAGGTTGATCCTACCTTTTGTGATTCCTTTATTTTCATTGGCTCCAATTGATAAATTTAGATCTCTTCTTCATCCATATTCATGGAAAATCTTTGCTTGGTTCCATTGACTTTGACAAAATGTTGCTTCATTACTATGAGGGTTCGACCACATACATTAGTGATGGTTAGTATTGTTTTTGTAGGGAGTGTTATATTCTTTGCATGTAGATTGACTAGAATAGGTCGAATGTCATCGAAGGCAAAAAATGGGGAATTTTGGTCAGTTGAACGAATGGATAAGTTCTTTAGTTGATGACAATAGTCGATGAAAAATGATTTGTTCAAGGAAAGTAGACAAAGCATGAATTTGATGGGAAATTGGATGACTAAAATCTCAATGGGTAATTGACAGGTTAAACTAGAATAACTGAATTCAGTTAGGAGTTTATTGACCACCATTAATTAGCAGTTCATTGCATTATACCTATAAATAAGATGTAATGGCTATGTAAGAAAGAGATGAGGATGAGTATTGAAGTGTAGCATAGTGTGAATGAGGGTAATCACATGTGTAATAGTGAGTTCCAACTGGTCTGTGTTGGAATTGTCCAAGTGTTGTGAATTTATGGTTGATAATAGATGAGTCGAAATCTCACTGGTTTGTTGGTTTTCTCAAGATTAGGTTTCCAGGATAATTTATGTGTTATATGTTGATGTGTTGTGTATTCCACTGTTATTGTTTGATACGAATCTAGCTAAGTAAATCAAGTATGCAATCCTATTAGTAATGGTATTAAGTCCCCAATAGTTGGTGTAAGAGCCATATTTGGGTGCAAAGGGGTGCCTTTATTGCTGAGGGTTTTTTGGTTTAATCTTGGGTCTAGAAGATACCTGTTTTAGTGGGAGTATCTAGGGATATTGGTTTATAGTTAGAATAGCTAGCACATCAATGATAGAAATTGAAAAGTTTAATGGACAAAATTTTGAATTTTGGAAGCTTAAAATGGAAGATCTCCTTATAGATCAAGAGCAATGGATTGCACTCAACCCAAGAACAAGTCCTGCAAGTGTATTATAGGAAGTGACTAGAAAAAAATTGGCAGAAAAGAAAGGAGTTCCATCTAAATTTGTCTTGCAGATTATGTATTACAGAATGTCTCAGAAGAAGAGACTGCAAAGAAATTATGGGAAAAGTTGGGAAACTTGTACCAGTTGAAATATCTGGTTAACAAGTTGTTTCTTCATAAGAAGATGTACCTTTTGAGGATGGGAGAAGGTAAATCCACCATAGATCACTTGAACGCGTTCAAAACTGTGATCAGCCTGTTGTTTTCCATATATATTAAAATCACCAAAGAAGAGAAGTGCATTAGTATATTGTGTTCTTTAATAGACTCATGGGATAACTTGGTCGTAGCTATTGGAAGCAATCGTACCACATTGAAAATCAATGATGTGGTTGCATCTCTACTAATAGAAGTGACAATACGAAAGAACCCAAAAGGATCGAGTAACAATTCCATGTTAGTACAAGATTAACCAATAGACATAGGAAAAGTAAAAAGCTCCGAATGAAGATCCAAGTCGAGGGGTAGATATAAGAAAGGTCCCCTTGTCCAAAGGTGAAAAACTTTTGGAGATGCAAAAAAGTCAAGCATCTCTGTTGAAACTACAAATCAACTAAAGTCAAGAATGGTAAATAAATTGAGGAAAACCATTCGACTGGTGGAAATTCTATGGAAGAGGAGAAATGCGATGTGTATTTGGCCTCCAAAATTACACAGTCAAATCATGATTTGTAGTTGATTGACTTTGGTGTGTCATATAATATGACACCACACAGAGAGTGGTTATGTGAATCTGAGAATATCGATGGTGGTGATGTCTTGCTTGGAGATGACTCACCAACCAAGATAATCAAGTTAGGAAATGTTTAGATGGAGCTAAAAGATGGAAGAATGGAAACAATTCCAAGAATCTTGCATATTCCAGTTTTGGCACAAAACCTAATCTTAATAACCAAGATGGATGATGTAGGTGTACAGTCTATATTTGGGAAATGCATTTGTAAAAGGGTATGAGGAGAAATGGAGCTAATGAGAGGAGTTCAGTTTGGAATCTTGTATAAACTATTGGGCATAACAAATGTCGACGAAGTTACAAATGTGGTACGTCTTGAGATCGATATAATATCTACCTATCTAGCTAACTAAACCATTTAATTGTGGCATCAATGGATGGGACATATAGGTGAGAAAGGTCTTTGTGTTATGCATAATAAAGGTATGGTCGAAGGTCTCCCTTATTTTCATGAAGAAATTGATTTATGTGAACATTGTATTTATGGAAAACAAATTTGTGTAAGGTTTGCATCTAGTGCTTCAAGAGATAAAGAAATACTAGAGTTAATATATAGTGATGTTTTGGACATATGTTGGTCCCTTCACTAAGAGGATCTCGATGTTATTTTTCTTTCATAGATGATGTATCCAGAATGACATGGTTATATTTTCTAAGGAATAAATCCAAAGTATTTGGGAAATTCCAAGAGTTCAAAGCTCTTGTGGAGAATCACACTAGGCACAAAATTATCAAGGTGTTGAGAACTCATAATAGAGGATAATTTCGTGAAAAATCATTTGGTCAACTCTGTAGGAAACATCGTATATATCGAAAAAACACAACTCCTTATATGCCTCAACAAAATGGAGTTGTTGAAAGGATGAATAGGATGCTAATGCAGAAAGTGAGGAGCATGCTCAGTGGTGAAAATATAGGACAAGAATTATGGGAAGAAGAGATCGATACAACATGTTACCTAGTGAATAGGTTGCCATTGACAACTCTAGTCGAAAAGACTCCATATGAGTCATGTCTTGGGGAGATTATCTCTCTTACACATCTCATAGTTTTTGGGTGTGATGTGTCTGTACATTTCCCAAAGGAGAAAAAACAAAGCTCAACAGTAAGTCAAAGAAGTGCATATTCATCGGGTACAAGGATGGGATGAAATGATATAATCTATGGAACCTAGAGATGAGGATGGAAGTTTATAGTCAAGATGTGATCTTCAGGGAAATCATATGCACTTCCAGGACTGAGGAGGTTGAAAGAGAAAAGGAAAAATAAAAGTGATATTTTGAAATAAATGATGAAAGTCTAGATTTGAGAGAGTTGACTAAATTCGACAAAGAGGTGGAACAATAGAGTCTGTATGTAAGGAGGTCTGGTCAAGCACGACAACAACTAGAAATGTATAGTCCAGTCGAGTTTTGGTATTCTTTTTCATTATTTTCCACAAACAACGATCTTGGATTAGTAAAGGAATTAATTGGCTCGAAAGAGAGAATGCCCTTGAAAAGGGCCATGGAAGAAGAGATGGAGTCCTTGAAGAAGAATGAAACATGGGATATAGTCATGTTACTAAATGGAAGGAAACTTGTCAGTAGTAAGTGGGTATTCAAGAAAAAATTGAATTCCATAGGACAGGTTGAGAAGAACAAGGCTTGACTAGTAGCAAAAGGATATTCTCCAGCCGAAGGAGTCAAATATAGTGAAATTTTCTCACCTGTTGCTAAACTAAATTCCATAAGGGTACTGATTCCTTCTGCTACAACATTTGTTCCTCGGATAAAATAGATGGATGTAAAGACAACATTTCTTCATGGTGATCTTGAAGAAGAAAATTATATGAAACAACCTGAAGGGTTCATAGTGGATGAAGAAAAGGAGTTGGTTTGTTAGCTCAATAAGTCTCTCTATGGTCTGAAACAATCACATAGGATGCAGTATCAAAAGTTCGATAAGTATATCCAACAACTTGGATTTGTAAGAAGTTAGAACTTAGGTGGATCTCTACGTGTATTTGAAGAAATCCAGTGATCACTTAGTATATGTGGCTTTGTATGTCGATGAAGGGTTGTTGTTATATAATAACATAGATCTAATAAAAGAGGTAAACCTACATTTATCTACCAATTTTGACATGAAGGATCTCAGAGCAGCAAATTTCATTCTTGGAATGGAAATTAAGCAAGATCAAGCAGGAATACGAATTTGGTTAAGTCAAAGGAAATACATTGAGACAATCTTGAAACATTTAAACATGCAAGAAAGTCTACCAATAAAGGGGCCTATTCCTATAAGAGTCAAGTTACATGTTGAACAATGTCTGAAGACAGAAGAAGAAAAGGAGTGCATAGTACATGTTCCCTATGTAAGTGTTGTACGAATTCTAGGGTATGCAATTGTCTATACATGTCCCGATATTTCCCATGCAGTGGGAGCATAGAGTAGGTACATGAGGACACTTGGAAAATATAACTAAATCGAAGTTAAAACAGTGTTCAGGGATCTCCGTGGAACGACATATTATGCAATATGTTATGGAGGAGAGCCTAGGAGCATAAAGGAAATCAATGTACAAGGTTTTCTCAATTATAACTAAGTTGGGGAAATTGACCATAGATTGTCAACTAGAGGATATGTGTTCAATTTATTCGAAGGAGCAGTTAGTTGGATGAGTAGAAGGAAGTTAGCCGTTGCATTGTCGACTACTAAGGGTGAATACATGGCAGCTAAGCATGCATGAAAGGAAGTTATTTGGTTGCAATGGTTGTGTTTAGACTTTGGTGTTGAACATGATGTTGTTAAGTTGGATTGTGATAGTCGTAGTGCAATGTCGACTGAAATAGGTTGACTATAGTTGAATGCAAAAGACAGGGAAGTCTGGTTGGACGAATTCCTAGATATGTTGTTTGGTCGATGACAAATGATTTGTTCTATAGAAGTCGATGAAGCATGAATTAAACGAGAACTTGGATGAATGAAATATCAATGGATAATCGATAGGTCAAACCAGAATAACCGAATTCATGTAGGAGGTTATGGACCACCATTGATGATCAGTAAGTTGCATTGCACCTATAAATAAGATGTAATGGCTAAGTAAGAAACATATGAGGATGAGTAATGCATTGCAGCATAGTGTGAGTGAGGGTAATCATGTGTAACAGTGAGTTACGATTGGCCTATATGAGTATTGTCCAAGTGTTGTGAATTTATGCTTGATAATAGATGGATCGACAGATCATTAGTTTGTTGGTTTTATCTAGATCAAGTTTCCAAGGTAATTATTGTGTTGTGTATGCCAATGGTATTGTCTAATGAATATAACTAAGTAAATCAAGTTTGGAAACGTGTTGGAAATTGTATTAAGTCCCCAACATATTTCACTCCCCATCCAAAATCAAGGAAGATGTGTAGTCTACTCCAAAATTGACATATTTGGTTTTATATACAATAATTCATACAAAGTTATCCCAGATAAATAAGCACCCAGAATTGTGAAATGAATTTTTTCAGATGATTCTAGCTTGGATCCAAATTTTGTCCTTCTCCTTCTATTCTTGTAGCATACTTCTTGTATTCCTGTATGAGAACAATGTAAGGTTTACCCATCTTTATTTTCTATTTTGAGCTTCTTGTTTTGATTGGAGCCCAAACCTCTTTATGTTCCAGGACATAGACTTAATTGATCACTGGTGATGGAACTCCTTTAAGCATGATTATAAATAGATTTAAGAAGACCATTATCTTAGAATTTTTTAGGGGATCCCTCATGTTCCCATTAATAGAAGTCGTTGATATGATATGTAGATTCATCTTCTATGCTTATCATAGTCTGTTCAAGATGTTTCTATGCATTTGGTGTTTTCTTGATGAGAACAATTTAAGGTTTACCCATCTTGACTTTTAATTTTTTTTACATTTATTTTGATTATGACTCAATCATTTTAAGAACCAAGTTGGAATCTCACTACATCACTGAGTAAGAAGAAAAAAATCAGAAAGACACAAACCTTCGAGAAAAAAGAGTCTTCTCACACAAAGGAAAACAAAGGCCAAGTATAGATCAGAAAGGCTTAGCATCTCATTTATATGATGAAAATGAGCTAACAAACAAGTTGAGAGAGATCATGAATAAAAAAGTGTACAAGCCTAATGAATTACCTTGAAACTTACACTAGAATAATTTTTTGACCCACCATAGTAAACGCACACTAGAAATGGTTTAGCAACCTAAGATTTGCATGCACTTTGGCTTTCTATAACCAACACATAGAAAATTGTACACATTGGGTGCATCATTGTAAGTAGCATGCACAAGGTCAAATTAGTTGGTTTGAGATTGGTTAAAGTACAATTTGTTGATGTAATTCACATTGATGTCCAAGCTCTAATCTAATCATATGGAAGATCGAATTTGAGTGTAACAAAGAGTGGTAAATCAAATTTACTTTCCAACCTTAGTAAAAATGGCTAAGTAAAACGTGCAAGCACCAAATCATAGATGTAAAGGTTTTTCAAGGTGGAAACAATGATGAAATGAGCATACCTGGCATGCAAAGTGAGTGATTTACTTGTTAGCAAGGCCTTTTCCATACATATTTATCAAAAGACACTCCCTACTTAGAAATCAAACCAAGTTGTTAAGCTGCATAATTGTTGGGTTCAAGTGATAAGACACTTGGATGATCTCAATTCCATTTGATATCCTCAAATATCACCTCCCTCCTCACTACAACTTTCCTTTGTGCATGAAGGTATATGGGGAAGGACTTTGAAGTATCATCATAGACAACAAATATTCCTCACTCTGCAATGGCCTCCAACTTTTTTCTCTTCTCAGAAGGGACATGTGAATATGCTAGGAATCCAAATATACGAAAGTGGCCTATCTCATGCTTCTTCCCAATGAACATCTCCTCATAATTTGTACACCCCAAGGCATGGTGTGGACTCTTCTTATGTATATAAACAATAGTATTGTAGGCCCCATCCCATAGAAAGAAAGGAAGACTATGATCATGCAACATGGCTCTAGTTTCTCTCATTATATCAGTGGTATTCCTTTCAACAATTCCATTCTAATGTGGAGTATAGGGAACCATCAACTGCCTCTTGATCCCCTCACTAGAACAAAAACTGGATTTAGCATCTCTTTTTGCATCCTTTTTTGCGTCTAGACTATCTTTCAGTGTATTTTTCTTCTTTTTTTGGACAAAATGGCGCAATTTCACGGGTTGGTGCTATTTTAGGCGTTTTTTGCGTCCTTTTTCTAAATCTAGCGCAAATTGCGGCGTAATTTGCATCGGGTTTTGCACCTAGTTATGCGCTAGGTTTTGCATCAGGTTTTACGACAGGTTTTGAGACTAATTTTGTGCCTAGTTTGTACATCTACTCTTGTTGCGCCCCCTTTTACGCCCATGTTTGCCTCAACTTTTACGCCCTTGTTTTCATCCACTTTTGCATCCTTTTTTACATCCACTTCTGCTTCTTTTTTTGCATCCCTTCGTGCGCCAAGTTTTGCATCAAAGTTTACATCCTATTTTGAGTCTAGTTTTGCATCTCGTTTTGTTTCAGCCATTTTTGCATCCATTTTTTCGTCCACTTTTGCACCCATGTTTTCATCCCTTTTTGCATCCCATTTTGCATCCATGTTTACGTCTTTTTTTGCATCTACTATTGCATCCACGTTTGCATCCACTTTTTTCTCATCCCAATTCATACCCAATTTTGCGCTTACTTTTACACCCACTTTTGCTTCAACTTTTGCATCTACATTTGCATCTAATTTTACATCAGTTATTGCATCCATTTTTGCATCCACTTTTGCATCGGGTTTTGCGTTGGGTGTTGCGACTACTTTTGCATCTAGTTTTGCATCTACTTTTGTTGCATCCACTTTCACATCCAATTTTGTATCCAATTTTACATCCATGGTTGTATCCACTTTTGCACCACTTTTTTCATCATGTTTTGCTTCCATGATTGCATCATTTTTTGCATCCATGTTTTTATCCACTTTTGCATCCAGTTTTACACCCAAATGTTGAAGATGAAAATGAGGATAATGATTATGATATTGAGGATGGTTATGATGATGATGATAATGTTGTTGATAATGAGGAGAATGATGACAATGATGATGATGATGACGATTATGATGATGAGGAGGAGGAGGAGGATAATGGCAATGACAACATTGCCGATGATTATGATGGCAATGCAATGAATGGTGACGATGGTGATGATGACAATGACAATGATGATGAGTACAATCAAAGTGATGATGTTGATCATCTTAAAAAATAAGTTGTTATTTGTCATGCATAAATCGTGTGTGTCCTCCATGACCCTTTTCCACTAATCACATATTTTGGGTAGATGTTATTTCTTATGCCAAAGGTAATGATGAATAACTGATGAAAATGTCAATAATCATGATGATGATGTCAAGGACAATGGTGATGATGATGACATGGATGATGATTATGCCGATGATGATGACTATTGTGATAATCATGATGACAATGACAAAGATGACGATGGTGATCATCATCATCATCATCATTTCCATCATTGTCTTCATTAAAAACATCATCACTGTCATTGTCATCTAGTTCATCATCATCATCATTTAAAGCATATGGGATATGTTTACTATGTTAAAAATCCATACATTCATAGTCCATCCATACTATACTTGTAATAAATGTAAATATAATACTTAACCGAATTTATAATATAGGTAAATATTTTATAAACACCCTTATGATATATAAAAAAATTCACCTTAATAATGGTAAAATATGTAAATACACTAGTACAAAATGAGGAATTAGCTACTACGTGACTAAAAATTCTAGTCACCACAGGTTTTTTAAGTGATTTACTACTAAATATGAGCAATTTTGATTGACCCAACTATAAACAACTAAAATTAATGACTAATTTAGTCACCAGTTAACAAACATGACTAGATAATAAATGACAAAGTTAAAAATGACTAACATAAACGACTAATTTAGTCACGACATAAAAAATGACTAACTAGAAGAATATAAACTAGTCATTTATGTTAGTTTTTTTTAATTGCCACTCCAACAATGGAAAATTGCAATTTTGGCGATGAAGTGTTACAATTTACTAAATTTTGACACTACATATAGATTCTCTCTAGATCCATCTGCGGTGTTAAAAATTAGTAAATTGTAACTTTGTAGATGGATTTGTGTCACAAAGGGATTCTGATGAATTAATCCTAATTAACATAACCCATAAGTTAATTTGTGCAGGATAAGTACAAGAACATGCTAACCATATCGCTTATACGTTCAATATCCCTAGACATTTGTGTACCTTATAAGATTAATAAAGTGAGATCTAGACCACCCAAGTTAGACCTAATACTATAGTATAATACTTATTTCGGGGAGGCTATAGATATGTTTGATGACATATCAATATGAGACTAATCAATTAATATTGATGATAGACATAAATAGAAAACATCTACTACATCGGATCACATCTAGACATCTATGGAGGTAAATATCGCTTGCAAGGTACATTTGCTTAGAAAACTCTATCTACAAATCCACAAAATATATTAATATATTACATACTATATAGTTACAAAACTTACAATATATAAATTATAAACCATATATATAACACAAAACATCATAAAAATAAACAAAATAGTCCCAACACACATATATTGTAAAACATACATATAAAATAAAACTTATAATACAATATAAAATAAACAAAATCTATATAATATATCATATACAATAACCTTAATACAATCATAATGCAACCCTATGTAAACTAATATAATGATCATTGGAATATAACCATAATACCTCAAGCTATGGGTTAAAATTGACGCCTGTATGCCCTTTTTTCCATTTTTTATCAGTTAAATACAGGTCCATGTGGAAAAAACACGTAAACCATGAAGTTTATTTAATTTT
>LPNX010569919.1:2014-43008 GCA_001517045.1 Pseudotsuga menziesii
ACATCTTCTTCCCAATTTGATGAAGCACCTTCATAAATAAGCAAAAAATCTCACGAGCCTATGAAATATCAGAATATATCATATACAATAGAAAATATCAGAGGTATTGTTTCTCCATGAGCAATGGGTCCATAGTGGGAGAAGAGTGGGAAACTAGATCACATTGCCAGTTGAGCAAATCTGGAGGGTCTGGAGACTTGAGATTTGAACCATGAGTGGTGAGATCAAGTCCAGACATATGGAAAAATAGTCCCATGAAGGAAAAATCTATGGCTTTCCAACCAATGAATGGCATACAATACATAAAAGCAACATACACAAGTGACATAGAATTTAAAACTAGGCAATTTTGAGATTTTCCAATTGGTGAACTTGAGGGTTGTTGGGTATTTTGGGAATGAAATGGTTGGGAAAATGAGTCTATGAATGTCATAGGATGTATATCATCCTATAAATCACCTTCAGAATCAGAATAGTAAGGATATTAGTGGAGTGGGAAAGAGCTTTCAGAAGACACATCATAATCTAGCAAAAAATCACTAGTTTTAGGAGGAAACTTTGGTGAACTGGCTGGGGTTTCTTCCAAGGAAGGAATGGAAATTTCAGATTATGATATATAAGAATGTGGATCATAAACAGAGGCATATGAAACATACATATGAGAAATGGGTTTCACCATGCACTCAATGCATGCTCAGGCTTACCATTTTCTTGCTTGCGCTCCCATCTTCTTGCAAAATATGGAACATCAACATTGTTCTCCTAAAGGAGTTTGGTCATGATGTCCATAGTATTTTATATGAAGAAAGATATTTCATGATGTGAAACTTTGCAATATACACATGTGTTTATCTCTCTCTTTTTCTTCATCCTCCTGGATCTGAAACTCTCATTAGTTGAACTGGAGCTTTCTGTATTTGAATGCTTCTTCTATTTCTCTCTTTGTTGCTTCAAATCCTTAACTTTCTTCTTTCCTTTGGCTTGATTTGATACACCAAAAGAAAGGGATTTATTCTTGTTGGATTTGATGGTACCCATTAAAACCAGCTTGTCCTTCTCCTAACTCAAATAATCCATGAATTCTGCTAGCGTAGGCATCCTCCAATTTCTAGATGTAAGCTTGATTGAGTGGAATGTCAAAACAAACACAAAATACTCAAGCCCTATATTAGAAAGGACAGACAAGATAAGATGATATTATTTCTTCTCTATGCCACACTATTTTAGCTGAAGCACTAGCGCTTTGAAATTGGTGAAGAAGGCTTGGATTGTCTCATAGTGAGTTGGACTAAGTGAGATTAGCTAATTTTTGAGCTGATGTCCTCTCATCTCAGCAGTATTCCCAAATAGTTAATCAAGCTTGAGCCAAACTCCATTGGGTTAGCCAATGCTGTCTGCATGAAATAGAATATATCTTGAAGTACTGAGACAAAGTATAGAAAATTCCTCATCAAGTCTATTGAAGTACTTAGCTTTCTCCAAAGCAGAGTTGGGCTCGGTCTCAGTCCCCATGGTGACTCTATACAGGATTTTTGACCTCAACTGGATCACCATTTCAACCTTCCATTCAAAATAGTTGAATGGGGCCAAATAATACTCGAGTCTGCTCCATTATGCTTGCAGAACCTTTGACAAAAATAATGTTGTGTACCTGCAATGTAAACACTCAAATTTTCTGGAAACACCCTAAACAACAACTCAAATCCTCTCAGTTTTTATTTGCAGCTCCACAAATCTTTGATGCCATGTGATAATTTCTTCACAATGAGATCTAGGAGCTAGATTAATATTCACAATCTAATTTATTCATAAGATATGCAAGAGAACAACAAAAGAGAGAAAAATAACACACATAGATGGTGCTAATAACTGATATTTCTATTAGTGTACATATTGTAGACCTGTATGGTACATATTTATAATACATTGGGGAAAATTCATGAGCCCTTGGAGGCCATATGGATGCATACAAGTGTCAACCTAGTATTTGACCCCTAAACCCCCGTAGGTTGACCAATAGGCTCCCAAACCTAACCAAATAGTCACGAATACTTGTGTGAACATGTAAGGAGGCATAAATGTAGGTATGCAAGGCATGGGTGTACACGTGTGAGTGGGAGAGTCTCTAGGAGCTAATAAATGACCAAGAAGACCAAAAAACAACCAAATTCTCACACTAGTGCCCCTAGTCAAACAAAATGTGGTTTGTAATCAATGATCGTTCCCGGAATGTCAAGACGATCAAACTAGAGCACGTCAGCTGTCAATATGATCAAAGTGGACCGCCTCAACTGTGAGTTAATGAGCCCAAAATCACCTAATAGACCAATATTGATCAATATAACCTAAGTTGGATCATATAACACAAGTACTAGACAATTGAAAATGCCTCCTAGGTGTAATACCATGGTATTTTCCACATTCCAAAACCAAGTAATTTGTAACGCCTTGCTACTATTTGGGAAGGCCAGAAGTCAAACCCAAGGAGATGTCCACACAACTAGTTTCACTAGTGCAAACCTGAGAGCTTCTCAAATCTATTTTAGACCTGTACAAACTTGTTAATACTGACCAATAAATTTATATCAGAGTTATGAAGGTCTCCTCAATCCCAATACTATCACCGCTAGTTGTTGGATATTGAACTGTAAAGGTTTTAGTTTGCAAATGCTGGGAATCCCAGGAACCTAGAATTAGACTTCATTCTGGCTGATGTTCAAACCCTAAAACGACCCAACAAATTGTGCATAGGAACCTAAAAAATCATTATCTTTCCCTTATCTTGTTGATCTTCATGAATTTTCTTTCTGCTCACTCTTCTAGCTTGAAATCCCCCTACCTATTAGCTTGTTTTGAAAAAATTTCTTATGCAAGAGTTATTGATCTATTGAATATGATTTGGATCATTACAAGTGGCATTAGAGCATGGTCCTCTAAACCTTCTTAGGTGTTCATTCATGATTCATAAAAGAGATCCATATCCCAAAAATAAATATCCTTTAAGGGATTATTCTGATGGCATGGTTTCTACTGAAGGTAAATTCCAAGGAGAAAGTGAAAGACATAGCATAGGTGGAAATGGTGATATAAAAAATATTATTACAAGTATGATGCAAGGATTCATAGACATGAACTGTAACATCATCTTGTCCAGAAAATAAACCATAGAATTTCTTGTTAAGCCTTTGGAGAATAAGAATGGCGAAGGAAGCAGCCATGGTTCACCACATGAATAAGGGAAGAGATAAGGTATTTTATTTTCAAGCATTGGGCCTCATAATCAGCCTACTAAGTTCACAAAGGAACCTTGAAGTCAATATAGACCTACTATTCCCAAGTTCCTTGATGACCAAAGAGAAGAGTTGGATATCCAGAATGAAAAAATTGCTACCATGGAGGACAAGCATGCAGAATATCTCACAATGAATGAAGAGTGTTGAATGGATTTGACATTCAAAGAGTTCTATGATCTCCAATAAAAAAACAATTCAAGAGGTGGCCTTCAAAATCATAATAAAAATTATGAGCTGAAGAATTTCATTGGAATAATTTCTCTACCCTACTTTCATGGATCATCAAAGTGAATAGCTAGCTCATGGATCCAAAATCTAGATACAAACTTTCAGTTAAACCTAATGGATGAGAGAGTAGCTATCAATGTGTAAACCCTAAAATTGGATGGAGAAACTAATGGTAGGTGGTTTCATGTGATTAAGACCCCTGGACATGATCGAAAGACCACTTATGATTAATTGACAAGAATACTGCTTGATAGATTTGAAAGAAGAGACCTTGAAATATCTTTCAGAGAGCTTGCACATGTTAAGCAAACTAGGACTCTTGAAGCTTACATCTATGAGTTCCATAAGTTGGATTTAAGGTGACTAACATCTCAGAAGCTTGATTGAACATGATGTTCATTGAATTATTTATCGAATCCTTGAAAGGTTTGGTGAAAGCCTATAGACCCTCCACCTTGCAAGAGGCACTAAATAAGAAAAGATATTTGCAATATGCTATTCCAAGGACAAGGTTCCTTCCCATATTGAATGATCCTTCCCCATTCAAGAATCAAATACCACCACCCATGAAGATTCCTTCTGGAAATTTCAAGAGGGACAATTTCTCTAATGATAAAGATGAATTGAGAAGGAGAAAGTTGTGCTTCACCTTCCATAACCTTGGGTTCTTGGACACAAGTGTGATAAAAGGAAGGCACACTACATAGAGGTTTTTTCAGAGAGAGAGGATGAGGAGGAAGAAGAAGGACCTCCCATTGATGTAGAAGTGGCTTATGAGTCTGCTGATGAAGAACCTCCTCCAAATTAAATCAATATTACTATGTTACTAGGAGTTCGTCACTTCCAGACTCTCATATTCAAGGGAGTGGTGCAAGGGAAAATAATTAATGTTTTAGTGGATGGAGGAAGCACACCATAATTTCATTGATTCCACTTTAGTGGAAATGAGGAGGCTTCCTATTGAAAAATTCGAGGGATTTACTATGATAATCCTAGGTAACAATTCTATGGAGTGATCTAGATGGATTCCTAAACTACAAGTCACCATAGGGTATTATGCTATTACTAACAATTGTTTATGTGGTAAATGTTGCTAATACTAATATGGTGTTGGGGGTACAATGGTTGTATTCTATTGGGAAGCACACCATATATTACCAAGTCCTAGAGATGAGGTTTCAATATGTAGGTGGGAAGGAGGTAGTGCTAAGGGGAGTTAACACCTACCCAAAACAAGTGATAATCACGCATAGTATGAGATATTTATTGAGTGGGGAAATTGAATGGGTTGCTGAGTGCTTTGTCTCTACCAAAGGAACTTATTTGGAGGTAGCACAATATCTAGAGGATATTTAAATATTGGTTCTCAAGAATAAGGGGTTTTTTGGAGACCTTCCACATGGAAGGAAACCTGATAGAGGAGAGGAGCATAGAATAGAGTTGGAGATAGGTACATCCATTATTTGAGTGCACCCTTATAAACATCCAAAAAATATTCAAGGATGACATTGAAAGAACTATAAAATAACTCCTTGACTTGGGATTAAAAATATCAAGTTTAAGCCCTTTTTCCTCCTCTGTAGTATCGGTGAACAAAAAAGATGGGACCATGCACATATGTATAGACTACCGAGCCCTCAACAAAAAAATAATAAAGAATTGATATCCTATACATAGGATTGATGATCTACTTGATGAGTTACATGGAGATGAGTATTTCTCCAAGATTGACCTTCGTTCTGGTTACCACCAGATCATAATGAAAGAGGACAATATTCAAAAAATAACTTTTTGATGTCACTATGGGCATTTCAAATTCATGGTCATGCCTTTTAGATAAAATAATGCACCTAAAACATTCCATTCATGCATTAATAGGGTATTCAACAAACATCATCATAAGTTTGTCCTTGTTTTTTTTCAAGATATTTTAATCTATAGTAAAACTTGGGAGGAGCATTTGCATCATCTGGATGTTGTACTAACAATATTAGCATATCAATATTTATTTTCCAAGATATCTAAGTGTGAGTTTGGGATGAATGATATCCTTTATCTCAGTTATGTGATTGGACAAGAAGGAGTGAAAGTGAACATGGAAAATATTCTTTAATATAGTGGATTGGTCCAAGTCCTAAGAATCTCACTGTGTTGAGGGGATTCATTGGGTTTTGCACTTACTACCAAAAGTTTGTGAAATGGTTCTCCAAACTTTAATCTCCATTGACATATCTCACAAATAAAGGATCTTTCAGCTGGACATATGAAGCAGAGAATGTATTCAAAGAAATGAAGGAGGTAATGAGTAGTTGTCTTGTTCTTTCACTTCCTGATTTTTATCAAACCTTTAATATTGAATGTGATGCCTCAGGAAATGAGATTGGAGATGTATTGAAGCAAAATAAAAATTCCATAGCATATGAAATTTGGAAATTACAGCCTCATGAGAGGCTATATTCTGTCTATGACAAAGCAATGCTAGCCATTCTGCATGCACTAGTTAAATTCATACAATATATTGTCGGAAGTAAGTTTATCATCAAAAACTGATAAAAATAGTTTGAGACACTTCCTATCACAGAAGGAGATAAATGACTGGCAACATAAATGGGTGACTAAGATCCAAGAATTCAAATTTGACATTGAGTACAAGAAGGTAATATGAACATTGTAGCTGATGCTCTGTCTAAAAAACTAGTACTTGCTTTGATGAAGTTTCATGATGATTGGAAAGCACAACTATGAGTTGAGTATGCAAAGAATCAGTTTTCTTGTGGTTTGTTCAATGGACTAATTCATGATGATTCTTTCAAGTTCCTTAATGATATCATCTATCATAAGGATATAATATTTTTAGTTCTAGAATCATCTTAAAGAATAATATCTTAGAGGCTTCCCATGATGCACCCCTAGTTGGACATCCGAGATTTATGAAGACATACATGAAGGTGAGTAAAATGTTCTCTTGGAAGGGACAAAAGAAAGAAGTGATGGAGTATGTTAGATCATCTAAATCATGTCAGCAAAATAAACTATAACATACACATCCAACATGAATCTTAGAAACTCTTCCTATTTCAGAGAAAAAATTGGAAAGTGTGTCATTGGATTTCATCACCAGACTCCCTAGAAACCAAGGTAGATATAATATTTTTGTTGTGGTTGATAGGCTGAACAAATATGATTTTTTTTTTGATGTTTCTACCATTATTGCAGCCAGACAAGTGGTTGAAATCTTCATCAAAGAAGTCATCAAACTTTACGGAATTCCCAAGTCTATCATCAGTGATATAGACAATAAATTTACTAGCAATTTTTGGAAAGTGTTGTTCAAGTTGGTGGGAATAAGGATTAACACGAGTACGAGTTACCATCCATAGACTGGTGTCCAAATATAGGGAGTGAACCAATGGCTATAAGGGTACCTAAGAAACTATGTGAAGGGGAAATAAAAGTCATGGATAACTTGGCTCCATTTGGGAGAATTATGCTATAATACTACTTTTCATCTTTCCATTGGAATGCCACCATTCAAATATATTTATAGTTATGATGCACATAAATTTTTGATATGATATTTGGTGATTGTAAGGAACAAAAGGGAATGTATTGGCTTCAAGAGAGTCAAGACATACTCAAAACTCTCAAGGACAATTTGTTGATAACACAAAACCAACATAAATTGTTTGCAGACAAGTAAAGAGTGGAGCGAACCTTCCAAGAAGGATATATAGTTTATTTTAGGTTGAAACCCTATATATAGTCCTTTTTGAAGTCTAAGGGATCATAAAAGTTTCATCCAAGCTTCTATGGCCCATACAAAGTCTTGAACAAGGTTGGTGAAATGGCATATGAGTTAGAATTGACTACCGGAGGGAAGATTCACAATGTTTTTCATGTGTCTTGTTTGAAGAAGGTAATAGGGACACACGTGAGAGTTTCAAAAGAGTTACCCCCCTTATATGATGAAGGGAATTTGGTGTTGGTTCCAAGCATGATCTTGGAGGTTAGAGAGAAGAATATAAGAAGTAGAATCATTAAGGAGTATTTGGTGCAATGGGAAGGATTTCCTAGTGAGGATCCCATTTGGGAAGGAGAAGATATATTACAACATCCTAGTTTGAAATTTCTTGGGGAAAAGAAATATTGGGAAGGGAGGACTGTCATGTCACCTCATAAATGATTCAGTGTTTAAGTTCCTAACCCAATCAATCCCTTGGGCGAGGAAGAGAACTAAAAAGTATTGGGGTTATTTTTTTTTTAAGTACAAAGTGTTAATTAATTAGGAGATATGAAATTTATGAATAAAGTCCAAGGAGGCATGTATTAGGAATTAAATTCATAAATTAATATTTTATCTATGAAATAAAAGAGAGATAATCCTCGATGGAAAATTGGTTGAAATTTTGACCAACATGGTAGCTTGCACAAGAAGGAAAGACAAAAAAATAGTTAAAGACATGAATGTTGAGAAAAGAAGGAATAAAATAGTTAAGGCAAGTAAATCTAGGAAAGTAGGGACGAAAGTAGAAACAAGGCCAATGTAAGAAAGTAGAATAAAGAAGGATAAAGCAGAAATCATAATAAAGAAGGATAAAGAAAAAAGTAGAATAAAGCAGGAAAGTAGGAAAAGCTAAGGTAGAAAAGGTAAAGCAAGAAGGAAAAATAAAAGCATGAAATCAAGGAAAATTTATCCATCGATGAGGGAACATTAGGCTCTCTAAATTTATCAACAATAAATCCTCAATCTATAAAGGAATGAGTGCGCACCCCTATCCCGTATTTTGACAGTTTGAGAATCGAATTGAGAACATTGTGCTACCCAAGACTTGGTAGATGCGCCCCTAGACAAGATGGGAGATGTGCCCCTGCTTCCATTGAGAGTATGAATACATCAATTATTAATCATTGATTTTATTTGTAGGTTATTGATCAGATCCAATATTTTTCCAGTTGATTGAAGAAGCTAGAGATCTGAATTCTTCATTTTTCTAGTGAATAATGTCTCCAATTGCACTATATTGATGTAATGATTATAAAGACTGTTTCGTAAGCTATAAATGAGATCTATTTCTAATTATTTATATTTTATATGATGTAATTGATCTTATATTAAATTTATATGGAATTTTGAGTTGTTTTGACTAGTTTACTCATGAGTTAATTCGACCATGTCTAGTTTTCCATGCGATTTTGACTAGTTTTGTTGTACTGAGCACAAATCAACCTCACTGTAATAATTTATCTTTATTTCAGTTCTGATAAAATCCTCACACACTTATATATTGGTTCCATTACCAAAACAAGATATTCTTAACCCCTTTCTACTATTTTGGAAACCTAAGGAGTTTTCCACACAACTAGTTTCACTTGATCCAGGCTGTGCCTAGGTGCATGCTGGGGAAAAAAGTCGACTGAATGAGTCAAGAATTGTTATGGCAGAAGCATATAAGAAGAACCAACAAAGCAAGAAAAACACTAGGTCGACAATAAATATACGCACATACAATATGCAAGAATTTGAAGCAATTTATTACTTCTGCTCCATGAAAGATGGAAGAATCAGATGATCTATGTTACATTAGTGTACATGCTTATATAGGATGGTGAGATGCTTGAGTGACTATACACTACATTTAGTTACAAAAGAATTTATAACGGTTCAGAAGTTGAATCGTCGTAGAGGATGTTGGTATGATGTATGTCGAGGCAGACCTGTCGAGGAAAACTTGTCGAATGAACATGTCGAGGTGGACCTGTTGAAGGTGAACCTGTTGAGCAAAAAAGTTGAGGAGGACCTGTCGAAGGTGAACCTGTCGGCTTCTGGTTGGATCATCACTAGTGTGAACCCTAGAGCTTCTCAAATCTATTTCATACCTGTAAAAACTTGTTAACATTAACCAATAACTTCATATTGGAGTTATGGAGGTATCCTTAATTCCAATACTATCACCATTGGTTTTTGGAGATTGAACTATAAAGGTTTTAGTTTGCATATGTTGGGATTCCCAAGAGCCCAGAATTAGACTTCATCCTGGATGATGTTTGAACCCTAAAAGGACTCAACACATTGTGCATAGGAAAATGAACATTGATGATATTTCCCTTATATTTTCTATCTTCCTAAATTCTCTTTCTTCTCACTCTTCTAGCTTGAAATCCCCCATACCTATTAGCTTGTTTTGAAAAAAATGTTCGTGCAAGAGTTAATGATATATTGAATCTTATTTAAATAATTACAAGGTCATTAAGACAGGGCCACGGGATGGCACCGAGGTAGTGGAAAGTTATAGGATTTAAAGGTGGGGAACAAACATAATTCTATCAGAGGCCATTCAAAGAAAGCTTTTTCCCATTGCTAACAAACTGAACAACAACCATCGATACTTTACAACATCATAGAATCTCTTTTCATTTGGATTCACATACAAATTAAACTATTTTTTTTTCTAAGTACTTGAACAAAAAACTCTAGTTAATGTAAACAAAATTAATGTAAACTTTCACATGAAACCATAAATACTTTTTTTGGTAATGTAGCATCCACTATATGGCTAAACAACTATATAGAAATTCATTTACAAAATGCATCTACAAAATGTATTTTTATTCCTCTGCTGAAATAAAATTATGTTTTTTTCCTAGGAAAAAGAAGATGAAGAATAATATGTGAGCCAATGACTCTACTTGATTCTCATCTTTGTTTGACACTTCTTCTTGTTCTTTTGCATGTTTTTATTTTTTTTCACGAAGAACATCTTTTTTAGGAAAATTAATTTACTTTATAAGCTTCCTTCCTCATGAATAAAATCTAACAATGTCATGATATGCTTTATTTCTAAACAATATCCTCCTCTGTGTGGCATGCTATGTGGGTACATGTGTGTAAAACAACAATTATATATTTCATATTTGTTAAAGTTGTATATAAACTATTGAACAAGGTTGTAATTGATGTCAAAGATCACGTAAGGTTGTACGTCAAAGATCAAGCAAGTTGTCATTGATGTCAAGGGTCTAGTACAAACCGAAGGTGAAAGGAAAAGAAAGGGATGATGTAAAAGGTAAATATCATATTCAGTAAGGGAAACAAACATTCTACAATATGAAAAATATAATTATCCATGTGACACTGAAAGTATGTACAAGTTTATGGACATATAGCTCCTCCTATCGGTATCAAATCCCTTGTTCATTGTACAAAACTCCTTGTTTGTGTAAAAGATTTTGTATGTAAGTGGTCCTATGGTTAAGGGACATGATGGAGAACATAAATACATGAGAAATTACCTTACATTATGTATTTCTAAAAGTTATAGGCCAACTTCATTAAAATTTAAACATCTCCTTACAAGGCGATAAATACATGTCCTTCATTTTAACTCATTTGATCATCAACTCAAGCAACTTTCTTATGCACAATCAAGAGGAGCTCATGAAATTTTTTTGCAAGTGTTTATCAGATGTCAAAACCCCAATTTTTCACAAAAAATTAAAATTTTGAGATAACATAAAATGTTTACAGTTGCAGTTAGATAACTGCTAGCAGCTAATAGAAGAAATGAAACAAAATAATAAAAGTAACCATTAACTTTAACACAAATAGATTATTGCTATTTTTAATTTTGATATGTGATGTAAGTAATCTGCATTCCAATAATTAGCTGTACTGATGGTTTGAATGTCAAGTAGGTGAGGAGTCATTTTCTAGCTGGGGCTTACTTAGCGATTGCTAACGTATCTAGATTTCTGGATCTTTACAAGCTTGACAGGTAAATTTTGACCCATTAAAAGTTTATTAAGGCATTAAACCAGATATATTTCTTTTAGCTTAAAAGTACTGCTAGAGTAAAAGTTTGCTTAGAAGACTCAGGCCCTGCAAGGTAAAGTAATGTTTCTTTTACTTGAATCACAATTATGATATTACTTAATCTTTTTGTCGTAAGGATTATGAACGTCGCCCTACTATTTGTCTCTTAACAGATAGATATTTAAGATAGATAAAACCTCCTTCTAACTTTACTTTAAGTGATTTCCAGTTCTTAATAGAGCTCATGATTTTGTATCATAACTCCTTATCTGACATAAGAGTTTATTGCTATTATTATTTTAATTTTTAAAACGCTGCTTATCATTATAAAAATAGTCCTAAGTCTTTCAGAACATAATCCTGTTGTATACTTTTCAACTCTTTTTCAATTAGGACTCAATATAGTAAATTTATCAGCTTAACATCGCTTGTAATTTATAAGGTATCCTCTACATAAAAATCGTCAAGATTGTGACTGGAAATCCCATTTTCTTCATGACCAACATTTATCCTATGCTAATTTCAAGTTATCTTGTATAAACACAATATTAATACTCCCATAAATAATCATGGCAAATTACTATTAATTCACATGTTGAAAAACAATTAGTGACTAAGAAGATCTAAACCAAATTGCACATTGTAAAAGAATTTATGAATATAATTCTTTTACTATGTTATCCAACTCATTTTGATTTCATAAAATATAACCATTCGAATGTTGGTTTGTAAGTAATGAGTTTTGGATTAGATATATGCATACTTCTATAAACCTATTTGTTATAAGAGTGGTTGAATTCGGGATTTACCAATGTTTATAAAGGTTATCACCTTTCTGCTAGGTTAATGTTAACTTAACATTGTTACCAAAATGCCAATAATGAGTTATCAAACATTATGATATATGTAAATTACGGGTTGACAAAATAATGGAATACAATAAAGTTTTATGCATCGTTTTGATTGAAATCAAGTTTAAATGATTGGAATTATTTGAAACACAGGTGACTATAGAACTTCGACCCACACATGGCTTGATTTTCTTGTGGGCATGTGGAAGTCTCCTCGCCATGCAATACCTGACTTATAAGCCTTACCTTGCAACCCTAAACTCATTGTTCAGCAAGGGTTTTTGGTCTCTGCATTGTTGGGTTCACTGCGGCCATTGAGGGCTCGCAGCTACTCGCATCCAACTCCACTGTCTGTGCATTTTTTTTGAATTGCTGTCATTCAGGATGAGAGTCGTTCTGTTCACAACTTGTGATTGAGTTTATTCCTACCCCCAAACCCTGCTTTGTATGAGGGTAGTGTTTACACAGTCAATAGTTTTAATGTTGAAGTCGTGCTGTGTCCACGGTCACTACTTGCTCTTGCTCCAGTTGTCAGTGTAGCTCATGATTTGAACCAGCTGCCTTCTTCTCAGGTGAAAAAAAGGGTTGCATTGCTCATGGTGTTGCTCTACCTTCTTCTTGACCCCAGTTATCAACACTCCAGGTAACAAATCGTTCTTAAGAAGTTGCAAGCTATAAAGAAAAATACAGTTACAAATCTACTTTCAAGTTTTTAATTATAATTTGGTTTCCATTTTGCAAGTGATGGTTCACCTTAACATTTGGAATGAACCACTTCTCAATTGGATCAGCGTTCAGCGTACGAGTAAGCCTAGTTACAAAATGGCTCTTCCTGCTTGTTTAGACTTGAGGGGAAAAAATGTGTGCAGTTGGAAGAAGTTACGACAGATCTTTCCCAGTCTTGGGTTGTTGCTCTTCAGTTATAGGTTTTGTTTTTTTTATATTTAAAACCCTTGCTTTCAGTAGGGTGACTTCGGCTCAATTCCGTGACTTGTAATTGCTCTCTTCTTGTGTTAATTTTCTTTTTAATATTGTTGTAAGTTTTGATATAAAGTCTGTTAGTTTTGTTTATTAAAACCCCATGTCATGATATGGGTGCACCGGCTCAGAGTTGGTTTTTGTACACTGTTTATGTTTAAATCCTTTCGGCTTGTCAAGCAATACACAGGGTTTTTAAAACATAAGGGTTTTCCTTTGAGCTCAGACTCAGTTTATCTTAAAGCTATTATCATGACTCTGTGTACTTAGGGTTTTTACCCTATTCGACTGTGTAATATTTATTTACTGTTTATTATTTATTTTGTAATAAATTATGTTAATGGCTTAAAGACTATCACTCAGTCATATTATAAATTTTTTTACTTGCTGGCTCATAAATTTCGAGCTAGGGTTTGCTGGTTATTGAATAAACATAAAGAAAATATCTAAACAACATAAAACTGTTTACCCTCCTGCATATTTTAATTTGAATAAAAAGTATAATGTACTATGTATAAACATAACATCTTATCTACTAGGGTATTCTTTTAACATAATAATTCTTCTACCTGTAATGGAATACTGCTATTTCATTATCAACATATTTACATAAACAAAGAACATAGATAACCAGGTTATTGGTCTTTTTGATAATAACCTACATACTGGAATAAATTACTTTGCTATTATGAAATGGATATTACGTCTATTCATTTCAGTTTCTTATCATTTCCTTCATCTACTTTAAATACTCTGTCTGTGCTGGAGTACAGTATGGTCCTTTCAGATGTGGAAAAACATAGGTTAGAATTATTCTCCATCTATTTCAGATTCATTCCTTCAATAATCTAACATTTTACAGCTAAATATTTTTAGATTCATTTAACAGTCAAACTCACATTTAACTACCTAACCCAGTAAAAAACAAGAATGTAGAACCTGATTAGGATGGAAAACAACATCGTTAGGAGGTCGTTCCTCCCTACCAAACTCCTGGAGAGCACTCAAACAACACTTCCTTAGGACCCCTGAGCCTGTTCTTGGTCTCCTTGGATGAAAATGTGTGGAGCAAGCAAACAATAGAGTAGTCCAATGAATTAGTAATCACTCTGCACTCATCAGTAAGATCCTTCAGCTGAAAAGCTACACTAGATCACTTAGCAGTTAACCCCTCAAACTCTTTCCACAAATTCCCTTTCCATTGAATTTCTCTGAATTACATTCACCTAAATGATCACTTCTCTAGAATGAGCAGCCTCAGCTCTCTTCAATGGGAATTTTTATAAAGATTGCCTAGGTCTTTTGGATCGGTTGTCATTAATTGAGCCACCTGTTCTGATCCCACTTTCTTGGGGGATCATGACCCTAAATGTAGGGAGGTTGCCACCTGGAACATTTGGAAGTGGTTTGAGGATGCTGCCACATGTCTGTTTTCTCTCCACCTAGTCTCCTCCACCAATTTGACCAATAAACAGTCTTTTAACTGCTCTCCTAAGCTGTTGTCTCCACCTTTATTTATTTATAATTAAAATATTTAGAATTACATTAAATATCCTTGACTCTGCTAAGTCATCAATTACAACTTAGCATAAAATTTAACATATTGTCCTTAAATAAAATCAAATAAGATAATATTGTTTTTTACAAAACTGGGGCATGTGACATACACACTCCCTTAGAACATAACATCGTCCTCGATGTTATTTATTCTTCATCCTCATAATTCCCCTGGAACAGAGTTGGATATGCATCTCACATATTACTTTCCAATTCCCAGGTGGCTTCCTCTAGACTAAGGTGCTTCCATTGCACCTTCACTTGTCCAATGGTGCAGTTCCAAAGTGTGATCTCCCTTCGCCCGAGGATACAGTCTGGTTCCACCAGAAAATCTCCTTCTGGTTCCAGTTGTACATCATTCCAGTTAACAGCATGAGTAGCATCATGAACATATTTCTTTAATACAGAAATGTGAAAAACATTATGTACTCTTAAATTTGGTGGTAATGCTAATTGATAAGCTACTTGTCCAATCCTGGACAAAATTTAAAATGGACCACAGTAACGAGGTGCTAGTTTTGCACAACTCCCCAATCTCATAGAGCTCTTTTTGGGCCTCACCTTGATGAACACATGTTCACCTAACTGAAACTCCTTTGGAGTTCTTTTAAGGTCTGCTTGACTTTTTTGTCGGTCCTATGCAACTTTAAGATTACCTTGTACCTGCTTTACGATTTCTTTCATTTCCTTTAACAGTTCAGGACCTAATACCAATCTATCCACCGGATTACTCCAAGAGATAGGAGTATTACATTTCCTTCCATACAAAATTTCGAAAGGACTAAATCTGGTTGATGTCTGATAATTATTATTATAAGCAAATTCTACCAGATGCAAATAATCCTGCCATTTACCTGGCTGGTTTTTCACATACATTATTAATAAATCTTCCAGTACTTGGTTTACTCTTTCAGTTTGTCCATCTGTTTGAGGATGGAATGAAGTACTAAAATTTAATGTATTGTTTAATCCTTAAACAGAGATTTCCAAAATTTACCTGTAAATTTAGGATCTCTATCTGAGATTATGACTTTCGGTATTCCATGCAATCGAAAAATCTGTTTTAGAAAGATATCAAATATATTTGCAGCTTTATATGTAGTTTTAACAGGTATAAAGTGAGCTACTTTACTTAATTTATCGACCACTACCATGATAGAATCATTTAGATTCTGATTTATAGGCATTCCAGTAATAAAATCGAGACTAATTATCTCCCATTTCCAACTAGGAATGGGTAATGGCTGAAGTAATCCAGCTGGGTGTGGATGTTTAGTTTTCACCTGCTGACATTCAAAACACCTAGCAATATACTATGCTAATTCAGTCTTCATATTTGGGCAAAAATATTCTTTTCTTAACATAGTTATAGTCTTTTGATAGCCTGGATGACCTGAGTATGGAGTTTTATGAATTTCATCTAAAATTAACCGCTTAACCTTAGGTGCGTTAGGTACATACATTCTGTCTTTATACAGTAAAAATTCTTTTGCATTCAAACTGTACCCTTTACTTAAGCTTAGTGTTGGATTTTATTTAGTTTTAGTTTGTAAATTTTGGTAAATTTCATCTTGTTCTATTCCTACTTTAAGTCATCCAAATCGGTAGTATAAGTGTTGATAATCGCTGCAAAATTCAGCCTTGCATTCCTACTTAATGCATCAACAACTTTATTTTCTTTACCTTTAATCTGCTGAATTTCGAAATCATACTCACTTAGGAAAGCGAGCCACCTAGCTTGTCTGGCATTTAGATTAGGCTGATCTAACAAATACTTCAATCCTTTATTATCAGTCATTAAAATAAATGTTCTACCAATTAGGTGATGTCGCCACATCTTTAAAGCATGTATAGCAGATGCTAATTCCAGATCATAAGTTGCATAATTATTTTCATGAATTTTTAATTTTCTAGACTCGTAAGAAATAACATGCCCTTCTTGAGTCAAAACACCGTCTAAGCCATCATTGCAAGCGTCAATGCACACTACAAATTCTTTATTTGGATCAGCTATTCTCAAAATAGGTTCCTAAACTTTATTTGGTTAATAAAGTTTTTAACTTTTTAAAACTTTCCTCACATTTCTGGTTCCATTCAAACTTCTTTCCTTTCTTCTACAAAGAAGTTATCGGATTCGTGATTCTCGAAAAACCTTTGAACCTCTGGTAGTAACTGGTAATTCCCATGAAATATCGAACATCAGTTACATCCTTAGGAACCGGCCAATATTCAATCGCCTTTATCTCTTCGGGATCTACTGAAATCCCTTCCTTGGTCACCACATGACCTAAGTACTGAATCTGATCTTTGAAGAAATCACATTTACTAAACTTTGCAAAGAGTTGATGATCTCGTAACTCTTGCAAAACAACTTTTAAATGTTCTTTATGTTCTTCTTCAGTTTTTGAATAGACTAATATATCATCGATGAACACGACTACAAATTTATCTAGATACTTATGCATAACGTTGTTCATTAAACACATACAAATCGATGGGGAATTAGTAAGCCCAAATGGCATGATGACAAACTCGTAATGGCCATATCGAGTTCTAAAAGCTGTCTTAAAGATGTCTTCATCTTTAATCCTAACTTGATAATATCCAGACCTTAAATCTATTTTCAAAAACACCGTGGCTCCACGTAGTTGATCAAACAGATCATCTATACGAGGAAATGGGTATCAATTTTTAATGGTCATCTTATTTAGCTGACGGTAATCTATGCAAAGTCGCATGGTTCCGTCCTTTTTCTTAACAAAGATGACAGGTGCCCCCCAGGGAGACACACTAGGTCGAATATACTTTTTTATCTATTAGTTATTTGAATTGAGACTTTAATTCATTAAGTTCAAGTATCTTCATTCGATAAGGGGCCTTTGAGCTAGGTACTGCACTAGGTACCAGCTCAATGGTAAAATCCAATTCCATTTTCGGGGGTAGTCCCGGAATTTCTTCAGGGAATACATCAACATATTCTCTTAAGACTGGTATGTATTCCAATTTTAATTTATCTATCTTATTTAGATTCTCCTCATCAGTTATTGTTACTGCATAGGCTTTACAACCCTTCCTAACAACTCTCTTAAGCTGTAGAGCAGAAATATGCCTTATAGTGGTTTTTCTAGGGATTCCTTTTACACTTAGTTGTTTTCCATCACTGTTTAAACATGCAAAGGTTTTAACATAACAATTTAAAATTACCCTATGTTGTTCTAACCAATCCATACCGATCAGTAAATCATAAGAACCAAGCGGTAATACATTAAGCTTCACAACAGTTTCAAAATGATCCATAACTACTGTGCATTCTTTTACAAAACAAGTTACCTTTCTTTTAGCACCAGTGGCTAATTGAACTGACCAAGAATTCTCAAATTTTTCAACAAGTAACTTACATTTTTCTACCATTTTAGGTGCAATATAATTAAGACTAGCTCCTGGATCAATCAAAATAGTTATAGGGGTTTGATTTATCATACCTTCTACTTCCACCATGGAAGTTTGATATTCTGCTTGTCGATTCTCCAAGGCTGCATTGATTCTGGGCATAGTCCTCGCTAATTCTCCAACAGTCATCTCCTCCTGTATGGTATGAATATTACTGACAGTATTTTTCCGATTAGGATAGACTGAAGCATAGTGTGGGCCATTACACTCCCAGCACTTTATAGGTTCTTTGCACTCAAAGTTCTTGGTATAATTACCATGGTTATTAGCAAATTATTTACCCTTAGAATTATTCTGATTGCTTGGTGAATTATTCTTATTTCTTGGGAAATTTTTGTTAGGAAAATTTCTAGCCTTATTGTTCTTAGAATTTCTGTTGGGCACAAATTCTTTCTTCTTTTGATCATACTGATTATTATTCTTCTTGGCCTTCCAGTTGGCCATGCTTTCCTTCTTCTGATTCGATTCATAATAGAAGTTGGCTTTCCTCATGGCTTCTTCCAAAGTCTTTAGATTGTCATATTCAATCCTATCCTTAATATGATAAGGTAGACAGCTGAGGAATCGTTGTACCTTTGGTTTCTCATCTACAAGGTATGGCACATACCTAAGCAGACTCAAAAACTTGTTGTTTATATCTTTCATTATCATTGATCCTAATTTAAGCTCATAAAATTATTTTTCTCTCTCTTCATAGTATTTCTCAGACAAAAATTTCCTTTTAAAGTACCTCTTAAAGGTACTCCAATTTACATTCTTCTCTTTTATTCCCTTAATTCTCTTCAAATCCTGCCACCAAATGTCAGCCTTTCCTGAGAGATTGTAGATAGCCATTCTAGCCTTTAACTGGTTAGAATAGTTATATATTTGGAAGTACTTCTTCATCCCAGATAACCAGGATTCCGCTTCCTCCCCCTTCTCAGTCTCTCCATTAAATGTTGGTGGTTTTATCTTTTCGAATTCCCTAGAAATTTTCTCATAAGGTTTGTATTTCCTCTTTTTAGTGTGCTGGTTGTCATCACTACTATCACTAGTAGAATGGAAATTTTGTTGTTCACCAAACACCTCTGAAGATGAACTGCTTTCATTTTTAGTGTGTTTCATCTTTTTAATTTTATGTTGATGACTTGTATCTTCTGATTTAGTTCTTATACCCCTACCCTCAGTTTGAAACCTTTCTGTTAGGATCTGATTTAGCTCCTCCTGAGCCCTTCGAATCCTTTCATTCTCTCGTTTTACAGATTCCATTTCATATTTTAGGTCTTTTACTGTTTGCAACAGTTTTGAGGAATTGGTAGTTAAATATTATGGTATAGGATCTCTTGGTAAGTTTTTTGGTTCAGTAAATGGAGATTCCCCCTTTGCATGTTCTTCCAGCCTTTCCATACCTGTTTGTTAAACTTCAGAAACAATTTCTCTATTGAATAACATTTAAAATAAAATGCATCAGCATAATAATTCAATTTACTATTTCATAAAAGCTAGTTTGGATTCATCAAGGCCTACTGTTTGGACCTTGTGCTCTGATAGCACATGTCAAAACCCCAAATTTTCACAAAAATTTAAAATTTTGAGATAACATAAAATGTTTACAGTTGTAGTTAGATAACTGCTAGCAGCTAATAGAAGAAATGAAACAGAATAATAAAAGTAACCATTAACTTTAACACATATAGATTATTGCTATTTTTAATTTTGATATGTGATGTAAGTAATCTGCATTCGAATAATTAGCTGTACTGATGGTTTGAATGTCAAGTAGGTGAGGAGTCATTTTCTAGCTGGGGCTTTCTTAGCGATTGCTAACGTATCTAGATTTCTGGATCTTTACAAGCTTGACAGGTAAATTTTGACCCATTAAAATTTTATGAAGGCGTTAAACCAGATATATTTCTTTTAGCTTAAAAGTACTGCTAGAGTAAAAGTTTGCTTAGAAGACTCAGGCCCTGTAAGGTAAAGTAATGTTTCTTTTACTTGAATCACAATTATAATATTACTTAATCTTTGTGTCGTAAGGATTATGAACGTCGCCCTACTATTTGTCTCTTAACAGATAGATCTTTAAGATAGATAAAACCTCCTTCTAACTTTACTTTAAGTGATTTCCAGTTCTTAATAGAGCTCATGATTTTGTATCATAACTCCTTCTCTGACATAAGAGTTTATTGCTATTATTATTTTAATTTTTAAAATGTTGCTTATCATTATAAAAATAGTCCTAAGTCTTTCAGAACATAAGCCTGTTGTATACTTTTCAACTCTTTTTCAATTAGGACTCAATATAGTAAATTTATTAGCTTAACATCGCTTGTAATTTATAAGGTATCCTCTACATAAAAATCGTCAAGATTGTGACTGGAAATCCCATTTTATTCATGACCAACATTTATCCTATGCTAAGTTCAAGTTATCTTGTATAAACACAATATTAATACTCCCATAAATAATCATGGAAAATTACTATTAATTCACATGTTGAAAAACAACTAGTGACTAAGAAGATCTAAACCAAATTGAACATTGTAAAAGAATTTATGAATATAATTCTTTTACTATGTTATCCAATTCATTTCGATTTCATAAAATATAACCATTCAAATGTTGGTTTGTAATTAATGAGTTTTGGATTAGATATATGCATACTTCTATAAACCTGTTTGTTATGAGCGTGGTTGAATTCAGGATTTACCAATGTTTATAAAGGTTATCACCTTTCTGCTAGGTTAATGTTAACTTAACATTGTTACCCAAACACCAATAATGAGTTATCAAACATTATGATATATGTAAATTACGGGTTGAACAAATAATGGCATACACTAAAGTTTTATGCATCATTTTGATTGAAATCAAGTTTAAATGATTGGAATTATTTGAAATGCAGGTGACTATAAAACTTCGACCCACACATGGCTTGATTTTCTTCTGGGAACATGGAAGTCTCCTCACCATGAAATATGTGACTTATAAGCCTTACCTTGCAACCCTAACCTCATTGTTCAGTGAGGGTTTTCAGTCTCTACATTGTTGGGTTCATTGCAGACATTGAGGGCTCGCAGCTGCTCGCATCTAGCTCCACTATTTGTGATTTTTTTTTTTTGAATTGCTATCATTCAAGATGAGAGTCGTGCTATTCACAACTCATGATTGAGTTGATTCCTACCCCCAAACCCTGCTGTGCGTGAGGGTAGTGTTTACACAGTCAATAGTTTTAATGTTGAAGTCATAGTGTGTCCACTGTCACTACTTGCTCTTGCTCCAGTTGTCGGTGTAGCTCATGATTTGAACCAGCTGCCTTCTTCTCAGGTGAAAACAAGGGTTGTGTTGCTCATGGTGTTTCTCTAACTTCTTCTTGACCTCGGTTATCAAAACTCTAGGTAACAAATCGTTCTTAAGAAGTTCCAAGCTATAAAGAAAAATACAATTACAAATCTACTTTCAAGTTTTTAATTATAATTTGGTTTCCATTTTGCAGGTGATGGTTCGCCTTAACATTTGGAAGGAACCACTTCTCAATTGGACCGACGTTCAGCCTACAGGTAAGCCCAGTTACAAAATGGCTCTCCCTACTTGTTCAGACCTTAGGGGAAAAAATGTTTGCAGTTGGAAGAAGTTACGACAGATATTTCCTAGTCTTGCGTTGTCGTTCTTCAGTTATAAGTTTTGTTTTTATCATTATTTAAAACCATTTCTTTCAGTAGGGTGACTCCAGCTCAATGCCGTGACTTGTAATGCTCTCTTCTTGTGTTAAATTTTTTTTTTACATTGTTGTAAGTTTTGATATAAAGTCTGTTAGTTT
This sequence comes from Pseudotsuga menziesii, assembly GCA_001517045.1. Taxonomy (NCBI): domain Eukaryota; kingdom Viridiplantae; phylum Streptophyta; class Pinopsida; order Pinales; family Pinaceae; genus Pseudotsuga; species Pseudotsuga menziesii. The sequence continues at coordinate 23,981 of LPNX010569919.1, forward strand.
CATTTATTAAAACCCCATGTCACGATATGGGTGCATTGGCTCAGAGCTGGTTTTTGTACACTGTTTATGTTTAAAGACTTTTGGCCTGTCAAGCAATACACAGGGTTTTCCTTTGAGCTCGAACTCAGTTTATCTTAAAGCTATTATCGTGACTTTGTGTACTTAGGGTTTTTACTCTATTCGACTGTGTAATATTAATTTACTGTTTATCATTTAATTTGTAATAAATTATTGTTAATGGCTTAAAGACTGTCACTCAGTCATATTATAAAATTTTTTACTTGCTGGCTCAGAAATTTCGAGCTAGGGTTTCCTGAATGAAACCCTTGTTTTGACTAATTCTCTTTAATTTATTTAAGTAGGTTTTGTTACTTGTAAAACAAAAGTTAATATTATTATTTGTATATAATGAAATTTCTTAAATTTGCTTCTGTATATATATATTTGTTATGAAGACTATAACCAGTCTACAATAGTTCAATTTGTTTAATGATAATGTTCCAAATAATAGAATTATGGCTTAACTATTTTTTTTCTTTTATTAAAACAAAGAAATTAATAAAGGGTTTCGACCCTGTAGTTACTCATGCAAGAATAAACCTGTTAATAGTTACAGAACAGTTCTTACATAGATATGTATTTTATTTATGAATTTGTTATTATCATATTCTTATTGTTTAATTTACTGAAGTTGACTGGTTGAAAAGTACTTAGAACTCAGCTTCCGTAACTTAGTTTAGTTTGCTCTTTATATTTTAAATACTTTGGTAATACACTACTTGCTTATTAGTAAATGTTAGACTTAGTTTAGTTAATATTAAAATAAGCTATATAAATAGTATTTATATCTTTAATGAATTGAATGTAAACAAAGTAGTTTTAACTACATTTATTTTACTGCATAAGCAATTGGTTATTGAATAAACATAAAGAAAATATGTAAACAACATAACACTGTTTACCCTCCTGCATATTTTAATTTGAATAAAAAGTATAATGTACTATGTATAAACATAACATCTTATCTACTAGGGTACTGTTTTAACATAATAATTCTTCTACCTGTAATGGAATACTGCTATTTCATTATCATCATATTTACATAAACAAAGAACAAACAAAGAACATACATAACCAGGTTATTGGTCTTTTTGATAATAACCTACATACTGCAATAAATTACTTTGCTATTATGAAATGGATATTACATCTATTCATTTCAGTTTCTTATCATTTCCTTCATCTACTTTAAATACTATGTCTGTGCTGGAGTACGGTATGGTCCTTCCAGATGTGGAAAAACACAGGTCATAATTATTTTCCATCTATTTCAGATTCATTCCTTCAATAATCTAACATTTTACAGCTAAATATTTTTACATCCATTTAACAGTCAAACTCACATTTAACTACCTAACCCATTAAAACAAAGAATGTAGAACCTGATTAGGATGGACAACAACAGTGTTAGGAGGTCATTCCTCCCTACCAAACTCTTGGAGAGTGCTCAAATAACGCTTCCTCAAAACCCCCGATCCTGTTCCTCAAATCCTTGGCTGAGAACTGGTGGAGCAAGCAAACAATAGACTAGTCCAATGACTCAGTAATCACTCTGCACTCAGCAGTAAGATGCTTCAGCTGAAAAGATGCACTCGATCACTTAGCAGTTAACCCCTCAAACTCTTTCCACAAATTCCTTTTCCATTGAAATTCTCTGAAGTACATTCACCTAAATGATCACTTCTCTAGAATGAGTAGCCTCAAGAATGAGCAGCCTCAGCTCTCTTCAATGGGCATTTTTATAAAGATTGCCTAGGTATTTTGGGTCAGTTGTCATTAATTGAGCCACCTGCTCTGATCCCACTTTCTTGGGGTATCATGACCCCAAATGTAGGGAGGTTGCCACCTGCAACAGTTGGAAGTGGTTTGAGGATTCTTCCACATGTCTATTTGCTCTCCACCCAGTCTCCTCCACCAATTTGACCAATAAAAACTCTTTTAACAGCTCTCCTAAGTTGTTGTCTCCGCCTTTATTTATTTATAATTAAAATATTCATAATTACATTAAATATCCTTGACTCTGCTGAGTCATCAATTACAACTTAGCATAAAATTTAACATATTGTCCTTAAATAAAATCAAATAAGATAATATTGTTTTTGCAAAATTGGGGCATGTGACAGTTTTATAAGGTTCTTTTATCTTTCTTGGGTTTTATATGATTGCATGAGGACTCTCTTTGCAAGGCGAAGTTGTAAAGGTCACATTGACCTAGGGTTTTGGCATGCATAAGATTCACAAAAATATGCCTAACTTTCTCATATGGTTTCAAAATCACAAACTTCTTAGCTTGTTGCAAAAATTATAATTGTAAGGGATGTGTGATCCCACACTTAAAAGTAGGATAATATATTTTCTAAGGATTCACTATACTATGATAAGGTTTTCTCTCTTTTGTTGAGGTCTTAATCATATCCTAGGGTTTGTGCATGATTTTTGGGAAAAGTGTAAATATTTTTTGATGGATGATTTCGCTATACCTTGAGGAGAATTTTGGAATAATAATGTTCATGAGGAGACCTCTTGGATATGAAAGTTCATTATTTTTTGTGGGTTATACATGACCTAGGGTTTCATGACCTAGGGCTTGAGTTTTTGGGATTGAATTAGGGTTTTACCCTAATCTTTCTAAATTAAGAATATGGATGATTGTTATTGGACTTATTCACTAGTACAAAATGAGGAATTATCTACTATGTGACTAAAAATTATAGTCACCACAGGTTTTTCAAGTGATTTACTACTAAATATGAGCAATTTTGATTGACCCAACTATAAACGACTAAAATTAATGACTAATTTAGTCACCAGTTAACAAATATTATTAGATAATAAGTGACAGAGTTAAAAATGACTAACATAAATGAGTAATTTAGTCACGGAATAAAAAATGACTAGCTATAATAATATGGATTAGTCATTTTTAATTGTGTCATGGAAAATTGCAATTTTGACAACGAAGTGTTACAATTTAGTAAATTTAGTAAATTGTCTACCTTCTATTAGTAATATTGGTGCCATACACCTCAATCTTCATAGATCCAACAAAGCAATTGCATGAATTTGATATTGACCATCTTTATCCCTGCTGCACCATTGAAGAAAACCGTTAAGCCCGTGCCAAAGGAAAATTAGGTTCCTACAATTACGAATTAGGTACTAGAACCAGTACCATATCGATACCTAGAAGCATCATAGCTAGTTGTTGATCCTTCAATGTAAGAGTCTCAAGTCCCATACTAAGGTGATTTTCTAACTTCAATATAACTATCATGATCTGTGACCGTCGAACTAGCTACACCAGTCGATGTAGATTCCCTAGGATCAATTTATTTAAACGTTGTAGCAGTTGATCCAACAGTAATTGAAGTGGTGGAAGCACCAAGAACAAAATTTTAACCAATCAAAGACCCAATTATAATTAAACTGAGTTGCTGACCCAGAGCCACTCTCATATCCATATGCAGTAAAGGTAGAGGCTCGACCCCATCTCAAAGTTTCAGGTAAATATTTTATTCCTTGACCTATTACAGGCCTAACCTCAGAGAATATGATACGTATAATGCAGTGATGACCTCTCCTTATCGCTATCAAGTTAAACCTACTTCATGCATTAGTGGCCAGGTAAATTTTGCATTTGATGTCACCACCCACCTGATTCATGATGTGCACAACTCTTCTCATCCAAAGTCATCGATCAAAGTTTATTATATATACTACTATAACAAAAAATACCATTAAAACAAATATTATATGATAAGAAAACAAATATTATATTTATATAAAACACAAATTATTATATTTATATAAAACAAAAATTATTTAAATTTTATATTAATCATTATAAAACCAAAGCCATTGATTCTCTATATATTTGGCTAAAGGAGGAGCAAAATGAAACCCTTCATCATTATTGAGTGATGTCGAAGATCCATCAATAACATGGATTTCTTGTTCTCAATTCAAAAGATAATCTTGTCAAGATTCATAAGTGCTTGGAGGACATGCAATGTTGAGTTTGACGCATTAAATAAATTTTTAATGCAAATGCAAATGTTTTTCTTTTATTGAGACTAATAGACACATAATGTCTATAAAATGAAATCCATGCATTATAATAGAGGGGGGAATTCTATGAGAGGAAATTCCCTTTATGCTTCCTGAAGAAAAAATGGTTGTCTTGTTGGAATGAAATTGTCCTTGTTATTTTCCTATTCATTTTCCTTTTTATGTTGACTACAAGTTTCATCTTTTTCATTAAATGATGTGTTATGGTGCATCATGAATTGTCCATGCAAGTTTGGTAGGTGCATTGAATACATATATTAGTATAAGACTTCATTGTTTATGTTAGTTACGTGAGATGTTAGTTGTTAATTGTTTATGCTAGTTGCTTAGTATATATGTGCATAAAATACATAGACCTATGGTCACATTATGAGATTTAGCGGTTAGGGGATTTATAGGTTAGGTAGGTTAGCTAGGGTTAGGAGTGTTAGCTAGGATTAGTGGGTTACATTTAGGTGGATTAGAGGCTTAGGAGTATAGGGGGTTAGGGTTTAAGGGTTATGGGGTTAGGGGATTTGGGATTAGGGGGTTGGATATGATTCCTTTTATGATATTTATTTATGGTCATATGCCTTTTTTCTCCCCATTTGTCTTTTTTCATTTTTGATACTATGTCTAGAGGGAACAGGGAAAATGAACAAGCATTTTATGTAGAGACCCTTAGTATTATTAATTTCTTTTGCACACTTTGGGATTGATTTTGTATTATTATGTTATGTACTTATTATGATTTATAGATAATATATGTCAAACATTTTATGTTTAAAGGAAGTGTGACCAAACTTTTGTTGAACTAGTGTTATTTTTATTAGATAGGGCACATAATTTTAGTTAGGCTGATATTAGCTTATATACAAGGGATATGTATATAGCCATAAAACATGGAATAATAACATGCATATAATGTATATTTTTCTTATTTTGTAGCCTCAAACAGAGCTCATTTGTGGAAACATGGGTGATATATTGAAGATGGTTTGTTGGTTTTAGTGTTAAATTTTCATATGCTTAGCTAAGACATCAGTATTTCATTTCATTTTCATGACAAAAGCATATAAATAGGATCAATGAAAGATAGACAAGCACAACCATAAAAAAAGGAACACAAAGATTTATCCTGGGAAAACCCTAAAGGGAAAAACCCATCAAAACCTCCCTCAATATAGATGCCCCAAAAAAGATAAAAGATAAAACCAGCAAGGAGATCAAAGCCTGATCCTCCTCCTTCTCCAGCTACTTCTCTTCTCCACTAATGCGCTACACAAGTGAGAGTGTTTGTGTCACAAATGAGGAGCACTACACCTCTATTTATATTCATCCATTCACTTAAGTTAACTCATTTGACATGTAGGCTCGAGTTACACATGTAGGCTCAATTAACCACACTGGGGTGCTAATGACCCACCTTTACAATTAGAGGGGACTACCTCATGTTTCTTATTAGTTCTTCTGATTAGGAGCATCGGGGTACAATGTAATACAAGTGGTTCTCCCGATAGGACCATCGGGGACCAGAAAAAGATACATATATAATATTCTTCGAAGTTACAATATTTCAACATTTAGATGGACATGAAGCTAAAAAATGAAACACTTTTATTGACAAGTTGAAATTGAGTTTCATTTACTTAAAGGAGGAGGAAGATACCTTGGTCTAGTCATGGAAACATACTAGAGATTATACAACAAGCCTTCAATATAAGGCCATGTTCTTGAATGAGGAATAAGAAGTAGACTAAGTGGTGTATTTCTTTGTGAAAAACCACTACTCCTCTAAAAAACAAATTGTTGCAGTGGATGGAACTATATAACAAGGTGTTGACTTCGGGTATATTCAAGAAGATATCTTGGCATGGAGAACATTTATTAGGTTTATGTAAATTATTGGAGACATATCTTTGAAAATTTAAAGTTTTTTTTGTTGGCTATTCATTTTTTTTCTACAAAACCAAATACCTCAAAAAATGAAAGTAATCACAATTTGAAATTAACAATTTTTAATATTTTTATATATTATTTATATTATTAAAAATACTTAAAATAATAATATTCCTTAAAATCATTTTACTGCTCAACACCAATATGTATATACCAATGGTGATTCTACATGGCCATTTTGGTTAATGTATTACACTTGGATTTCAACATAACCTATAGAACGTGAACGCTTCCATAGACTAGAAGGGTATACCCGATATAACGATGGATGCCCTATTGGAGATCATGGTCAATGGTTTTTATGCAATGAAGTGAAGCTTCATTGAGTTTTTGGCTTATTGAGGGAAATGGCATCAGTGCAGACAAGAGGAGTTGAGAATGGATCAAACAATTTACTAGGCAGGCCAAGAACAGGCCGGGGTAGTGGCCACCGAGAATGCAACCCTTGCCCCATTATACGAATCAAAACACTACTCTAGGATGTTGAAGACTTAGGCTAAGAGGACCATATTTAAAAGTAATATGTCTCGATCTAAGAATTTTCTTGAAGACACATCTAAGAAGAGTAAATGGAGTTGGAATTCAGGCAAGTCTAAACATGGTGATGAGATTGGTGTCGATGGAAAGAAATTGAAACTGTCAAATATTGGTATTGAGCTTCATGTTGAGTCTCCACTGCCTCCATAATGTCAGCAATGTTTAGACCTTCAATTTTGTTTCCTTATATGTTTTTCTTGACTACCTATTGTGTTTTTATTTTATTCATGGTTTTTTAGTTGTTTTTCATGTGGTGGAGATGAAATGGCTCAAATCTCCTGCAAGCGTGAAGCACAAGCTGTCCAAGGGAACTTGGGAAATTCAATGTGAGAAATAAAATGAACCACACATTGCAAGAATTCCAGTGACATTACCCTCATTGCTTCCCCAACAATTCCATTGGAAATCTTCGAGGGCATCCAAAAATTGAAGCCAATCTCATATTTTTCATATACCAAAACTATGCAGAAAAACATTACAGGAGGGTATCCCAAGAGACAAAGAAAATGAAGGAGCCAAAAAATATGTATGCAGAAGATGGTCCTGTAACTGCTGAGTTCACGAAAGTCAGTAGGGCCTCAGTGGGGGATGTAACTAGAAATTGTGAAGATTCAGCATTAACAAAAGGATATAAAATATTGGGTCTATATTTTTTCCAATGGGATGCACTGGAATTGGTACCTAAGCTTCTGGGGAAGATCCTTCGTAGAGACGACGTCTTTCTGCAAATTACAGAGGTGTGTGTAGTTTATTTATGTAAATATTATGGGATAGAATTATCTTTTCTGTTATGTTTTATAAGTCTTGGAAGTTTTCATTCTGTGAAGAGTCCTATTTACTATAGAACAAAAGAAAACTTGATATTATACAAGCTTATAAATAAATGAATGGGTTTATTAATCAATGCGATATATAAGCCTGGTTCCAATATTGGTTCATTTTCAATATTTGTGCTTGACCCAGAGGGAATTGAACTAATGTCAGTTGCATGATCAACCAATGGGTAGAATTTGTAAAAATATGAACATGCTAGGAATTGAACCCAGGGCCTACCCCCAGATGGTGGGTTTCTTTACTACTGAGCTCTCTATCCTTTGCATAAAGGGAACCCTTAATGGTTTGTGTTTCTGTAGAACAGTGCATTTTCATATGCGACATTTGTTTTTTCTACAAACTAAACCAACCTTCTGCTGCTATGATCCACAAGTGAGCCTTGTTTATGAGCTTTGGATGAAGTGTTTGCACCCATAGGAATATTGCAATGGAAGGGTTTTTGTCTTTTAATTCTTGGGGAATCTGCAATTCATAACACCAAGAAAACAGAGTGCAAACTATGCTGCAAGGTGATCATGAATCTAGTTCCCTCCCCATTGTGTGTGGCTTTAGTCAAGCATGGAAAATTTATCTCATTTTGTTTCTTGGAAGATCTGTAATTCATGATACTTAGTAAAACTATACATGGCAGTCCTCAACAGTCTCATTCCCAAGGGTAAGTGCCCAATCCCGTGTAACATCAGGTGCATGTACTTACTGTTGGAAAAACATGAAATAAAAATATATATATATATATATAACTCAAAAAAACCCTAACGCAATGTACTGACACTAAGGCAGGTCTTTTAGTGACCCTTTTTTAAAGTATTCTTTCATTTATCTGTTCTCACAACCACCCTTAACATAAAAATCAGTTTCCCTTATTTAGTACAAACTTCAAAGACTTAAAACTTTTGCCGAGGAGGACTCAAACAACAATCACAAAAATTAACAAGATTACTACTCTCTATATACCACATGTGGGTCCACTTCCATTTACCGAGTCATCTGGGTAACAAGCTGCGCTGCAACATGACATCTAGGTGACTTGGTTACCGTTAAAAATTTGAGTACATGGTAAACATATTAATACTAACAAATTGAAACCCTAAGAACTAGGAAACTAAAAATATTAAACACCTATTAAAGCAGTAGAATCTGAATACTAGATCTGCATACATGTTGAAATCTAGGCCGATTGATTACAACAATACACTGACAAACTGAAAATAATAACAAAAACTACTAATCTAAACTGTCAATTACATTTGATTCTATTAACTCAGAAAACAGAAGCTCACATAGCATATCTCTTTCCAGAACTCTTAAGAAATAAAAATAATAATATGCGCTATCCCTCCTTTATAGAGCAGGAGAGAGATCTTAGGTCTAATGATAGACAACCTATTTAAGGCCTACATACATGAGTAATATTCCTGGGAAAGAGTTCCCTACTAGAGAGCTTGCCATGGAAGCGTGCCCTTCCCTTAAATATCTAACCACCTGACTCATGCACCTTTTCCAATATTAGAAAAATCCTCTAGATCTATTTAACAATAGCAAAGGATAAATTTGGGAAAACCCTATGTTGGAACATGCATGCGTACACCAACCCATTGTCTATGTAATTCCTATGTGCCTCCCAAGATGACTAGTGGTGTGCCTTCATTCACAGTGCCCTCTGTTACCTTCCATTTTGCATGGGTTTCCATTTTTTATCTTCATCAGGATTTCAATGGGGTGGCATGTTCATGAAGGTTGGATGCTTTGGATTTTAGAATGCTATAATGATGCTTCTTGGATAATGATTCCCTAGATGATTAGGTGGCATAATTTCATGATGTCCTAGTATTGATGGGCCCTCATGATATGAGTTGAACATTGGCTATGGATAAAGATAGTACTGCAGTGCCCTAACTATTGTAATGCAATTGATCAATCTCCCTTGAGGATAAAAAGGCAAAGGACACAGGAATTTTGGGGTTTTGAGACTATTTTGGGGTTTTCCATGCTTCATCACAACAGTGTGTATGTCCTCTCACACGAATTAACCATAAGTAATAAATTCTGAAAAGTATTTTACATCTTCATGGTAGGTTTGTAGTATGTACTGATTTTCATAACAACAATAACATCCTCAGATTTTGTCACATTTTGAATGCATTTCCTATAAGCGAAGCCCTAGCAACAACTACCAAACAATTGGATGATCAATGAAATGAAGGAAATGATTCACTAATTTGGGCATTTAGATCGGTTGTCGAGGTAGGAAAATATGCTTAGAGGTCAATACACAGATCATTAAAGCACATACCTATAGGATATCCCATTTACTGTTGGAGAAATTCCTTACACCAGTTTGAATTTTATAACTTTGAAGAGGGTTCCACTACTGGTTAGGGTAGACCACCACATGTTTAAAGCTTTCACACCGTAGTATTCACCTTTGAGGGACTGTAGTATACATTTATGTGTCTCATGTTGAATGTTTAAGAAGGAATCTTCTAAATTTGTTTGTGTTTTCATTTGTATCAAATGGATGTCTGTGTTTATAATTAGAAAATTTGTCTTCTCTGTAAGTCACGTGCCTTTGTTTTTGCGTTAAGTGTCATCTGGTGAATGTTATAATTATACAAAAAATTATTTCCTGGCAATTTTTTACATATTTGTATTGGTTTAGAAATTTTTTAAAAGAAACTATAAGTTAGTATGGATCCAGAACTTGGATGATGTGACTGACAGTATATTGATTGGATTATCTGATAGGGTCTACTACTAATTTGGAATATTTCAACAATCCTATGTGGTTAGGTATTCTTCTTTCTTCTCTTCCAATTTCTTTGTTTCTTTCTGAAATATTTTTTATAATTCTTTTGAAAAAAATATTAGTACATGAAGAATATTACGAAAAAAATGGGCAATGGATTTGTTGTCACCATAGACACTAAACAGAGGCAGAAAAACCAAATCCCAATAATAATAGTTAGAAACCTAAAATTTGAAACATCGTTGTGGTTACAATCAGAATAGGATCACACAGACAAAGAACCAAAAATGTATCCCTATACAAAACCACATTTCTTCATGTAAGGAGGAAGCATGAGCCTGGGAAAACCCAAACAAACCATCCCTTTACAATTTCTGAGTTAACATGAAAGGGAGTAGTATTTTACTGTCCAAGAAGAATAAATACCCATCCCCCATGAACTGCCAAGAGGGAGTGTGGGGAATACCACACCCCAAAGCATTGATAATTCTAACACCGTTGAAACCTAGTAAATCCTAAAAAGCATTAGTTCCCATGACAAGCCACTGCTAGGAAGACATGACATGGGATTGTAAGGGACAATAGGAAACTACTTACCAACTGCATGTTGTGTACTGACTGACAAACTGGCACCAAAAAAACCTTAGCTCCAAAGAAACTACAATGCAACTAAAATTGAAGGGCATAATGGCCTAAGCAATAAGATTCCAAGCCCTTCATGTGGCCTGCAACCTATATTCTCACAGAAACTTGAGCCACCAAATTCCCTTCATGAGCGAATATGCAGTATTAATGGATTTTTTTCGGCCCTTTATTACTCATTTAATTAAAGACAACTAGTTTTTGGAATCCACCATAATTGGGATTTGAGTGTTAGATTAGTTATTTTTCCAAGTAAAAACCTCACAGAAAATCCTCCATGAGTACTTCCCCATGATTCATGGATGGTAAATAGGGTAAACTATCAGCCCTCACTATGGTGGCTAACCTTGAAGGGATCAAGAAAGTTGAACCTCTGACTTCCCCAACTTTGGGGGAGACATATAAAATATGGCTCATAATTGCTTGAGCTAACCCTTGGGGATAATCTTATTGTTATTTTACTTATACATACTTAATACCATTTATTGAACTTTTGTAGAGGTTACATAATTTGATTTGATAAAATACATATGTTAGAATAAAAAATTGACCATTTTGGCTTTCTGTTAATGATATCAAAGTGAAGAGAGTCTTCTTTGGTCTGTTTCCTGAATTATATAATGTAATAGTTTGCATGTGTTTGTATCTATACAACGCTTCTTGTTGACGGATCAAAGGTAATGCTGTTATGGTTGATTCTTGTTTTCTACTTTGATGTTTATATTGTCATCGACTCAACTATTCCCTTTTGGTGATAACTAGGTATGCCTCTGTCGAGTAAATACTAGTTGAAGTTTTAACTGGATTTCTGCAAATCTTTGTTCATGTAAGTTGTTTTTCCTTATTCATGTTAAATTCCTTTTGAACTTTTGGTGGTTTATCGTGCAATGTTAAAGAGGATGATTTTGTTGTCTTAGAGCCGCCATATTTTTTGTGTCCCTCTGCAAGTTTTCTTCCAATTATAGAATTGTAAGCCCATAATGAAATATTTGTGTTAACATAGGATATTTCATATTTTTTCTAGATGTCTGGTTTCATTGTGATGATACAAGGTCGTCTTTTGATGTATGATGCAATGCTTGTCCTAGTGGTTTTGTATCCTGTATATCAAGTCATGAATGACTTTATGAGTCAGGTCACTTTGGATGATCCAATATTTGGATAAGTGTCCTTTTGTTTATGGAATAAGGAATTTTGAGTGAAAATATTATATTTGATGTTTTTGTAATGTTTGGTAATTTGTGTTTCTTGGTTTTAGTCTCCATCAATTTTTGTTTTTTGTTGAGTTCAATGTTAATTGTGAAGCTTGGAGTCTTGTTTCTAGCTTTGAGAGTTTTACAAATTTCCCACAACATTAGTGTGCTTGGGCTGGGGGCACAGACATACCCAAGTTGGAATGCTTATGTAATTACTAAAAGGTATAGGAAGCTATCTGTAAAATGGAACACATTCAATAAAGAATATATTATTGAGAAGATTTGTCCCCAAAGGTTGAGGACCAAAGAGGAGCTCAACTATGTGTCTTCTTCTTTCTACATTGTTTTCATCCTTTGCTAGATAAATCATTTGCATGCACTCAAATGGACTGAATATTGGAGAAGAGGTTCTTGTTATGAACTCAATGGACTCATTCACCGTACTCAGCTACAAATGATAAATAAGGTTAGAAGGATCCAAGTAATGCTTCAACCAAGATAACAAACGAATTGATAGCTCAAAATTGGATCTCCTTTGAATCTAGTTTCCAACAAGAAAAATATCACCTCAATTTGATTTTCCAATAGAAATTTATGGCCTCTACAAGACAATGATTTTTTTTATCTCCAAGTAGAGGCATACTTATTTGGTGTGGTTATCCATGCAACAAAGTAGCATTAGGGTTAGGAGTTAATACTTCCATTAGAGGCATGGTTGCGCATACATTCAGATTCATTGTACGTGTTATTCTTCGTAGTCTATAAAGGAGAACCAGGGTGCATTTCTTTATGGTTTGAGACTTGAGTTTTGAGTTGTAGCGTTTAGCTTTCTGTTTTCCTATTTAAAATAAAATTAGCAAGGTTGTTTTGAGTGTTCATAATTTCATGCTTTCTATTTTAATTACCAACAACATGTGCTTGAAATTTTATGTACTATATTGCATAAATTTTGGTCGGTGTTTCGGTCACTAATGATCTATAGTTTTAAGTTAGATTCTAGAATGCAGAATCTTCTTACCATTGTTTGATTTTTGACAGAGAGTATCACATTCCATGAGTTCCTTATTTAAGTTGTTTCTATTTGTTTAAAAATTTGTCTAGGATTAAAGAAAACATGCTTATAAATTTTTAATGTATGTCTATATCTATTCAATTTCTAGGTCAAAATAGTATATATGCTTCTATCACATATCTTATTATATTTTCACCAGATAAATTCTCTCTTTTTATTTTAATTGGGAAAAAAAACAGTATAATGGATTTTAACATAATTCAAGGTCAAATGTACTTTTTATGTTTAATATTAGTATGGTTATCATGTCTTTGTTTAAATTGGTTATGATGCACTCTATGTTTGTTTAATTATTTTAATTGATAAACAATTATTGTTACTCCAATGACATTTTAGAACCAATTTTTTGAGATTGCAGGTTGTAAGAAATAATGAACCTGGAGTTGATTCCAAAGATATTTCCTTATGAAAATCACTCTGCATTGCACAGGATACTCTTCTGAATGAATTGCAGAATCTTAGCAAGGCAATTGATCAAAGAATTGATGATCTGTATGAAACAAAAAAGATGTTTATACAGTCAGTTACAAGGAAACTTGATGGACTGAGAACATAAGCCAGGAGATTTGGAAATGGTAAATTAGTTGAAAAGGAGAATTCAACGTTGGATAGATCAATAGATGTGTCAACAAGTGCCTTAGAGGTAAAGGCACCAATTTTCTTCATCTAGTAGGGTTCCCATTGTTTGTATATTCTGAAAAATATTTAGGACAAGGTTTGATGTCTTATGTGGTTAATATAGAACATGGTCAGTTGTATTTATGTGAACAGTTATTAGGATGTGACATTAAGTACTATTGTTTTTATTCCTCTTGAGATGGTAATTGGACATTTATTTTGGAATTTGCAATTTTTTTGCAGCAAGATAATAAATCATCTGAGCCTAGAAACGAGAACTATTCACTGGTATCCAATGTGGAAATGCTACAAGGATTCCAAGTGTTAGTGCCAGAAATTGTTCTTAGACTACTAGAAGAACAAGCCAACACAATCTCAAAAGATTAAATAAAATAGGTTTTAGGGTTTTGGTTTTAAAAATTTCAACAATAAGGAGGAAATAAACATCCACAAGCTAATACAGAACTGAATCATGGAAGTTGGATAAACTGGGGATCAAACACATCCCAATAAGCCATAAACATTACACATGAAATACTAATTCCACCCACAGGCTACAAGCATTTACATGAATAAACCTTTAAACAGGAAATGAAATTGTAGACTAAGCAATCAACCAGATCAAAAATGAAAAAGCATGATAGGTAAAAGGGCTTATCAGTTTATATATAATCAATAATAGTCATCCACTTAAATAAGAGTTATAAATGCTAGCTTGAGAAATCAAAGCTCCAAAAGCCTCTCCTTGAGTGAAAAATCCCACCCCAAAACTGTATGTTTGTCTTCATTTTATCATTACAAAGGTAAAGTAGTTCCATAACTACCTTATAGGTCAAAATTTGAAACAATTACATCAATTAGTTACATGATAACTCAAAATATTTAGAGACAATTAACCAAAAAATAACAAATCGGATTTGGGAAAATTTGGCGAATTTCTGAAAATTTGGGTCTTAAAGATGCCTTCATATCTCTCGATCCGGGACACCTGTACAAAAACTGAGAGAGGTTTTTTTAAATGAGTCTGTTATTAAAAAAAAATATCTTGGTGTTTAAACATTCCCCTTCAATTGATCGAAATACATGCTGTAAATTTGTGACTAAAACAAGAAATTATTAAATAATTCAAACCTTGAAAATAGGCCACAAAGATGAATTCAAATATCTCAAACGATAACAATTGTTACAAAACTGAGAGAGGTTTTTATGAATGATTCAGTTTTGGACAAAAACCTCTTTTTGTTTTCCATAATTCATTTCCATCACCTCGTAATATGCTCCCAATGAAAATGACAAAAAACAAGAAAAACAGAGTTGCTACAGGAATCTCCTCATGAAAATATTTGACAAAGGACTCAAAAATGAGGGTTAGATTATAAATAAAAATTGGAATAAACTTTTATTATAAGTTTTTGAAAGCTTAAAAAGATACATATTAACTAATAATCCCAAAAGACAAACCTTAAAACTAAACTAATGAAATAATTCAACCATTAAAAGAATTAAATCCAACAAAAATTACTGATTGTCAAAATTTCTTAAAATCAACATAAAATGTAAAATCAATTTAAACCAATGGTTGAAAATTAGAACAAAAAGAACATATAAACTAAGAACAAGATCTAGTTATAACATATGGCTCTTACTACGGGATGAAGTCCTCCTTGTGAGGCTTCAAGAACCTGTAGAACTTGTGCCTTATTCATTGGGCGATGGACTCATTTACCAAATCTCTGCAACTTTCTCAAAATATGAACACATACCTCTGAAATGACGAAATAATGCTACAAAACAGCATACTGAAAAGAATCTACATGCTCGCATAGCAAGTTTATTCTGCTATTTACTCCTACTTCCAATCGGAGGAAACAACTCAATCAAGTGTAATCATACTTCTAGTAAAGCCCAGAAACCATTTGACTCAGAATCATAATTCCATGCATGCTATTGTTTGAGAAAACCCACAAAATATGTGCTAAATGCAATAAAGAGTCTGTAGGTAGCTGATACTTATGACTGGAAATAGGAAGTATGCCAAAAGATGGAGCATTAGAAACCTTCAAAAAAACAAAACTCCATCTAAGAAGCCACAGGATCATGAAATTTATGATTTAAAATTTCAATGTATTCATTATATTCATCATAAAGTGAAGCATTCTATTCCTCTCCATTGTTGTTCTTTTTAAAATTTTGCTCAAGAATGGAAACCAAGGGCTCTTCAAACTGCTTCTCAACCTTTAAATAAAACCCTTGATCATGTTGGGCAATAGGGCAGACCCGGGTTTAAACCTTTTGTGTCGCACCAACAAAAGAACCACAGTGTTGGCCCTTTCAGCAACAACCTGTGCGCAGGTTGCAGTCTCACCCGAAACAGCTATGGGATGCCACAGAATCAGGTTTCTGCAAGCAAAGAGGGGGATTATTGTACCTTAGCCTTTTAATAACCTTATTAATCAATAATTACAAGTTTCACCATTCATTCACATGCAACTTCGTAAATAAATAAACAGTCGTGACTTGCTCAACCCACTACAGGGAATTCACAGTGAAGCTAAATGTTAGCAGCGATCTAACTTATCAGATGTATACAGTTATTAATGCATAAAAGAAATAGAAACAGAAACAGCACAAGAAACCACAACACCGGATATAACGTGGTTCACCCCCAGTGTAGGGGCTACGTCCACAAACTGTGTTCTATTCAACTTGCTACAAAACCACAGTTTGATCTACGCACTCAGCTGCAGATCCTTTCAGTCCTCAAAAAGCCACGCACACAGCAACAGGCCCCTGCGCACACAGCTGCAGGTTTTTCCTTACAATCTTCTTTACAAAACCCTCTGCGCACACAGCTGCAGGTTTTTCCTTACAATCTTCTTTACAAAACCCTCTGCGCACACAGCTGCAGAGGTCGTCCACGCACACAGCTGGGACTTAACCTTCTTCCACAAAACCAATCTTAGCTTCGTCTTAATCTTTCTTTCATCATAAAACCTAACCTATGTTCTTTACTCAAGCGCTTATTTATACTGCGCATTTTTACAAAACCATGGTCTTAAACCACGGGCACCCAAAACCCT
Organism: Pseudotsuga menziesii; assembly: GCA_001517045.1. Classification (NCBI taxonomy): domain Eukaryota; kingdom Viridiplantae; phylum Streptophyta; class Pinopsida; order Pinales; family Pinaceae; genus Pseudotsuga; species Pseudotsuga menziesii. The sequence continues at coordinate 40,772 of LPNX010569919.1, forward strand.
AAACCCTGGATTTCAACCAAGGGTTTATTACAAAAAGGAGTTTTAACTTAACCCTGACACCCCTAAGACTATTTTGAGTCCATACTCGCGGAGTTATCCCTCTTAGGGGTCATTAGGGTGCGCGTACCAACAGGCCCCTAAGACTCACCAGTGGCCCGTCCCGAGACACTCTTCAGCTTCTCTGGTGGCAGAATTTCGCTGATGAGACATAGTGTACTGCTTGCTGAAGCTCTCCATGTTGCTACCGGCTGCGTACTTCTGTCCTTTGCAGAAGTTTTACTGATGAAAGCCGTCGCGACCACCTGCAACGCCATCCTTCACTCCGATGGCCGATACCTGACCATCCATGACTTTGGGGTCCCCTGGGATTACGTGTCCCACTGCGGGAGGAGTATAGCTGGCATGGTTCTGTTATGCCGAAAGACTGCTTGGCGGGATTCCCCAGAGTCTTTCTGCAAGGCCTCACGCCCTTGGTTGCTCTACGTTAGAGCAAACTCCTGGCCGTCTTTGCAAATTTAGAGCAAACTCCTACCTGTCGATGTACTTAGCCAAGTAGAGCTATGCTGGCGGGGTACTTAGAAGGTGCTGCAGACCTCTGTCCCTTACTTCCCGTACTAGCTCCTGAACGTTACAGTCGTTTGACATAGTTCGGGCTGAATATGTCACAGATGTGCTTCAGGCAGAAAACACAGGTTGAGATGGCTCCTTATAGAATCCCGAGGCAGAATTTGTCATCATGGTGCAGTAATGATGCCAAATCTGATGAAGTTACGGAAATCTGCTCCACACAGCGCCAGATTTTCCCAAAATCTCATTATGACCAGTAATGAGAGCAACTCTCATGCCAGCATCGCCGAATGCAGTATGTCCCATCCGTCACATTTTGGGCTGCGACACACCTTGACAACCTTAGACTTCAACACAACCTGACCCTGCGACCTACGACCAACTTGTAGCTTCGCATCCTGTAGACAAAACAGACTACGATAATCCATAGCGCGACAAGCATCTTTACTTATTTGGTTGGTGCTACCTCCTGTTCTGAGTACCTGGCCTGTCCGTGTACTTTTTTAAACGGCTCCCATTTATCATAGAGGGGAAAAGCTCACCATTTAACTTGGCTAGCTGGACTGCACCCCCGTCAGTAACTTTCTGTACTACATACAGTCCTTTCCAATGTGTCTTAAACTTTCCAGGGAACTTCATGAATTTGCTGTCATAAAGGAGCACAAGATCACCCTGCTGAAAATGTTTCTTCTTGATGTGTCTGTCATGCCACGCTTTTTCTCAAGCTTTCTGCACCTGTTGTTGGAATCCTGTGACAAATCTATCCTCTTCAAGTTCTAATATCTATTTCAGTCTCTCTGTGATTATGGCTGGGTCATCCATCTTGGTGAAAGTAGATATCCGGAGGCTGGGAACAATGTATTCCATGGGCATGACAGCTTCTTGCCCATAAACTAGTCGAAAGGGTGTATGGCCTGTCAACTTCTTGCAAGTAGTTCTGTAAGCCCATAGCACCGCTGGAATTCGAAGATCCCAATCATTCCTTTTAGCGTTACAAACCTTTGTCAAGGCATGCTCAAGGATTTTGTTAAAAGCTTCGACAGTCCCATTTGCTTGTGGGTGATATGCGGTACTCTTTTGATGATACACCTGAAATTCTTCAGTCAATACTTCAATAGTCCTGTTCAGGAAATGTGATCCCTGATCACTCATAAGAACTTTGGGACACCCAAATCTGGATAAGATGTTGTCGAAGATGAACTTCGCAGCAGTAGCAGTGCTACAGGTCTTGACTGGTTGAGCTTCGGCCCAACGGGTAAGATAATCAGTTGCTGTAATGATGTATCTAGCTCCTGAATTTTTCGCAGGGGGGTTGATAGGACCAACGAAGTCAATGGCCCATTTGTCAAAGGCATACAATGTTACTTGCAGAACTAGGGGCATTTCATCCCTCCTAGATGGTTTACCTGTCCGCTGACATATGTCGCAGCTGTGGCAATATTCTCTTGCATCTTTGTGAAGTGTGGGCCACCATAAGCTGGCTGTCAAAATCTTCTGCACTGTGGCTTTGCCTGCATAGTGACCTCCTGCTGCACCAGAGTGTGCTTCTGCCAATATTAGAGGTTTTTTGTGTTCCAAAACACATCTACGCAGTATCTCATCTGGTCCCATTTTATACAGCTGCCCTGCTATTAAAGTGAAGTCCGTGGCTCGAACCACCAACTGCTTCT
>LPNX010569926.1:0-22051 GCA_001517045.1 Pseudotsuga menziesii
ATTCAAGCAACGATCCGACCTTCTCTCCTCTTCTTCTCATTTCTATAAAAAATCAACATTTTTACCCGGTTACTCTGTTCGTAGCTTTGATTTTGCTTAGATATATCTTATTAAAAGTAATTCGAACATAGATCTATCTTATCAAATCCTATAGTATAGATCTTGCACTTAAAAAAGTTCATAAGCATTCTAGATCTAGCTTTAGGGAAATCATCTTTTTGCATGAAAATTTAAAGAAAACTTGTAGATCGCATGCATTAGATTTCCTTTCATTGTTATAAAATTTAATATTCTGCAATATCAGTGCATATTTCATTGGCTTCACAAACAGCAAGGCAATATCCCAAGGAAATCTTGCTTTCCTTGGTTCCTTTTTCGCCTGTTTAGCTAGTTTTAACTTCATTTTTTTTTAGATAAGGTAGGCTGATCCAAAGGTACTCTTAAAGTGATTTTGGGTGTATTTTGTTCTAACATGCTTGCTTTATTTTAGCAGGTCTGACAGAAAATAAAGGAAGCTTCTGTCTGAAGTGGCCTCAGGAGCGTTCAAATCCCCCCAGGGGTCTCCCTTTTCACTAAAATCTTAAAAATTTTGCAAAGATGTAAGATATTGGTTTCAGCCTGTATAAGGACCAAGAATTTTCTGATATTTCAGTTCACTGATATTTTAACCAATAAAAAATAAAATTGTTTTTGGAATCGGCTCTTTCGAGCCCATTCCCCAACCCCCTTGGGGGGATTTGTGTCAGTGTCCTTTTCGTCGCTTTCTGCTTATTTATTTTTTAAAATAGCATTGATCTAATTTGCAGGGTAGTATACTTGATTTTATTATTAATTTCATATTCCACTTTTTGGTTTTTCAAAGTAATCATAATACTTACCCCACGATTTCCCGATTGACCCGAAAGGGGAAAGAGATTTGTGGTAGGACTAATTAGAAAACTAGAATTATGGATCTGTTTTATTTTTCAATCATTTGTTTTCAGCCATCATAAAATTAACCCCTCCTCGATTCCCTGATTGAGATCCACTTGGATCGAAAGAGGTTCCTGGAGGGTTTTCTTTTAAACAAGAGCATCCAGTTTAAAACTTACTAAAATTTACAAGACTCCAGTGTGTATGCTCTGCACTTGGATGCGGTTTGTCTGATCAGTCAAGCTGTATGAAAAGCATTTGGGTGACTAGTATAATTTGGACTCACTCTCCCCAACTGACAAACCATCAGGTGAAAATCCAACACCTAGATCAAACCTTTTATGGTGGCAAAATACCCAAAAAAAGCGGGAACTTCTGAAAAGTGACCTCGGGGTGCCAATCTCTGTCACACCCTACCGGGTGCGTTATGAATAATAGCCCCAGAGACTCCATTTCATCCCACATATTCCTTGTGGGTAGCCATGAAGGTTTAGTTTTGGACATACTCCAAGTACTCTCGGGTATATCTGGAGTCCCCCCTTAGCCTAATTTTAATCAACTCACGCTTCAAACTTAACTTAAAACGTACCAAGAGGCAATCGTAAAACATTCACTCCAAGCGCATGCAAGTATGCTGTTTCTATTTTCGAGTCCATTCTAAGGCACTAGTTATTTTCTTGCTTTATATAAATATTGTGTCTCAACATTGTGCTTTCGTGTGTTCATCTTTTATATCTTGCCATCTTTGATTATCTATAGTTAAAATTGCAAACTCCTAAGCAACTCATTCAATTTAACATCACAACACTAAGTAATTATCCTTAGTAACTTAATAGGGTCTACCCCCCTTGGCTTCGTTAGGAGTTGAGCCTAAACGGAGGAGTCAAGAACAAGGTGACAGCCTTGACTCGAGACTTTCCCCCAAGGACACACCAAGTGGCTTGAATATTTCTGCCACGTGACCCAGATGTTTGAAAGGCGGCAACACCTTGCACCTGTTATTTTTGCTGGTATGGGAAATGGTCCTATAAAGTCGATGGCCCAAATTTCAAATGTCAAACTTGGGTTTACTGATATTAAGGGCATTTCTGTACTAGGCAGAGGTTGACCTAGTTGTTGACATCTATCACATTGGCTTACAAACTTTTTACAGTCTTTGTGAAGTGTTGGCCACCACAACCTTGACTGTTGGATTTTCTTAGCGGTTGTGTTTGCTTGAAAATGTCCTCCCGCGGGTCCATAATGTGCTTCATACATAATATTATTTCTTTCATGTTCTAGCACACATATTATGAGGATATCGTCCAGGCCCATTTTATATAAGAATCCATTTATTATGCTATATGGTGCAGCTTTCATGGCTAAAATTTGTTTCTTTTTCGTGCTCATGCCTTCTGGTGCTTGTCCATTTTCTAAGAACTGAGTTATTTCCTCTAATTCTGCTGGGACTGCTTCTATTAGGAATAAATGTGCATCTGGTAAGTCGTCTTCGACTCTTGTCAGTTCCTCTCCTGTGTTGATTCATGATAAGTGGTCGGGTTCGACATTTAACTTCCCTGGTCTAACAACAACTTTGAATTCAAATTTTTGGAATAGAAGTAGCCATTGACAAATTCTCCCATGGTGTAAGGGTTTATTTACGAGGTATTTTAGTGATTGGTGGCTGGTATAAAAGATAAACGGATTAGCTAGTAGGTAGTGTCGATACTTCTGTAGTGTGAAGACCATTCCTAATGCTTCTCTCTCTGTTGTTGAATAGTTTCTTTCTGCTTTATTTAATTTTTTGCTGTTGTAAACTATAGGGTAGTCCATTCCATCATCTCCTGTTTGAGTTAGGATTGATCCTATTGCTAGGCCTGATGTGTCGATGTGTACATGGAATTTGGTCGACCAGTTTGGAAATCTTAGAATGGGTGCCTCGACTAGTTTTATTTTTAGCGTTTCAAATGATATGTTGCATTCTTCTGTCCAATCGAACTCCTGATCTTCTCTTAACAATTCTTATAGTGGGTATGTGATGTCTAAATAGTATCTTATGAATTTTATGTAATATCTTGAATGACCGAGTAGTACCATGACTTATTTTGGGTTCACTGGTGGTTTTAAGTCGAGAATGATTTTTATTTTTGTGAAATCGACCTTGATACCCTATTTACAAAAAATGTGTCCTAGTAGTATCCCTATAGGGATCAGAAATATGCACTTCTTGATGTTCAAAGATAGCTGGATTTGTCGTCATCGTTCAAACACGATCCTTAGCCATTTGCAATGATCTTTCAGTGTAGAGTATATTGTCCAATCGTCGAAATATACTGCCATCGTTTTGTAAATGTATTCCTGAAATGTTTTGACCACAATTCTTCAAAATACTATAGGTGCGTTTCTTAGTCCAAAAGGCATAAACCTGTAAGCAAATGAACCAAATTCACATACGAATGTTGTCTTTTTCTGGTCTTCTTTGGCTACTGGTACTTGGTTATAACCTGAGAATCCATCTGTAAACGAGTAGCATTCATGTCCTGCGACCTCATTTAAGATTTCATCTGCATAAGGTGTCAGAAATGGGTTTGTTAGTGTAACTTTATTAAGTTCTCTGAAGTTGACATAGATCCTTAGCTTGGTTGGATCATGTTTATTTGCTTGAAAAACCATTGGACTTGCCCATTCTGATTGGCCAATAGGGTAGATAATTCCTACTACAAGCATATTATCAATCTCCTTCTTGACTATCTCTTTGTATTTATGAGCTAGTTTACATGGTCTTTTCTTTACTGGTCAGACATCAGGTTTAATGTAAATCTTCATTTCACCCATTTCATGCACTAGACCTTTGAGATCCTTGTAGTCTCTAGCAAATACATCCTAGAATTCTTTTAGTAGGTTTACTATTTCTGTTGTTTGTTCTTCACTCCAGTAGTCTCCGATTTTTTCTATTTTTGGTCGATCATCAGTTGATATGTCGACTTCTTTAGTTTTAACTTTAGCGTCTAACCATTCAAGTGCTTTTGTTTCTTTGATTGGTCGACTCCCTTCTTTAAACTATGAAAATGTAGCGGGAAATTCTGCTGTAGTCATTTGGTCGGTGTCTTCTTTGTCGGTTGTCTCGACTTTGAGCACTATGCGAATTGGTTTTGTTGTTTCGGCATGGTTTGATTTCCATTAAAGCTTTTCCCTTCTGAATTTTCATTTTCCAACTGTGGTATTGTCTCAGTTTGTATATTATTGCATCTTATTGTCAGTTGGTCATATTTTATGGTTTTGTTCACTGTCGATTCTACAAATTCCTTGATTTGTTTTGAAATTTCGATTAAGTTTTCATCTTGTGGTGTAAAGCCGAAATATTTGATAAAATTCTCTCTTAGTTCATTCCATAGGAATTTTTCACCTCAAGCCTCTTCCATTTTGTACCAATTGTTTGGTAAGTTGGATAGTGTCGATGGAAACATGTGTGGCCATGTACGTTCATCCTTATACCCAAGTCTTTTCCATTCTTTTTCACATGTTTTTATGTGGTTTTTTGGATCCTGTCCTTGGATGACCATAGGTATTTGGGCTTGATTGGTTAAATTTTTCCCTCCAAATATTTCTATGAAGAAGGTTGAAGTTGTTATCCATGTATGCAATCTTGATTGATGGGTATCCCACCATCTTGCAACTAGGCCTGTGAAAGTTTCCACTAGGCTTTGGAGTCAGCCATGTTCACCAATGTTCCTGGATACTTGTTCAATGTGCAAGGTTGGTGATTCTCTTTCTTTATATCTTGGGACTTGTGTGATATTTACATTTGTTGGTTTTAGGGTAGGATATTCCTTGGTTTTCTTTTCAAATATTTTTGGGATGGTGGACACCATGAAGCATTGTCAGACTGGTTTCCTCTGTCCTTTTTGAATGGTCCAGCATCCTCTTGCTTATGTTTCATAGTTCTCAACTTCCCAATTATATAATTTTGCGTCTGAGTTGTAACCTATTGAATCTTGATTCCCTAAGTGTAGTTCACCATAGATATTGGGTTCTATGTAATCCTCATTGTTTTGTATCTGATATAGTTCTCAGATGTCGACTTCTTCATCAATAGGTTCTATCCAAGGTTCTCCTTGGGATGGATGGATAGGTACTATGACTTTTTGTCCATTCCCTTTTAGTTTTATCCTTTCCTTATCTAAGGATATCGATGCTTTCATTTTTCTTCCCCAAGGTCGACCTACTAACGCTTGGAAGGAGCTAGATCCTTCCTTAGGGTCAATAATTTCGAAATCGGCTTTGGTCGATATTCCTTTTATTGTCATGTTGACATTTTTCCAGACTCCAATTGGTTCAATCAGGCCTTGGTCGGCTAATTTCAGGTATATCCCTAACTCATATAGTCGAGGTCTACCCAATTGTTCCCAGGTATCGTGAGTCATAATGTTTACTTGTGATCCAAATTCGAGCACAACTTGTCGTACATGGTATCCTTCAATTTCTAGGTCTACAAGTGGGTCGGCATCACTTTTATCTTTTTTTTTTAGGCTGCAGATATTTTTTGTTTGTTTTTTTGTGTTATTGTTGTGTTTTATTTTATACAATAAGTCGATGAATTGGGATACCATTTTATCATTTTATACTAAGTGTATTAATTCTTTTATTGTGCTTTTTTGATTATTGTCAGCTTCTTCCTGTCGAGCAAATTCTCTAAATACATTCGTTGCGTCTTTATACAGTTTTTTTTGTTTAATTGGGTCATGATAATCATTCTTTTCTTTTATTTTGCTTATTCGTGGATTATCATCCCCAATTTTTGTCCCTTGTCGGGTTACTATACGCAAATTATTTGTATTGATAATATCATGTTTTTGTACGCACAACAATACATTAACATTATTCTTCTTATTAATTTTATCGATCATAGTAGGGAAATCCTTCAATGAGTAATCCCCTACTCCACAACTAGTACATAATTTTAAGTCAGTTTTGTCCTTATATGGACAATATGCATATCGGTGTCCTTCTTTGTAGCATGTGAAACATTGGATGGGCTGACGTGGTCGGTTGTCACGATTCCTAGAGAATTGACCTTGACCTCCATATCCTCCATGTTGGTTGTCGAATTGGCGTTCATATCGACGACCATTGTACCTTTGATTATTTTGTTCATATTGAGCACTGCTTCGTTGTGTATTCTCGTTATTCTGCACAACTGGGTTTGTCTGATAGACTGCCTGGTAATTTTGTTGATTTTTTAGGTTTAGGTGGCAGTCGACGGTGGTATGATTTTTAGTTTCAAAGATTGCACACCAAGATGCTTTTCCATTCTTCATGTTAAACGAGCAATATTTTGTGGTGTGTTCTCCATGTTCTTGGTAGATGTCACAAAAACACTTTGTTTGTACAAATAGAATGTCCTATAGGCTGATCTCCTGTCGATAGTTATGTTTTGAATGTCCAGCCATTGAGCATTTCGTGCACCAGACATCTTGACTCTTAAGGTTTAGCTCTTTTAAATATTTTTGTATGATTTCGAGCTGTGCTTCCAGTCTAGTGTCTGTGGGATATGCTGGGAAGTCTTCATCCATTTCCACTTTTAAGGCTTTAGTAAGCGCATCTTCATATGTCTTGAATGTCTCCAGGCTTATATGTCGCCATATTTTCTGTGAAAGGTCTGCAAGAAACCACTGAATTAACAATTGTTCATCAATTACATACTTGAGTTGGCTGAGAAGGTCTTTCCAGCGTTTGTCATACTCTCAGACGGATTCTGCTGGTTTTTGTGAAGTTGTTTTTAACTTTTTGGCTGCCAGATGTTTAGCGTCTAGAGTTTTAAAGAATGATAAAAATTGCACTTTAATTTCCGCCTTGGATGCATTGGGGGTTCTCTCAGTAAAGGTCATATACCATGTTAGAGATCTTTTCCTCAGAGCTCCAGTGAACTGCGCCATCTGTCTATCTTTTGCTGTGACCTGGTTGGCCTCCCATGTCGACTCACAAATGAACCAATGTCATCTGGGATCTTTGTCACCCTCATATAGAGGGATATGCGCTGATCCGTTACCCATTTCGAATTCACTGTCACTATCTTCTTCGGGAGGTGGCGGTGGTGGGGGTAGTGGGATGTTTTACTTATTTCTATGTGCAGAATTGTTGTTGACAGAAATATCGTTCCCATCAATTGTTTTGTTTGTCATTTCTTCTTCGCCAAGCAATTAGTCGGGGTCGACTTCTCCTGTCGATGTCCAACTACAATTATTTGTCTGCAGGTCAGTTTTTTTTGTATTCTCCAAAGCTGTATTTGGCAGAGGGAGGTGCTCCTTCATGTGTCGGGTAAAGTAAATGGATACTTTGGTCGGAAGGGTACACTTGAAGCGTGACCCAATTTCCTTCTTCTGGTCGACGGATAAGTAGATGACTATCATTGTTTACCTTGTCATCTAGTCGGCTCCATATACCAAACTCACCAGCTCTTAGTCTTAAATCTTCTTCAACAATGGCTTGAATTCTGGTCCTCGGATTCATTGGAGATAGAGGTCTTACCTCCTTGGGAACTTATATTTGGAGAGCTTCACACTGCTCTATCCACAAATCTTCTTCCATGGCTGAGGCTTCTTCATCAATGCCTTCTTCCTGTCGGTCATGACCCAACTCTGGTGGATTTATTTCTTGGTCTGTCACCCTAGTATTCATTCCTCTTTGCAGTGCTATAGCTCTTTCTCTTCTTTCTTCCCTTCTTTGCATCCTCTTCTCTCTCTCTATTTTTTGTAAATCTGTCGTAACTTTATGTGTCACTATCTGTTCGATTTCCTTCTTAGGTTGACTTCTAATCGCTGGCGGTGGTATCTCTTTGTTAGTCGACTAGAATCCAATTAACTTTACCCTGACATACGACCAGCTACCCCCCCCATTGCCTACCTGATGCTTTAGAAAGCTCGGATAGTTATGTTTACTTGCTTAGGAAATATTCCCACTCTCTTTTGGAAATGAATTTCTCCCACTTCTTTTGTTTCTCTACCCAGTTGGAATTTTGTGGTGATTCACGTAGTGATGGATGAGGTTCGACAATATGACCCACTCCTTTTTCTATCACGAACTTGAACAGCAAGGTCAGTAAGGAGCATAGGAATTGCTAGGTAAGGTCTGTATAGAATTTCTTCTAAATGGTTTCTACCGAAGTTCTTTCTTCTATAGCTTGCTCCTCGCAAAAATTGTCGGTGATCTTTTCAAACCACTCCGACAGGTTTGTTCTTCCCCCTTGAATCAGTTTCTCTAGCAGCTGTTGTTCTTTAGTCACCTCCTTATTTTTCATCGAGAAGTTTCTTCAAAAGCTGGGGTACCAACTCTACAAACTTCTCATGGGTTTCAGTAAAGAATATTTATTTCACTTGAGCAGTCATTAATCTGTTTCTTAGCGCGTAATTTTGCAAATAATTTGCTATCTTGCGCCCCCACCAGTTCTTAATTTCTTACTCTAATATCATCTACTTGTATTCATCTCAGACATGTACTACCAGCAACGAAACCAATGTTGTAATCTCACAGGTCACAAAGGGTTACCAATAATACACATTTAAAGGCATACAGACATATTAGAGACAAGAGATAAGAACGCAGATGTAAGAATAATAGATTATATTACAATAGAAGAGTCCATACAATACACAGAACTAAACTAAGTTCTCATCTGGCTCAATAGCCTAATATATATGATTTACAAAATAGTTACAAATAACTACTTGTCGGTTCTATCAACCATCATGACTTTAGGTGGCCGACCTAATCTCTAATTAGTCGATCGATTGACTTAGTTAGCTAGTCGACTTAGTTGGCTAGTCAACTAGCTCCTGCAACATGTACTTGACAACCTGTATGGGAAGAAGTTATTCTCCTTTCTGGATGGGTTTAGTGGTACAATAAGATCCATATTGCTACTGAGGAACAAGATAAGACCACCTTCACCTGTCCCTGGGGTACCTTCGCATATAGGGTAATCCCCTTCAGTTTTTGCAATGCACTAGCCAACTTTCATAGAGCTATGATTGACATATTTTCAGAGATGGTCAATGACACTATGGAGATTTTCATGGATTTGCATCTTAGCTCCATTATGATGTCCATAGACTAGATCCATGCCCCCCATTTTACCAACGATGGGAAGAAGATAACTAGAAGAAGGGCAAGGAACCACAAGAACATGCGGCATATTCAGGGAAGCCTGATTACTAGGAGTAATGTGATGGTCAGACGTAACAAAAGAAAGCTGATCAATGGTCACAATATTCCCATCATGGGGAAAATGCATAGCTCGAAAGAGTGTGGACACAACATCCTTCATGGCATAAACATAATCACGTCCAAGGAGTAGATTGAAATCTAAAGGACCTTGGACCACCATAACATCGATACAAACAGTTTTCCCTCCTAATGTAATAGGAAAACAAGGAAGGGTCTCTAAAGGTGCAGTAGGTCTACGATTAAAAGCCAATATCTGATCAATGGATGGCACAAGCTGAGGTGAGCCTAAATCTTGCTAACAGTTGAGGATAGAATACTAACAGAAGCCCCTTCGTTAACAATAGTGTGAAGTATCTGCCTACCAGTAACATTCACAACTATTTGTAAAGGAACACTCGAATGAAGACAAGACTCTATTAGGTTAGTCTAGTCAAAGGAAATAACCTCATTACTTGGAGAGGGTTATGTCGAAACAGAAAAAATTTCCCCTTCTCGAGAACAATTAGAATGAAGCATAAAAACTTCAGCAGGTTTTGGTTCATTCTCTACTGGAAGAGAAGAACAAGATGAAGATTTGGTCAAAGAGACTACTTCAGTCTTAACACTCTCTAATGAAAAAGTGGGATCAGGTGGAAATGACACCAACTTGACCACTTTAACTTCACTCTCCAAATGAAGAGTGGGATCAACCACAGATAAATCTGAATTGACCACTTGGTCAACCAGTGGGGGATCGAGGGATAAATTACTATCACTTGTTGGAAGAACCTGTTTATGATCAGTAATATTTTCCAACCAACGCGAAGCTTCATCCATGCTTGGACAAAGAAAAGTATGATGCATAGCCTTGCATATCAAACAAGGATACAAGACTTTACCCTTACAACCTTTTACTAATGGGTCACTGGTTGAGGGAGTATCATTAACATGATGATCAGAGGTTGATGACACAGACGGTTTGGATCTTTTAGACCACTCTTCTTGTATAGGGGAGAGACTGGGACACTCCTTAAGAAGGTGGTCCCCCTTGCAAAGCTTACAAGGGAACTTGGGTTTTTCCAGTGTTCTCATAGAATGAGCACCATCAAGAGTAGATGGTTGCTTATTTTTCTCTTTCTTATCCTTCTTCTTTTTACCCTTCCCTTTATTCTTCTTCTTATCCACATGAATACTAACCACAGAGCTTTCGTCAAGCGAAGAAGAAGAAAGGGGAAAATCCACAACCGATGAAGAAGGAGCAAGATTAGGTTGAGGTCGATCCTCTCCTGGAGGAGAGGTGACATTTGAGACATTAGGTGTAACAGGAATTACCGGATTAAACAGCCAGACCGGTAATCCTATAGTTAATCTAGGAATATTTAGAGTGGCAATAAAGGGAGGACCAATACCTTCACTTGGAGGGAATACAAAAGTTACACCTTGGAAAGGGACCTCTTGAGTGGTAGTCCCAGATGAGGATGCCATCTCTAAACTCTCTAATAACCTCCTAACTACCATGCACAAGCAAGTACTAATAAAACTAAAATCAACAAGCAAACATGTGAAAGGAGTGGATAAGAGTCAGGAACCTCATAGGACAGGCTAGAAGGATAACTCAGATGGTTTGAGGATTCCTAAAAGGGTCTCCCGATATACGCAAGGTATGGGGGAGCTCAAATCGGTAGTAGTGTTGTCTAATGCATAACCATACACAAGGGGCCTTCCGATATACAATCAAATACGTGAAGTACCTTTCTATATACCTCAAGGGTACGTGAAAGGCCGTTCGATATACCGATGGTACGTGTAAAAACCACGCGAGTCCTGGGATGTAATGCGGACAAGTAACGACAGCTCCTATGCTTAACGACACTCGAAAACGTCTCTAACTTATCACTCAAATTGCTATGTAAATTTTAACCTAGTATTACTGTTAATTTTATCTTGTGTGTTTAGGTGGAACCATGGAGTGAAAACTTGAATTTAAAGAAGATGCATACTGATCTATATGATGATGCAAGTTTTCCTCTTCAATGAAATCCTACCTAAGAGAGGGAGAGAGATTTACTTTTCTTCCAAAAATGCACACCCAAATGCAAATGTAATTCTATCTTTTCAAATGAAAAGTGAAATATCAATGCACCCAAAACAATCTTTAAAGTAAATAAGAAAGAGATCTAGAGAACATATAACATAAATCAAAATGTTTCCTATCTTTTCATGCCTGAAAAAGACACATAAAAACTCAATGGAAAGATGATTTCACTAACGTTTCCAAACAAATATAACTCTAATGCACGCAAAGCTAAAAATAGATGTTTCTTCTCAATGAAAGTAAGATCTATAACTTCAAACAATCATGCACAAAACAAGAAGAAAATTGGCCAACAAGCTTGCGAATAAAGCAAAGGAGAGATAAAACTAAAACTTCTCTTTGAAATAGACAAGGAAATGAAGAACCAATCTTTCCTACCAAGCACTGGAAAAAATCAACATGCAGAAGGAAACAAGAATCACCCAAGCAAAGAAAGACTCAGAACAACATGGATCACTCATGTATTCCAAGTCCAAAACAAACCAAAGCCTACTCAAGAAAATGAAATGTATATTTCCAATTCCAATGAATAATATCTACAGAGAAGAGCAAGAGGTTTCAAGCAAAGAAAATATTGTAGAATCTAATGCAAGAAACACAAACTCTCTTTGAATGCAGAAAGAATACAACAATCAAAGCGACTGCAGAATACACAATTAATGGCCCCTCCCGGCCGTGAGGGAGCATTTTTTTTTCAAAAGTACACTTCATTTTCATCAAAAAGTAAGCTAAAAACACACAAAAATCAAAATACAGAGTCTGGAATAGGGCCTACCTAGCATCGTGCAGATGAAGTTTCTGATAGGTAGTTTTGAGTTAGAACTGCTTCTTGCTCACTGGATTTAGGTGGTGGCACTACTTCTGGCTAACTGGGCTCAGGAGGTGTCACCGCTCCTCACCAACAGAACATGTGCAGTTCCCTATAGAAATACAAAACACAAAGAGAATGGAGGACCCAGTCAGGAAAAGACCAGATCAGGGCAAATACTATTGAATTGAGTATGAAAATAGAGCATAAAAGATCAAAATAACTCAGATCTAAACAAATCTGGAGGTTTCAAACCCAAATAATGCAAGTCATAAAGTAGATCTGACTGAAGAGAGTTGAAGAAAACGGAGCCTGGATTCAAACAAGAGTTGTATACTGAGTAAGATCAAAACAACTGATACACTAATATCCCCAACAGAGTCACCAGATTTGTTAGCTGGAATATTTCACCTCCTGCGGACATCAAGGTGTTCCACTGGTCTGAATGGTTCAGATCCAGAACAAATAGAGGACAGAGGTTGAAGACTCTCCCTAGACACTGTAGATATCTGGAATACAAGGCTTTGACAGTTCACGTGTGTACCTGCAAAAAAGCTCAACCCAAAATGAATCAAAGCAACCAGAATATGATCTACTAATCTATGCTAGTGACTAAGGAATCTAGCAACATATATATGCAAAATCACAACAACAACATCATGTGTGGGACAGAAATCAACTTGCATTAGAAATATGAAGAAGTTTACAACTAAGCCTTAGTGTTGACATGCATCTCCATGAAACCAGATTCTCATCCCCAAAAGCTCCGACTCTAGCTCTCTATGCTCTCTCCAAATGATCTTGGGCCAAGGATCAATCCAACAACATAACATTACCTTCAATGTTCTCCCCTCAACCATGGCTATGAGCTCATATTTATAGGGCTTTAATGGATAGAGATGGTTGAGAAACTAGTGGGCGAGGTGGCCTCTAAGATCCTAGGATGAGGGATCTCGAGCTCAACCAACCCACAACAGTAGGGATAAGGCAGTACATGAGGCTTATCATCTAGAAGCCTCGAGAAACTTCTCTTTTTCCCTTTTTACCCAGGGTACCGCGCTTCTCCTTCTATGATAGAACGGTTCTGGTAATAACCGCCTATGGACCAAGGGAAATGGGCAGTGGCACTGCTTGTGGACAACCGATGAAAGGCGGTGTGAGTAGGGGTACCACTCCTGGATAAAGGGGAATGCGCGGTGCTGGGAATTTGTATGATAGATTCATGAAAAACCATTTAGTTTCCACTCCAGAAGCTGGGATTCAGGGCAAGTAGGTATGTCAAATGTCTTATCACATGATGGTGACAGGATTTTGGTATAACAATATTTGACAAAGATAATCATGCTCTCCTTTTTATACCTGTCATTATATGCACGCTTCATTAATTTTCCATCTGCACAATCTTATGGCTACTCAAGCTTATCTTACGGCCGTCAACTTTTTCCCAATTTGGGGCCAAATATTAGCAATGATTCCTTGCTTACGACTATCTTAACTTTCCTAATTTTCTCAACCCCAAAATGAGATGTTCGTGCATGACCATGTGCTGTGACCTCCATTACTAGGCTTGTAAATTGTTAAACTGATACCAACATTCAGAAGGAAAGGAACCATGGGTATCCTAGCCATACACGAACCCACAAATATGCAGGAATTGTGCAGAAATGCTGAGGTTTTTTCCATCTTTGTAGCTGCTAGTTGAACTAAGTTTTTCCAATGATTAAGTGGTTTTCACCGAGAAACAGTTCTGTAGTTTGCTTTGAAGCTCACAGAAACCCATTCGAAGGTCAGGGGTATACATATAGAAGTTACTGAGGATATTGTGGTAGAGGTCTCGGGCCTTCCTCAAAGTGGAAGATCCTGGTTTGGAAGACGAATTTGAAATGCTGCTGCAATGTAGGAGTTTCTGCTAGCTGGTGAACAGGTCCCCCAAGCGAAGAGGGGGATAGCATTACAGTAACTTCCTCACCCATGGAATGAAGTGGTGGTCTTCTTGAAGAAGTACATTACATGTGAAGGTAGATATCAAACTGTGTATTTCTATGAGTTCCCTTTACTGTCTCATTTGCACCATAGGGATTTACTCAATGTGCCCTTTTATCTATTTAAAGACTTGCATCATATAGCGGGATTTATGAAATCGACCAGACACCCATACTCATCCCCCACCCATCACGACCTGATCAAATTTCTCATCTTAAGGGCCTTAGCTCAGAGAAACCAAACCTGGAAGTATTTTATTGGCCAACCTCAAATAAACCAGAGACCTATACTTTTTCCTAGTGTTCCAATAGAGTATGAAGCACCTACACTCTTGAGGGGTGTTCAAACATAGGAAGAAGAGGAGGCACCAACCCAGTTGGGGGGAATGGCAAAAGAACGGGAGGACCGGAGTTCCTCCAATTCAATTGGGGGGGCAGATGAAGCAGAATTAGATAATTAGGAAGAAGGGGATGAAACATAATCTGATAATGAATACGAAGAATTAGGTGAGGAGGCAACAACAACAAACCCTGCAAAAGGGATAGAGGATTTGGGAGCTTTGTCAATAGAAGCTGAAGTTGGAGCAGCATTTGATGTTGTGATAGTTGAAGCTAAAGCTATAGGAGCTATGATGACGGAAGACAATGTAGAGGTTTTCACTATTGAATATTCTATGGAATTGATGGAAACTCTTATCGAGGAGGAAACAAAGATGGCAGAGACCAGAGAAGACGCTGGAATAAGAAACATTCCTTCTACATATGATGCAGAATTGGAAGCCTCTCTACCACAAAAGAAGAGAAGAAGATCAAAGGAGGAGGTGCAAGCATCAAGGCCAGTGAGAAGAAGGAGAACCAGATCATTCACAGCAACAGAAGCAGCGCAGGAAAAATGGGAAAATATCGAAGAAAACATTAAATTTCCCATCTTGAGACCTAAGGAAAACGTTGCCCCACAAGAACCTATTGCAGAGGAACCTCAAATTGAGGGACTTCTGTTTGAAAATGGTCTATTGAAGGAAGAGGTGCAAGTGCTTCAGAAGGAAGTGGAAAGATGGAAGGAAACATGTTAGAAATAGGTGGAAAGGAGATTGCAGACACTGGTGGAAGCTTCAGACCAGATTGAAGGATCACTTTCGGTCGAGGAAGGTGATGAATTGAAAAAAGTAGTTTTCCCTGATTGTGGAGAAATATTTAGTCAATAAGGGTACAAAGTCACAGTGCATGCATTTGCGGCACAAAAACCCACACAAATAGTTGGATAAGAGAGAGGAACATCTACAGGATAATTGAGAGATAAAAAGAACCAAAAGTGGAAAGGAGCCCCGATGTAGAGGTAAGGGAATTTGATCAATTTCAGGCTCAGCTACAGGGTGTTGTTACAAAATAACCAACAACCCTATAAATTTTTGTTGAAGCTGCTACTCAATTGGATGAGAATGAGCCAAAGGTTGAGACAATCCCTGACCTGAACCTAGGACTTTTTACTATGCCCCCAGAACAATCTCAGGGCACAGAACTAGTGGAGGGAGAACTTCAGCAATAGGAAAATGTTGAAGTTGATCAAGAATTTGTCACACAAGAACCAACATCCTCAGAAAACCTTGCTAAGACTCCCATTCAGCTAGGGGCAACTAATCTTGAGGTGGAAATAATCCCCGATGTGGAATTAGGAGAAGATGAACAGATGAATTCCCAGCCATTAGGGGATACTAAAGCAATTGGGGACCAGTCTCATATATCTGGGGACACTAAAATAAATAAGGACTAGACTCATATCTCATGGGAGATGGAATTAAATCAATAGAAACCCAAGTTTCCAGAAGATCTGGAAGAGAAGGAAGCTGTTACACAAGAACCAGCATCTCTGCAACCCCTTGTTGAAGCCATAGCCAAGAATCAATAAGTTCCAACCAAAACTCAAGAAGATACTGAGATTAGAACACATGAATATCTTGCCACACAAGAACCATCATCTTCACCATTGGTTGTTGAAGTTGAAAAAAAGAGGTTTCAGGAAGGAGGTGCTATCACATAAGAACTAGCATCCTTGGAATTGATTGAAGAAGTACACTGGCAGGAAGAAGTTGTTGAACCACTGGTAGAATAGGAATTTGTTTCACTTCTGATCGAGAACAATCAGGATGAAACATTGGATAATAAGGTATGGATGCAATATTCCCAAGAATTTTTCGATGTAGATTCTAGTGAGGAGAAGGATGCAGGAGAGGAAAAGATTCAAGGTCTAATAGAAGAAATCTCACTACTGAAAATAGAAGTAAAGAAATGGAAAAGTGAGGTGGATAGATATCAGCAAGGAATGATTCTCATTGTTTAGCATAGGAAGACTATCAGTGAATTGAGGGAAAGATGGGTAGAAAATATAATATTCTAGAAGTACCGTTGGGAAGAAGTAAAGAAAGAATTGAAGGAGTTGAAGAAGTTCAAGTCCATGCAAAAGCAGAAAGACCAACTGTACATTCTCTCATGAGAATTGATGAGCTCCAGAGCTCCATCTCCCTCTTATCCTGTATGTTTGTATGAATAGTTCACTTGGTTTAAGATGAAGGCACTAAAAGAAGGGAGACCTTATGAAGTAGCTTCTTCAGACCATTTTTTGGAAACCTTTATGAAAAGTATCTTCATCGAGCAGAATATTTTGTGTGAGTTTTATTTACATGAAATGGTTTTCCCCTTGGACCGATATTCAAATCCTGCTCCTCACCTAGGTGATGTCCAACTAAAGGATTTTTCATCTTTTGTCAGCAACCATGTGTAATGGGAGAATTCCTTTCAGATAAGTTATCATAATGAGGCTCACTCTAATCTCTGGATTCAGTGTGAACCTCAATCCCCTCGCCTTGTTCGTAATCATCAAGAACAAAGACTTAAACCTCCCATCCAGACTCAACAGCTGGTCAAGTTTCAAGAGCAAGTCATCTCCACTTGTGTTAGCCATATTTCTAGGTAGCAATGTTTGGCTTTGGAGGGAAGTAATTATAGGTGGCAAGCTTCCCCTTCATCAATTAAGAAAAGGGACCCTTATTGCTTCAAGAATTTTAAATAAGCTCTCCCTAGGTTTGAAGGGTATGTCAATTGTATGAGGAAATGTGGAGCTAACTGGTTGGGCCTTAAATTTAAATTCCCTCTTATTTGGTGGCTAGCAAAACCATATAGGGAATATTTTTCATTGACCAAAGTAGAAGAAAGGTAGTGTTGGAAATATTGAGTTTCCCATAATGGATATCTAGATAGGAGGGAATCACCTGAATCCTCCTACAAATTTTCATCTTTACATGAGCGAGGCATAGTTCGAGACTCTGATTCAGACTAGTGGAGGTTGTTTCACGAGGACATGCAATAGAGAAGTCGGGGGGGATGTTGGGTCCCAAAATGCCCCTTTTTAACCACATCCCTAATACCCTGTTTGTCTTGTCTTATTCCATTTTGTGCACCAAATAGACATTCTTTCCTCACTTGAGCCCTAAATCTTCATAGGTATGATTATTTATTGTTTCATCTTATTAATGATTATGATTGTTATAATCAGGACTTTGCTTCTTGAATTATGCTAACTCATTATGGTTTCACAAATATAGTGAAAGCTGTGAGAAAGTACAGGTGTAGCAGCCCGAGTGGTCCAAAGAGGATATGAGCATTCACTATCAGCTGTGACTTGCCAGTCTCATCTATACACACGGATCCAACCAAGGGTCATCATTTCACGTGTGTTACGATAGACATGGCTACGATAGACACGGCTGCAACAAACTTAGCTACAACAAAACGCCACTACTTGAAGTTAGTTGCAATCATTCGGGCCTCTCTTGCATTGGTTCTATTTTTCATTTACTAGCTTAGGAAATAGTATTGCCTATATTCCCTGCCTCCATTCAATTCCACTCACAGCTATAACAGTGCATGTAACAGGGCATCCTGAAGATTGTATATCTTCATGGCTGACCAATATTAGTGGGTGAGGGTTATGATTGTTGATGTATAAGTACATGGGAGTATTTAGAGCCAGGGATTGGACAATATCATATTTTATTGTGTAAGTTGTTAACAGAGATTGTACCTTCATTTCAATATTTTAATACAAGGAGCATGATTCTTCATATCTCTATTGTAGCAGGGATTTCTCCCTTGCTAAAGGGTAGGAATGGCTACCTTTCATATATAGGGCGGAAGGTAGGTTCCTGGTGGTGAAATGCAAGAAAAAAAAACAGAAAGAAAAATAGAATAGAAATAGAAGAAATGGCTGGAAACCCCTCTGCAAACACTGTTAGGGTTTAGCTACAGCAACCTGCAAACAAATGTTAGAACCAAAATACCTGCAATAACATGTTAGAAAAATACCTGCAAATAAACCATGGATTAGAAAACAAATAAAATACTAAAGCAAATATAGAAAATAACACTGGTATACCTTCTCTTGATGGAATGGGCCACCATGCCCTAGCTTGGAGAAGCACCTCTCTTGGATGGGGGAGCTATGGCTCAAGGGAGGATGGAGGAGAGGGAGTGTGGGTGTCTTGAGAGACAAAGGGTCTCAAGGCATCCACTCGGGCAGCATAACAATATGCAAGGGAGAAGTGTTTTGAGAGTGACCCCCACCCCTCTATTTATAACTTTTTTAGGGTTCTAAGCCCCTAGTCATGGCTTTAGCCCCTTTTTGGGATTTTAGACCCTTTCTCTCAAAATTTAGCTCCTTTTAGGGTTTTAGGCTCCTTTGAGGGGTTTTAGCCCCTTTTTGGAGGTTTTAGCACCTAGGAGAGATATTTAGGATCTTTTTTGGGGTTTTTAAGCCCTTTTGCTCATTCTTAAGCCTTTTTGAGGGTGTGGGGGTCCAATGGGGTGAAATGAAGGTTGTGCATAGGTGTCCTTGGGTGGTGTAGGCCATGTAGAGCTGAGTGAGGGATTTTTTGGGTTAACATATATGTTTTAACTTGTGTTAGTTTTAGCATCTATGTTTGAAGGTTGGGCCCGCCTTCCCACAGAGATCGCCGAGTTAATTAGATGTTTTCTTAAATTAGTTATGTGGTGTGGATGCTACATTGTATGCATTTGTTTTAGTAGCTGCAATAGCCATGTTAATCGTTGTTTTTCCTTGAATATTCAGTACTTGCATTCCCTTTAAGTTGTAGCAGTGTGGTGTGACAATCGACTATGTAGGTTAGATTCTTTTATGCATGTGTGTGATAGATGTAACAGTCAAGCCCTCCCTTAGTTTCCTTTCAATTAGTTTTCTTGCTCAGGTTTGCTAATTGAGGTAGACTATGGTTTATAACTGTTGATTCAATTCCTGTTATTTCTGATTTCTAGATTAAGGTTGGATTAGCTAGTCACAATGGATCTGCATATAGTCTGGTAAATTAGGATTTAACTTTCCACAAAATTAATTCTAGATATTTATTTCAGGAATCATTCATTATTGGATTGAAGTTGTAGGAAGTAATTGCAATTTTGGATTCTTAGATAGGTAGTTTAGATCAGTTTGATTATGGGAGGAGTTTGACAGAATAGATAAGTAGGACAGTTTATTCAGTCGTCAACTACTTAGTGTTTAAGCACATATAGTGTAAGTTATCTTTGAAATAAAATATTTCCCTGGGTTGACAATTTATATTGAAAAAATTTCATGATAGTTTTAATTAACTGGCATATAGAGTGACCAGCAATTCCATCACTACCTTAGTCTTTCACTGAGTTTGTCCTATCATCATATCCATTGGTTATTCCTTTGTCATTCATGAACACCTTTGACATCAATGACAACTATATAATTAACAATCTCCCTCTTTGGAATTGATGGCAACCTCTAAATATTCTCCCCCTTTGAAAACAATGATAAAGGATAACATGTTATCCCAATGTTGTACCTATTTTGATATAGGATTTCCTGTCTTTCTACTTTTTGACAACTTCCCCTATCATCATATGTCCCCTTTGTTAACTGAACTGTGTTATTTAATCAATGTATTATCATTTATCTTAACACTTCCTTTCTTGCAATAGGTTCTTGGATGATAGATTAACTAATAAATCCATGGACTCCCCCTGTCACTGTACTTCCTCTCCTTTGTCAACATTTTTGTGACAAAGTTTACACTCAACATTTTTTTCACACTCTTCCATTTTCTGTGTCAGATACATGTTTTTTTTAAACCTGTTTTTGCTGCCATATCTAATCATCTATTCTTCCTATAAGTTGACTTCCTTCTGCTTTTACCAGGATTCCTTAAGCCTGTGCATTTAGATCTTCATATAAAAACCTAACATATATTGTTGGATTCTTTTGGATTTTCTATCTATATTATCAACTTTCCAGAGACCCATAACTTCAGATCCTCAACATAGAGATTACTTCAGTTTATTACATAGTTTCTATGGTCTCACTATATCAGACACAAAGACTCATAACCTCAACCTTTTCCTTTGTCAATGCTGAACTAATCCCGCTACCTTATCAATAGACTGAATTTTTAATTTTTTTAGTCCTGAGTTTTCTTCTACTTTCAACAATTTTAATGTGTCATGAATTCAAATACTAAGTGAACATAATCATATTTATCTTCTATTTGATTGCAGGCATCATGGTCTTCATGACTCTCACATTTTGTTGTTCTCATGTTACTTTATACTTTCTCTTATGTCATCCATACACCAACCTTGATCACCCATCATCTTTGAAGAAGATAGCTTTCAATATACTTCAACATTAGACACCAACTAAGTTTTTTTCTTAGATACCAATTCGAATTTTCTGACTTCAACTCCCCCTAAGTATAAGATCCCTTCTAATGTTATTTTCAGGGTTTTCTTTAAATCACGAAAGACCTTTTTTAGAAAAGGATCCCACAGTCATCACTACATCCTTATTCATCACCTTCATCTTTATCGGTGTATTCTTTTATATATCCATCTTGTTTTTCCTCATAAAGGATGCCATCCTTATTTATGCCTTTATGATTCTCATCGTTATATTTGTAGACCTCACTAATGTTTGAAATATTTATTTCTTCTACATATTTGGAGTCTTCGTTTCTTCTCCACATCTTTCGTTTGATGTTTTGAGCTTTGTTTGCAACAGTATTCCTTGTAGGAGTATTCAGTTTACAATCTCTTCCCATATGTCCATGGTTATTACACTTATAAAATTCTATGTCATATTTTTGTAGTGTAAAAATATTCTTATTTCCCTTCGATCTATTACTTGATCACTTCTTCTTGTATTCAAAAACCTTTCTTCCAGTTCTGCAATTTAAGGATTTATGACCAAAATTATCACAAGAATAGAAATGACCTAAAAATATCTATAGATATCTATTTGGTCTCTTGGGTGCTATATTATTTCTATTTTTATCTTGAGAAATTAAACCTTCTTTCTTGCTTCCTTCCTTTTTAGCTGGAGTCTTTAGTACTTCAGCATAGCTTTTCTTACTTCCTTCTTGATTGGTGTTATACACCAGAATGGCACCTCTCCGTCCGAGTGCCGACTTTCCTTATGTCGGCGCGCAAAAGGACATTTATGGATTGAGGTTTACCTAGAATACTATAGCTTGGCTTATTATGGAATACATTTCTGCCTTTATCTCTGCCTGTGACCACTTTCCCATTGTTTCATGAAAGTCATTGAAAGTCACTGAAAAAACACCTATATTGGAGGACCCATATCTTGAGTTCTGTAACTCCGTTTGACCTCATTTCTGCGCCGTTGGAAAGGTATTTCAGTTAGCTAAAACTTTCCTGAAGACACCAAAGTCTGAAAATACCCAGAAATACCCTAAAAATGCGTTTTTTGTCCATTCGCAATTTTCCTTAAGGAAAACCCACGAATGTGCCTCTTAGCATTTAAAACATTAAAATATTAAAACATGAGTTAATTGGAGATTAGTTGATTCATTTAACTTAATTTCCTTAACTGCTGTAACTTCTCCAACCTTCAAAACTACCTTATTTCCCCCATATAGATAGAGGTAGGGAGGTCCATGAAAGGGGACTTGGAATTTATGCATTGTTATGCTGGAGGAATCGGGACTCTCTTTGCCTACACCTTTGCCCTGGAGGTCT
>LPNX010569926.1:30239-56355 GCA_001517045.1 Pseudotsuga menziesii
AGTACGTTGATGGGCTCTTAAACCCTAGCCATAGGATACTTTCCTTTACAACAATTGGTGACTGGGAAACTCTTTGGCTTATTTTCTTTAATGAACCCTAAACCAGATCTATCACTGGATGATCTTTGGTTGTTCAGAATGTCATCTAGAATCCTTGAGTTGTTCTCAAACTTTTATTTAGTGGATTTTTCATCAACTCCTTCTCTAAGTTGAGTAATTTCTTTCTCAATTTTTTTAGAATCTTGAATTCCCTTCCTAAGCAAAACTACTAGGCCTTCCTCACTCTTGTTGGCCTCTTGAAGTTGGTTTTTCAAATCAGTAATAATATGATTTGTCTCTTCTTGGTATTTAGACAGTTTCTCTTTGAAAACTTTGTTTCTTTTCCTACATCTTTCAATTTCATCTATAGCAGCCATGTATTCAGCTTCTATGTCCACTTCTGATTCCTCATCTAAATTTGTTGTCCCTCTAAATAGGATTTCTTCATATTCACTCATCTCCTCATATTCACTTTCCTCCTTGTAATATAAGTTCTTCTTTTTTTCTTAAAATTCTTCTTACCCTTATGATAGCAACATTCTTCATGGTCACTCTCCTCTTTGTTTTGGGTAGGAACACTTATGGGAAAAATATCCAATCCTTCCACAGTTAAAACATTTCAAAGGTAGCTTACCTTTGTATTTCCCATTTCCTTTCTTAAGTTTACTTACACAGAGGGCTTCCTTATCATCTAGATTCTCTGATTGAGTTTTGGAAGAGACTTTAAACGCTGCTTCTTTCTTTGAGGTTTCATTTAGTCCAGTTCGCATATCATACATAGTGAGAATTCCATGCAACTCATCTACTGTCACTATTTTAAGGTCATCTCATTCCTATAGGGTGGAAACCTTTGAGTCATATCTCATTGGTAATGTTCTTAGTACCGTGCTTACCACTTCTTTTTGTTTCAATTTTGCTCCAAGACCTCTAATAACATTAACCACCTCATCTACACAAAGAAGGTTATTCCCCAATATTCTCTTCTTCTCTCATTTTGAAGCTTTCAATTTGAATTTTATATGTCTGCAGCTTGGATTCTTTGACCTTAAATGCTCCTTCATAGATAATATTCAACTTATCCCAGGCTTGTTTGGTAGAAGTGCATTGCATAACCTTAGTAAATACAGTGTTTGTTAATCCACTCAAGATTGCATTTAGGGCTTTGGCATTACCTTCATATTCACCTAGTTCAACTGTGTCTGTAGGGTATTGGTTTCCTATGTTAAGCTCCTTTTCTGTTGCTTCCCAAACCTTCCGTCCCAGGGACATTAGATGACACCTCATTCTTACACTCCAGTAATCATAATTTTCTCCAGTAAATAGTGGAGGTTTGTTAGTGGCCAAACCGTCTTGTTGATCCATAGTGGTTTTATAAAGGATCTACCTTCCAGTGGTTAAACTGTGCTGAAGGAACCTGCTCTGCTACCAATTGTTGGTTTATTGGTCAATACTAAGAGGGGGGGTGAATTAGTATTGTTATCTTTTTACTAATTTAACCACTTTTTAAATCTATCATTAAAACACATAACAACAAGAATACATAGAACACAATTTTAGTGTGGAAGCCAGATAGGGTAAACCACCAATACGTTCTATTACTGCAAAAAATTTATTTACAAATAGTTTTTCCTGCTGCTAAAGACAAGGATGGTATTACACATTATTTACCAGCAACTACTGGAAGGAGGCTACGACCCCCTAGTGTATCATCTACTACTGAAAGGATGCTATGCCACCCTATTTACTAGCTACCACTGGAAGGAGGGTATGACCCCCCGGTTTATCAGCTACTACTATATGACCCCCTGGTTTATCAGCTACTACTGAAATGATGCTACGACACCCTATTTACCAGCTACCACTGGAAGGAGGCTACGACCCCTTGGTCTATCAATTTCTACTGAAAGGATGCTATGAAAACTTGTTTTGTTAGCTACGACTGACAAGACGCTCCTACAACCTTTTTATTAGCTTCTGCTGGAAGGAGGAAACAACCCCCTGCTAGCTTGTTGCCTACCCTAGCACCACCCTACCACCCTAATATGTTTTCTGTAATATGCTAGATTTTTTTCCCTCCATTCTCTGTCACACCCACTGGTGTTTGTTTCTCATTTTCTGATGTAGACCACGAGACACTTCTCTCACTCATACCTCAATGTATAAGTACCTTCATGTTTCCTATGGATGAATCTCTTTATTCTAGAAACATACCCTTTCATAATCATGCCCTTTCAAATATGATAGTTACACCTTTTCAACAATATGTGATTAATGATTTTTAATTAAATAATTAATTAAAAACTTCTTGATCACTTCTGATCTGTGAGGTCCCTTCTTCTCTGATCGCGGGACTCATCAAACCAATTCTTGTGGACTTCCTCTCTTCTATCAGCGGGAATACTCTAGTATCTTCAAACCATTGGGATTCTCTTTTTCTCATTCTTGTGGGCTTCTTTTCCTCCTCTGCGAGCTCTCTATGGGATATCCTCATCGCAGGCTCATCTGTACACATTTCTCTCACAAAACACGGCCTTCACCTTCCATATATGAGTTCCATGTTGGACATTTTTCTTTACCATTTATGCACACACCTCATAATTCATTTATGTAGCTCAGTTTAACATTTTCTAGTGCTTCCGCAATCTTCTCCAAAATCAATCTAGGTTGTTGATCTTATGTTCAAATCTCTCCAGACCGTTGATATTCTCTATAGATTTCCTCTTGAAATCATATTTCCGCACCAGGTTTTTGTTTCAACTATTCCCCACCATTAATCTTCATCAGGATTCTCCATGAGAGTCTACCTTCAGATTGTGGGATTCGGGATGTAACATTTCCCAAAATCGTATCTTGAATTTCCGCACTTCTTTTTCTAAACCGTTAATCTATTTTAGCAGAACTAACTTCAGCGATCCAATCTCTCCATATTGTGGGTTGTGGGATGCGGAATGCAGGATGTAACATTTCCTCAAATCATATATTGACTTTCCGCAAGCTTATTTTCACAACAACAATTCCGCACCATTGATCTTTTGCAGGTGTTTTCCTAACCATCAATTTCCAGATTGTAGGATGTGGATTGTGGGTTCATAGGATCTTTAAACGTTATTTCCACAATTCCCTTTCCACATTTTTGTTTCTACACCGTTGATCTCTTTTGGAGAAACTAATCTCATCCGTCTGATCTTGATATTTTACGGAACTTTGGATTTTCCGCCTAACAGTCAGAATTAATCCTTAATGGTCGGATCTAGTGCGGGACTAATATAAGTCGTACAATCTTGATCTTTTGTAGAAATTCATCCTCCCACCTATATTTTTCTTAAATGATCCTCAGGCGTTGGATCTCATTCGAGATGCTTCTTGACCATCGATTTTAGATCGAATGCGAATCTCACTGTGACTTTGTGGATCTGCGCTATTTCTTTGCGAAAACCCTCTGTGTCTGTTTCTAACAGTTTTGAAGATTTATATACACAGAGAATTTCATTATGTTGCTGATTATAAGGAATTTATAAACACTTTCGCATATATAGTTTCTCCATTCTTTGATTGTTACATATACTATATCTCATGTTCATTTCACTCTTCTGCAGTTCCACTCTTTATTGTCTAAACAACCTTGTCATTCATACTGCATATCTACTTCCACTTGACCTCTGTTCTTTGTTTCACTAACCATTGTTCACATCATACTGTCAACACTGTCTTGGAAGTCTTCAGATCAATCGTTCATGTTGTCTTATCATCCATGTCCATCTCATCCATTGCATTTTTTATGAATGAAATTGTATGGAATCATTATTAGGACACCATCATATTCCATTTCATCATATGTGTCATGCCACATCCTCAACTGTGCGATGTCATGCCATCACTACCTTAGTCTTTCACTGATTTTGTCTTGTCATCATATCCACTGGTTATTCCTTTTTCCATTGTGAACACCTTTGACATCAATGACAACTATATACTCAACACGTATCTATTAAGATTTTAAAGA
Source organism: Pseudotsuga menziesii (assembly GCA_001517045.1). Taxonomy (NCBI): domain Eukaryota; kingdom Viridiplantae; phylum Streptophyta; class Pinopsida; order Pinales; family Pinaceae; genus Pseudotsuga; species Pseudotsuga menziesii. The sequence continues at coordinate 34,282 of LPNX010569926.1, forward strand.
AGAGAGCATGGATCTTGTGGCCTTGGGAAATTTTGATATGGAAGAAGAGCTTGCAATTTATCCATATGATCAGTCTTAGCCATACATCAGTGTCAGTAATGAATACATAGAGAATAAATGCAGCGAACAGTCAGATTAGGTGCAACTAGTTGAAGACTTTTTCCAACCATCATATTCCCATACAGATGTTCCTTATCATGTGGAGCAGTTTGGGGATTACACACAGAGTTATCAGCAGACAAGCTATTTTGATGAATATGATGACCTACCTCATCATACAGATATTTACATCAGTCCTTATCCAATATTGAATAGAAGAATACTGCAAGAGGACTTTCCAGTTTTTGAAGCAATTCGATCACCTCCTACATGATTATAATCTCTCGTCTAACCTGTTATCACCTTTTTCCGATAGACGGGAGACAACTAAAGGAAGTGTAGAGAAACCAAACCCAAACAAATGTGTAAGATTTTTAGTCTCAAGGTGTCCAAGGAGAGGTATTAAAGAGGCAGCATGTTCACGACAATGATCAAGTGACAAGTCAGATCGACGGTCGACAAGAGTTTCACAAATGAAACAAGCACGAACAAAGATTACCCCTGCATCCTCTCGAAATGACGTTAAAAAAACTGCGGGTTCTGATGACTATGATTAATAGGATATAGATCTAAATATATGATCATTTTTTCTAGATTTACATGCTCATTGGAGTGTAGATCTCTCAATCAGTGAAATGGATTAAAAAGCAGTTGTTTCATACGGTGCAGATCTTGCCATAGAGAGATTAACAGCGAACGTCCTATTCGCTGATTGAACATTCTTGTTGAAAAATATTCTCCAGGATTCACAAAAGTTGGTGCTTTGGTATACAAGTGTGGTTAGGAGCACATGATTTTTAGATCCAACAGCCCAAAGTAACGAAAATCATCAAACGTCGCGAACCAGGAAAGTTAGAAGTAAGAAGTACAATTCCATGTATGGTTTGTATGACCTAAAGGGATCCTATCAGCACAAAATATTGAGGTGGATGTGCGAAAGGACCGAATAATAGGAAATCAACTATCCAAACACCATCGGAGCATGACTGCAATGAAAGAATGGTCTCCACAACATGGACAGTCCTCCTGAAACCCAAAGGTCACCGTCTCAAGCATGCTAAATCCGGATATCTCCTGAAGGGTTGAATTGTAGAGAAAAGATAGAGCTTCTACACGAAGTGAAGAGACACAATGAAGGGGAGTGGTTCTATATCGTCATCAGTAGGAATGAAAGGGAAATAAAATATCAATTCCATATGCCTTGAAGCATATGGTTGACAAGGAGGGATAATGCCAGAAGTCTTTTCCACAGCCAATAATGAAATGTCGCAGCAGATAAGGGAGCGTGACTAGATCTTCAGCAGGAAAAGAAATCCTTGACTAATGTGCTTTCTCATGTTGTCACTAGGCCACTTGATGATGAAGTGTGTGAGGGTGCTGATATGTCATAGCCATGTCAAGTTCTCCTATTCTATATAAAGATCCATTTCTAGGGCCATAAATGGAAGATTCTCATTTTGCATCGAATGAAAGTCGGGGAGGATAAGTGTCAGTCCATTGTAAGTCTTGGAAGCCTTGGGATAATACTGCTATGATTTTTGTGCTTGCATAGTCGGTCTATCAGGATGTTTCCCTGATTGATAAATCCTAGTCCAGAATCCCACTAATCTTATATCCTCATGTCAAGGGAATTACAGCCATCATGGTAGAGACGTTCATTGCATTAGAGAGGTTTTCTAGCATCATCGAGGTCAAGAAAAAGATGTTCATTGCATTAGATGGACCTGCTGAGGCTGGTGAAGAAATTATTGTCTTAACATAGGGCCATACCCCCATGGGTGTTGTACCTGGGTTTTCATGTCCCATGGATGTCCCCACAAAACCTCCAGATGTGGTCGCTGCCTCCAAAGCCTTGATACATGATGAACATGTTTAGTGGTGACTGGTAGGAGCAAATGCTCATACTGGAGGGATGGGTGTCCAAATTCTTCATCGTCTCCTTTGTTAATTGCACTTGCCAACTTTTTCTAAAGTGGTGACTATCTTGAAGTCACACCCTGCCGTATTTCCTGCAGGAGAACCCTCCCCATGGGAGGTAAAGAGTACAAGAATGATAAGCCACTTCAAAGGCTTACTACTTCCAAAAACAATGAGGACCTTCTTCAAACCTCTTCGTATAACAGTGTTACCAGGAGACGAGGGAGTTGCAAGGAAGGCTAATCACCGAAGGGACACAAACCTTCACCCCAGACTTAAACCTATGCAGAAAGGTGCCTTTGAGAATGGAAGGAACACAAATTGAGAAGATAAGGACACATTGCAGACTCGACAAAGATGTAAATGGCTCGGGCCTAGTCAGCAACAAGCCACCCAAAAATGTCGTGAGATGTCGTCTTCAAGGCTAGCAAGCTTGAAACCAAAAGCGTCATGCTGCCCTTCACACCAGGAATGTGTATTTTCTCCATAATGTTGATTTGAGATATGTAAATTGTGGTGAAAATGCCATGTTCTAGTTGGTTAAGATTCTAATCATAACTTGTAACTGGCTTCCTGCCTTGTTTCAAGATTAATCTCGGGGGCTTGAAGCGTTATAAAAGGACTCCCACAAAGGGATCAAAGGGTTTGGTTGATCGATTTCCAAATTTGTAAGACTATCGTATCTATGATATCTTGAAGCAATATACAGAGTTGAATGTTGGTTATACCCATTTCAAGAATTCTTGTGTGTTTCCAAAATTACAATCTATGATTCTTTTCTTATGTGCATGTGTTTCCAATTATATTTTTTACATTATTTCTTCTTCATGTCATAGACTTGTGTATAATGACCAGGAATTCATACTCATATGCTCCTACCATTTTCTGCGATATCCACCAAATTATTTCCTCCAAAACTCGCTCGGAATTCATCCCAGTGATGCTCCACGCTAGCGGACTATCATTGTTCTACTTTTTCACCAGACCCTAAATACAACGACAGTAATCAAAGCACTATCTCGCTCTTGTAAGAGTGTTCCTATGCAAACTGCTCTATCTCTTTGAATTTTTGACTCCATATCCTGATACATATTCATTTCTCCTCCAGCCACCACATATTCGATACCCAATTGTGACAATATAAATATGGCCTTGTTATGTATGTGTGAGAGATCCCTCTCCAGAATCAGAGGAGACAGCTCCCTTTTCTAAAGTGGTTGTGATGTTACCTTGAGATCCGCCTTCCCACAACCTTGAGTGCGATTTTGTGTGCTAACAAACTAGCACTGTTGTCGGGGATGAGATTGAATATCATCCCTGGGAAGAAAGACAAAGATTCTAAAGATAAAGGGTTTCTGTGGGAAAATAGAGACTCCTGCATTTGAAAATGTTGTACCATTTTCCCTGGCGACTCCACGTTAAAAGTTCTAAAGGAAAACTCCAATGGGGAGATCGGCGGCAAAAAATACCGGTACGAGGAGGAAGTTTCAAAACCTCCTGAAACTATGTTTGTAGACTAGACCGTCGAAGGTGAACGGTAGTAGGGCATCTAGAAAAAAATGAGCCTTTCACCTGACGAATTTCATAAACCCATGTTTCCAATACTGCGACAGCTCCACCAATGTTGTGGTACTGAAATTTAAGTTTCCAAGGAGGTGTTGGTAGCTTCGACAATGTGTGTAAATTCGCTATGAAGGAATGGGTAGGCTTGAAGAGAAGACGAGGTACTTAAGATCCAGATTCCTCCAGAGCGTCTTGGCTCTTCTTGTAAATATTTCTTTCTTTTTCCTTAATTTTGTTAGGATATTCTGACATGGCTTATTTCATTCCAAGTGAAGTCATGAGTTCACTCCTGTATATCCTTGCTTGCTAACAGAGAGTATCTGGCCATCATGTATGTCTTATTTTATTCTAGAACCTACGCTTGAGACCCCTGACATCAAGAGGCTGCCTGATGGACCCTGTGATGCCATTTTGAAGAGAATATATTTTCCATAAGTGTGTGTTACACCCCCTACCCAAAGCCGATACATGCCTCTCTGCTTGCCTCAGATCCTTCATGATTTCCCTACCAAACACTATAAATACCTTCTTGAGTTTGATGGAGAATCTGAAGATATTACAGTTGAGAAACATTTAGAGGCCTTTGAATATTTTCTCAATCTTTTTGAGATAGAGCATGACGATGTTTGTATGAGATATTTCTCCCAAAATTTGCAAGGCCGTGTCAAAAAATGGTTCAGGCATTTGCAGCTAGAATCCATTAACACATGGGAGGAGTTTTCTTGTACATTCCTATATTTTTGGGGTGAAAGGAGATCGTTGGACCAGGTTCTCTTAGATTTTTATTCTATGCGGAAATGCGAAGGCGAGGCCACATCAAGTTTCAACAGAAGGTTCACAAGATTCTATTATGACATGCCCAAATAAGTTCAGCCCTTGGAGGGTGCGGCAAAACTATTTTATGCTTATATTTTTCCTCTTGACTTGTATTAATTTCTATTGGAAATAGAAAAGACATCTTTACAGGAAATTTTTGCTGATGCGTTGGATGTCAAAGAAAATTTCAGGTTGTCAGGAAAAATCCTAGACCATGTTTGTGCTAATGAAAATGATGAGGAGTTGGGCCGGGCAGAGATGCATGGGACAGGAGAGGAATTCCCTTGGTGGCCCACATTGTCCTCCAGTATATGGAAAGAAGATCAGCCAAGGGATGGAGAGGCAAGAATTTTTATCAGTCCATTCTTGCGAAATCGCGACCAGCCTGTTGCGAGTTACATCCCAAATAGCCTTGAAAGAGATTGCAACATGCCTATATATGATGAATACGAGGATGAATACTGGGGAAGCGTACTTGGAGAAACAATTGGATATCCTGTGAGCCTGATTCTTAACAGAGAACAAGACAATATTGCTAACATAAAAACCTCCTCGTACGCCCTCAGCCTAAGAACACCACATCAAGGAGAGATGTTTTTCCTGCTCAGCCCCATTGAGGAAGATGATTGTGTCCTTGTAGGGACAAGTCTGAAAGATGAAATTCTAGTCCTTGATACCTAGAGCCAAGGGTGAAGCACATCATTCAAACACTACCTAGAACACTATGTGCATGGTTCCTTTCAAAACCAATCTCATTGCGAGTAGGAGGGGTTATTTCTCGAGCAATTTTCTCAATACAAGAAGATGAAATATTTTTCCATATGCTGCAATATTTATTGTGATCATGCCCCCAAGTACACAGAAGGATTTTTCAACCAGGAAGGTCACCAGGAAATAAACAGGCCTGAATCTACTAAGGAAAGCAACATTGCCCTTTTTACGATGCCTATGAGAGAGCATACCATGAGTTCTAGAATATTACACGATGAACTAGATAGCACGGTCACAAAGGAGCTGAAAGATATCTCTCAGGGTTTTTTAAGACATCACCTCCGCATGATGTTAGAAGAATGGAAATTGGAACATTCTTTCCACGACTAACTAACAGCTGAAGAGATCGGCAACCGCTTGAGTTTCTACGATCCGGTAGAGGAATACATGGAGCAGCTGGGAAATGATAATGTATGGTTATATATTTATTGTAAATACCAATTCCTTTGTTATAATTCAATATCACTGAGTCCCCTAGTGCTATTCTCTACACCATGTGAGAAGAAATGGTATTTATGCCCGACCATTTTCTTGGCTGGCTTCATTAGATGTCGAAAATCACTTAACCAGGTGATGATGTCCACTAGATAGTGTAGGTAGAAATAAATAAGCTCGACATGAAGATAAATTCCCTTTTAAGCATTTTTCTCAAGTATCATCTTAGCTTTTCAATTGTTTCCATCATTCAACTTAATTTTTGTCTTTGGAGCATTTTTGAAAGGTTGCAGTGGAACTAGAAAGCCTCCCAATTGATTTGGCACTTGGTCTATGATTGTTCTTTTCTACCTCACAGGAAGGATAGCATCCCTAGCTGGATCCACTTGTTATCACTATTTTCCGCTCAGCGAGAGGCGACGAAAGGCAAGGCAAAGCAACCAAAACCAAACAAACGTGTAAAATTTTTAGTCTCAGGGTAGCCAAGGAGAGGTGTTAAAGAAGCACCATGTTCACAACAATGATTGAGGGATGAGTTAGATCGACGGTCGACAAAATTTTTGTAAATGAAACAAGTGCGATCAAAGATTACCCCTGCATCCTCATGAAATCACATTAAAACAACTGCGGGTTTCGACGGCTGCGATTAACATGAGACAGATCTACAAACAGGATCAATTTCACCATATTTACATGCTCACTAGAGTATAGATCTCCTGATCGGTGAAATGGATTAAAAATCAGTCATTTCAGAAGGTGCAAATATCACCATAGAAATATTAACGACACACGTCCTATTCGTTGATTGAACATACTCGTTGCAAAATCTTGTCTAGGATTCGTGAAAGTTGGCACTCCGGTATACGTGTGCGGTCAGGATCACAAGAGTCTCAGATCCAACAGCCCAAAGTAACAAAAATCATCACACATCACAGACCAAGGAATTCATAAGTAAGAAGTATGTTTCCACATACGTTTCGTATTCCCCGAAGGGATCCTATCAGCACAAAATATCGAGGCGGATGTGCGAAAGGCCAAAATAACAGGAAATCAAGTGTCCAGATGCCATCAGAGCATGCCTGCGATGAAAGAATGGGATCCACAACATGGACAGTCCTCCTGAAACCGAAAGTTCACCGTCTCAGGCATGCTAAATCTGAATATCTCCTAAAGGGTTGAATTGAGGAGAAAATATAGAGCTTCTACACGAAGTGAAGAGATGCGCCGAAGGGGAGCGGTTTTGGTATCGTCGTTAGTAAGAACGAAAGGGAAACAAAACGTCAAGTCCATGTACCTTGAAGAATATGGTTGATAAGGCAGGATAATTCTAGGATCCTTTTCTGCAGCCAATAATGAAATTCCGTGGCAAATAAGGTGGCGTGACTAGATCTCCAGCGGGAAAATAAATCCTCAGCTCACATGCTCACTCGTGCTATCACTAGGACACTTGATGATGAAGTGTGTGAGGGTGTTTATGGGTCATAGCCATGTCCAGTTCTCCTGCTCTATATAAAGATCCATTTCTGGTGCCATAGAAGGCAGAGTCTCATTGCGCATTGAATGAAATTCGAGGAGGATAAGTGTCAGTCCACTGTAAGTCTTGGAATCCTTAGGATAATCCTGCTATGCTTTTTGTGCTTGCAAATTAGGTCTATTGGGATGTTTCCCTAGTTGATAAACCCTGGTTTAGAATCCCACTACTATTATATCCTCATGCCAAGGGAATTCCATCCATCATAGTAGAGACATTCATTGCATTAGAGAGGTTTTCCAGCATCATCGAGGTCAAGCAAAGACGTTCATCGCATTAGATGGACCTACTGAGGATGGTGAAGGAATTATTATCTTAATAGGGGTCCATACCCCATGGGCATCGTACCTGGGTTGTCATGTCCCATGGATGTCCCACCAAAACCTCTAGACGTGGTCGCTTCCTCCAAAGCCTCGGTACATGATGACCATGTTTAGCGGTGACTAGTAGGAGCGAATGCTCATACTGGAGGGGTGGGTGTCCAAAGTATTCATCATCGCCTTTGTGAATTCCACTTACCAGCTTTTTCTAAGGTGGTGAGGAGGTCAAATATGCACTCCACTGTATTTCCTGCAGGAGAACCCTCCCCATGGGAGGTAAAGAGTATAAGAATGATAAGCCACTTTGGAGGCTTACTACTACTAGAAGCAACATGGCCCTTCTTCAAACCCCTTCATATAATAGTGTTACCAAGAGAGGGGTGATTTGTAAGGAAGTATAAGCATGGAAGGGACACAAACCTTCACGCCAGCCTGAAACCTATGCAAAAAATTTCCTTTGAGCATGGAAGGAACACAAATGGAGAAGAGAAGGACACATTGCAAAATCGACAAAGAGGTAAATGGTTTGGGCCCAGTCAGCAACAAGCCACCCAAAAATGTCATGAGAAATTATCTTCAAGTCCAGTGAGCTCAAAATCGAAAGTGTCATGCTGCCCTTCGCACCGGGTATCTGTATCTGCTCCATAATTCTGATTTGAGATATGTAAATTGTGGTATAAATGCCACGTTCTAGTTGGTTAATATTTTGATCATGACTTGTAACCGACTTCCTGCCCTATTTCGAGATTAATCACGGGGGCCTAAAGTGCTATAAAAGGACTCCCGCAAAGGGATTGGTTGATCAATTTCTAAATTTGTAAGACTATCATGTCTATGATATCTTGAAGCAATATACAGAGCCTAATGTTGGTTATACCCATTTCAATAATTCTTGTGTGTTTCCAAAATTACAGTCTGTGATTTTTTTCTTATGTGCATGTGTTTCCAGTTATCTTTTTTACATTCTATATTCTTCGTGTTGTAGACTTAGTGTATAATGACCAGGTTTTCATACTCATATGCTTTTGCCATTGTCTGTGATATCCACCAAATTATTTCCTCCAAAACTGGTGCAGAATTCATCCCATCTGTGCTCCACGCTAGCAGACTGTCATCATTCTACTTTTTCACCAGATCCTAAATACAACGACAGTAATTGAAGCACTATCTTGCTCTTGTAATCATTTTCCTATGCAAACTGCTCTGTCTATTTGAATTGTTGACTCCATATCTTGATATATCTTCATTTCACCTCCAACCACCACATATTCGATACCCAATTGTGACAATATAAATCTGGCCTTGGTATATATGTGTGAGAGATCCCTCTCTGGAATCGGAGGAGCCAGCTCCCTTTCCTAAAGTGGTTCTAATGTTACCTCAGGATCCACTTCCTGCAACCTTGGGTGCAATTTTGGGTGCTAACACAACCTTCCCATCTTGAAGTTGAATAATGTTTACATTTCTTGAATAATATTTCCTTGCTTTGGCTAGTAACCGAAGACGAGGAAAAGACATTTAAATTTGATCAAATTCTTAGGTGGTTACATTGGATATTTGATTTTACCTAAGATATTTATTTTAGTTTTCTTAGAGTGGGAAAATAAGCTCCTTGAAGTGAACATTTACTTTACACATTTCCTTTCAGTACTTAGGGATAATACTCTCTTTCATTAGTTAGTTTTTTGTTCCTTTCAATAAGTAACTTACAGTTCATTGGCTCTTTTCATAAATCTTGTGGTACTAAAGTTTTCTTATCAAGATGATATGTTTTTACAAGTTATATAACCAAGAGATTCTGGTGTTCTCATATCCTCTTCTTTCTTAATACCAGATCGAGCACATGTCCCGTAGTTGGAGCCAAATTTTATCCACTAAGTTGCACTTAGGGGACTTTTCAAGTGAGCCACAAAGGATCAAAACAAACCACTCATTCTTACTCAGTGATCGGAAGTTCTGTGGTTTCATCAGGGCCAGTTGTGGCCTCTTTTGGATGATCATGCCCTTTCGAGGGATTTTTAATAAACGGCATAGCATGAGGTTATTTTATGTAAAATTATTGGCCTTCTTAGACTTGGTCATTAAGGTCATCATCCTTAATTTTTTTTTCACTTGTTAATTATATGACATTGTTTAAAGCGACATACAATTTTCAAGTTTTTCACTCAAAGTCCTCCAATGTTGGGATGGTGAGTTTGGTAACTTTTTTGTTAGAAAAGTTATTAAATCCTAGGGTCTATCCATTATACCCTGCTAGTCATGTGTCCATATTTTCATGAACATCCGATAAGGCCCCCCTATAATTTTTTAATTTTTAGTTTTATAAAAAAATCATTGATAAGGTGTATTTTAATTGTAATATTTTAAAACGTCATAAAATTGGGATTAGGGATCCAATTTGGTCATGGTGATGCTCATTTTTGGAGTTAGCGACCTAACTTAACCTATAAACCCACTTTTCCTAAGTTTTAAGTGATTATTTATCACTTAAGTGAAATTCTCTCCAAAAAATACAAAAGTGAATAAAAATTAGAAAAAGGGAAAATATCGAGAAAAAACACATCCCGAAATCAGTGGGAACTTGTCCCAGACATGTTCCAAGTTAAATAAGGATTATTTGGGGCTAATTGGAGACCAAATCAATATCAAATTAAGTTGATTCCAATCAAATCCATGAGGGGCAAATTTCTCTTTAAAGGGGCACATTTATCCATGATAGATTTCACATCTTGTTGTATATGTTTCATGGAAAGAGTTGGGTGTGACCTACCTTATGAGAGGTTTCATCTACCACCTCTATTTCACTCTAGTTCACCCCCAATTATCTCAAAAATATCCAACACTTTACAAATTATTCCCCTTGGGGTTTGCTCTCATTTTTCCAATTTAAACGAGGCTTTCTTCCTCCTTTTGAGGGATGCAAAAAAACTCTGCCATTTTGTATTTCTTTTATATTTATGAATAAAATTTCAGACTTTGGAGGTCCACTCTGTGTTATGAGATTATTGCTTGCAAATATTTGAGGTGACATTGTTAAATTTATGAGTTTATTCTTTATGTTTAAATTGTTATTAGATCTAGCTTAGAAGGTCATCCTAAGACACATAGAGTAGGAATTTACAACTGTAACTTTCTTACTGGTATTTTGATTTCAAGAGATAGGAGAGTAGTTTTTCATATTCAGTTGCATTTCAACTCTTTTTCATTTCATGTTTTTGAGTACACTAGATCTAACTTTTTATGTAGGGGTTTCTCATAGGTTTATTTTGCAGGTTACATTTTCAAAGGAAGAGTTGAAATCAGTTGTATATTATTCCTCTTTTACAATCTCTCAAGTCTTATCTTATTTCTACGGCGTCTCCAAATTTTTCATAATAAAATCAAGCTAGGCTTGAAGTTGCTTTCCATCTTCTCAAAACATCTCTCTCTCCTCTTTCCGGTTACATAGTTTGAATATGAAAATTTGATAGATATGATTTAAAAGTATGATAATTTCAATATACTTATTTAGAATATCAGATAATTTATATTTATAAGTTCTTATAAAGAATCATCTTTTGCTGAGTATAAAGTTGTCATTTCGGTGCTTTACAAACTAGTAAAGTTTTTCAATCTTTTGGAAGTACTGAAATTAGTTTTAGTTTTTATCATGTTTTCATCCATTTCATCATATCCTAATAATTTAACTCATTTTTTTTTATCAGTTCCAAAGAAAAAGAGGAGGAATCTATGCTCAGAATCCGAGTTTTGGGTCTCCCAGTAAATTAAAAAACCCTTAGTTTTCCCTTTTCTTCTTTCCCATTCACTCCATAAAGTGTATAAATATTTAGACCTGTTTTATAGGGTCTAAGAAATATTTTAATTTGATTTTTCTGATATTTTAATCAAAAGTAATAAAGAAATCAAGTGGGATACACAACGCCCACACTTCATTTCCCTTGGGGGGATTGGCATTGTCTCTTTCGTCGCTTGAATTTTTCTAACAATCACACGCACACAATCCAATTTATTTGAAGGTTGTTTTAGTTAGTTATTTATTTTCATTTCAATCTTTTAAATTTTTTAAATAATTTTGTTCCCTCGCTCGTTGTCACGAAGTATGCTCTCTCCACCAACCAAAGGCTTCTTGTTGATTATTGGTGGATGATCAGAAAGTGACACATAGCTTGTGGATTCTTTTAGGATTTAGTTTTTATTTTTTCTGCCACAATATATTTTCTTCAGTTTACAATTGGAACAAAAAAATTTCCATTCCGGTGTATGCTCTTTCCCATCCCAGGTTCACCCTGAGCTTTGGGATAATCAAAAGCGGGAATGTGCACCGATAAATTCTTCACACCTAAATAATTAATTCACAGTAATAAAATCAACAAATTTCTAAAAATTGTGAAAATACGGCACAACGCCTTTTGACATTATTGGGAATATTTCTCAAATGAAGCAGAACTACCGAATGGTGACCTCGAGATACAGTTAGGCTACACCCTTGTTGGTGCAGTGTTGAACACCTTCTCAGAGACTCTGATTCAGCACACATTTTTTAGTGAGGAACCACTATTTTAATATCTCCATACATATTCTTAGTACTTCATAAGTATATCAAGAATCCCCCTTCCCTTAAATCAACTCATCTTTAATAATTAAAACTAACCAAGACACATTGAAAAACATTTCCTTTTTCAGCAACATTTTTTACTCCATTTGGCACTGATCTTAGTACATAACAATATTATTTCATATGATTATTAGTTTTTTCAATATTAATATTTATATACTCATGTTATATGTTGTTTTATGTTTAAACAATTTTGCATCAGTCTTCTCAAAAAATTATTCACCAAAAAACTCCCAAAACAACTTAATTATGTCATTAACAACTAAAATATAAATAACCTTAGTTGAACTCTTTCTTAGGGACCACCCCCCTTGGCTTCGTTAGGATTTTGGCCTAAACGGAGGTGTCAATATCAAGTGACATTACTTGACTCAATACTTTCCCCCAAGGACACACCTAGCAACTTGATTATTTCTACTACGATTAACCCCCATGTGTTTGATAGGCGGCAACACTTGTGACGGGTTCGAAAGTTCAGGAGATAAATCTACACTTTCCTTCAATATCACTCATCTTCATCGAAAGAGTTTTGAAGAGGGGACAGATTCATACTAGAAGGAGATCATTGCATGAGGACATGCAAATGGATAAATGGAGGGAGATATTGGGTGCCAAAATAGACCCCTTTTGTCCATATCCATCAATACCTTTTCCCCCTATTTTTCCCTATTTTTTCTATAACTCAAGAATATATCTTCCCAATTGTTGATGCCTAGAAAAATCCTAGGTACCAATAGTATGGATTCTCCTCAATAACCATTCCCAATTAGATAGTTTATCGTTTGGAATGGGGAATTCGTCCGGTTAGTGGCTCGACTACCGTAGAATTAAAATAAAGTTTTAAATTTGTTTTATCGGTTGCGGCCCAATCCATCGTTTATGTAATTTTATATTTAAGGATGAAATGAAAGTGCCTAAACTAAATGCAAGTGATCGATGAGTAAAATCCTCACTAGAGATGCGCAGGTTCTTACCTCCCATCTTACTACTCTTGCCTCACAATCACTCTATGAAAGCAAAGAAACAGATAATCTATTCTAATATATTATATCTAACCTATCCCTAGGGGAGCAGAGATTTTATAAGCTGAGTAATGTACTATAATGATGCAAGTAGAATCTTGTAGGTAGCTGACAAATTCTACATACATAATCACAGCATAAAAGATAAACAAAGATAGCTATTTTTGTTAATCGCATTCATTACTCATTCATTGCACAAGATTCATAATAGAAAATAAAACCATTCATAAACTGTAGAAATAATTCAATAGGTTGGAATGATCTCACAGTTATGTAGCAAGCTAAAATAGAAATAGTTCACATTCAGCAATCCACATAATCCATCTTGAAACTTGTACAATCCTTCCTCCAGCAAAATTTGGTTCTCTTTATTTATAAAAGAAGTAGTTCTCATACAATTAGCTTTAGCATATGTGCGCTAGAAAAATTCCACTTCTAATCTCTATTCTACCCCTATTTATACAAATTACATATGACTTTTCAGCTACCCTGTCATTTTAGGCTTACTTAAATCTTCGATTACAAAATTATCTTCTAGTGTACCCACAGGTTTCTTAATAAAAACACTCCATGCATGAACCTCCTCTATGATGACTCAATAGTCTACTGGCTCCAGCAAACGTGCAACCACTTCATGTTTGGATAGTTGAGATTATATCTCCTTCACTTTAGGTGTGGTTTTCATCCACAATTCTTCAAAGAGATTCTTATGAACTGAAGCTTGTATAACCCAAACTCTGATTGCTTCCTCACCAATGCTTTCGATCTTCTGAATGCTTTCCTCGTCTGTCTGTAGCTTGTTCTGGAGGTTCTTTAAATGTTGATCTTTGTCTAGGAAATCCTGGACTTGAGATGCTTCTGAATATTGGCATTTATTATGATCTAAGCACATTTTCTTGTAGAACTCATTACGCTTTTCTGTAGTTTTATCAATTGTTGTGCTCAACCTTGCTGTTGCTTTGCTGCTGAAATTCAATAATGCCAATTCCATATTCAATCCTCTTGTAGTATTTTGAGGCATGTTATCTGGAAAGGATGGATTAGCTCTGATCCAATTTAGTTGACTTTGCACAAGCTCTGCAACTTGTGATAACCTTTTTCTGAACTCTGATGAGTCATGTGCTATTTCCTTTAGTATATCCTCTATCTGTTTAATCTTATACATTTCCCCTGCCAACTTTAATTGAACCTGATTTATTTATCTTTGTAGAAAAAATGATTGATTACGGAATTGAGTTACATTGGGTTGTTTTTCATGTGCCACCTTAAGCTTCTCCTCTAGCAGGCTATTATGAGTCTTGGATTCTTCTTCTCTCTTTCCAGCCACGACTTTATGCTCGTCCAGCTCTGAAACCTTGCTTTCAAGATATTTCTTTTCTTCTTCAGTGATTGCAACTAATAGTATTGGTGAATCCTTGTCTGATTCCAACATCTTGTATGCTTCCTTGATTTTATCAAACTCTGAGAGAATATAATCATGTTTCCTTTTTAAATCGTGTCCCTCTCCTTGTTCTTTTCTCAAAGTTTCCTTCATCTAGGACATCTTCTCTTTATATTGCTTCGTATTCTCAACTAGCTTACCGAATTTAACTCTATTGGCTTGGGTTGTTGCTACGCTCGCAATTGCAAGAAGTTGAGGATATTCATTTGTCCTATGCATGACTTTCTTTTCAATCACCATGACTACCACAAGTTGATCACCCATTTTCATCAAATTTTATGATCTCCTCACAATTCTTTTCTTTTCCAAGTCAAAAAATATTGTGTCGAGGTTTGCTACAGCCTGTTCATGGGATGTAATAAAAGGTATCTTTCCAAGCTCTACTGAAGAAGCTAGGTTTCCTTTCATTGTGCTACTTCATGGGACAAAAGAATCCACTAAATTATCATGGGCTTGGGCCTGCTCCAGATCTTCCCAGTCTCAGTCCTCCTTCTCCTTCTTTTTAACCTCTTCAACTTCCTTTTCTGCCTCTTTCCTTTCTCGGTCAGCCTCCTTTTGCATCCTTTCATCCTCCTCCCTCTGCTTCTGTTCTTATTCTTCTTTCTTCTTAAGTGCTTCCTCAACTAATCATTTCTCTACTTCCTATAATAACCTTTGGGCCTCTTCTTCCCTTTTCCTTGTAGCTTATTCATTCTAATTTTGATGTTCAGTAGTGCCACTCCTACTTCCTTTGCCTCCTACGGTCGTGATTTTCTTCTTGAATATCTTGCTCAAAGCAGCCATACTACATGCATTGTGATATATTTCATCATCTTTATCCCAATGATGAGTGTATTCAAAGTGTAACCCCACAGATGCATAGTATTTCCATACTTTCTCCCAAGAATCATTTCTACGAAAACGTTTTTCTCCTAAATGAAAACTCTCGAGCTATTTCACGAAGTCAGGAGCACTCTTTACCTTAGAGAACCTATAACTACCAATAAGAAAATGGTAGTGGATAATAGAAGGCTTTCTTATTGTCAAACAGAAATTTCACAAACCCATCTATATACAGCTGCCTTACTACCTCTTTGTGAATAACATAATCTATAGCATACTTTGGTAGCAAGGAAGGAGCTTTGGATCCCCCATACATTCTTAAATACGGACCCTCCTCAGAGAAAAAATAATCCCCATATCCACTCACCATCTCTAATGCTCCTTCAGACATGCAATTGAAATCCTTAATAAATATTAGCTTGTATAGTGGCATTAGAAAACCTTCACATATGTTTTTATAGAAACTATAATACTTATGCGCCCATAAGATTTGATATGCAGAGTATATACGAGTCCTGGAAAGATCCCATTTTCAATTTAGTGTTGGGAAAGAATGAGTGCACAAGATGAATTCAATTAAGAAAGAGCTCATATAGAATTCTGACTTCCTTTGAGTTAGACCCCCAAGTGCTACAGCTATGCATAAAGATAGGTTGTTTGACACGATCTCGGCCCAATTGAAAATAGTACCCTGCATGGCTACATAATATATCAAGGGTATCCAGCTTATATTATAAAATTTCCCATTTTCTCAACTGAAAATATGGTTCAGCATTAGGGCTATGAGGTGGTACGGGGTGTGCATATTTGCAGTCTCATATTCCCCTGAGGGATTTTGGAAAAACTGCTTCCTAGATACCATCATTTTCTTCACACAGTCAAACACATTTAATTCTAGATCCTTCATCCATTTATTTGTCATGTAAACATGTGGTGTAGGTAGCTTACATGTTTTAGTTATATATGTAGCGCTGAAAGTAGCAAAACCCTGTTTGTCTGTGTTTTCCAGGATCATAGTATTCATATATTCCAGTGGTAGAATCCAACTGATTACCTTGCCACATGGGAAGAGTTTGGGGTGTGTAGGGACTTTCATGATAGCGGATTTCATTATATTTACATACAACAGTATGTCTTCGAGGATGGCTTCTGGAACAACCTGATCCTTGATCATCTGATAAATCTGACCCTAGTTGAATTCTGGCTCAACCCCCATGATGGATTTTGTGACCTCATAAAAAATTTCCACCTTAGGTAAGACCTATACCTCTTAATCATCTCCTGGGGCTTGGGCCTTCTTATTCCCTTTCTTAGGCATGTTATTGTATGAAGTAAGTTTTAGGGTTATTGTGATTATCAGTGTGCATGCATCAGTCATGGAATATTGAGATGAACAACTACAAAAAATGTAATAATATAACTTTAAATGATAAACAGGTGTTTCTGTCAACATAACTAGATTTACAAATTCATATTCAAACATTTTAAAAACTCCATGATATTAACAAAAATCTACCCGACCACTTAGAGACCAAAATTAAACAAAAGGCTACCACTGGGTTACTCCACAATGTGAACTTCTCATGTTGCTTGGGTCTTAGATCTTAGGTTTTGAAAGACAACAATCACCCAAGGATTTTTTCTAACATTGTTCTGTACACCATGTGACTAGGTAACCCTTCGCACTAAAGAACGAACCAGGGATCCTCCCCATGGAAACCAATGGGACAAACCCCCACAGAGGCTTATGGCTTTACACAACAAGGTCGACCTGAACTCGAGTCCAGGGAAAAAAAATTCCCAATTCTACCTTGGCCAATGGTGATATTCTACCAATACAACATTGACCAGGGTAGTCACAATCGACAAAACGTTCGAATGGCCAAACCCTCACTTATGCTCGGGTTTGACATGGTCTGAGCAGTAAGGCCGAGTGAAGCGGAGTAGGTGGGAAAACCCTCTAAATTCATGCAATCTAAATAAATTCTAGGATTCCAAGGACTCATGGTGGGGAAGAAAATGAGAAACTCTCCAGAGGTCTATGAACCCTAACAAAAATCGAACAAAAAAAATCCCTCTATGGGTTTGGATAGGAGTATAAATACCACAGACTCGAAAACACTAATCTTTTAAAACCTAAACCCTATTCACCCAATAAAAACTAGAAACAATGAAAAAAGGATGGATCTTGAATCCTACATGACAGATGATAGCTTGATAGTTGGTAAGAAAGCAACTTGCACAGTCGACAAAGTCCGGGTGTCGATCGACAGCTCGGAGTGCTCCAAACGGTAATGGTGATAACCGTAAAACAAAACCTTCCATGGTTTATATAGAAAACATTGTAAACTACATTAAATGTGGTATATGGGTGGTTAAATGACGATGGGTGGAAAGCTTCATTAGCACCAAAGTTAATAATCCTTATCGGCAAAACTATCAAAATCGAAAAACAAAAATAAAGAGGTCATGACAGCTTCAGGTGAACTCATGAAGCAGATCCGCCATTATGGGATGTCTATCTGAAACTTTGGATGGAACTAAGGCTATTTGTTCTATTCAAACCCCCATCGACAGTGAAAACAAAACCATCCGCGATAGTGTTGGCTCCAACATTGGAGTTCTTCTTATTTCTATTGCAGAGACTCAACAAAACCACCCGAAAAATTCATTGGTAAACAAAATAAAAACCCCATTGAGCACAAACCATCAGTTCATCTGAATGCATCTGACTGACAATATGAATGTTTTCAATGTTATTGGCACAAGATTCTGGAAAGAATTGTCAGCAAACTCATGGAAATTTCCTGACGAGAGGGTGGCGGAAAACAAATTAAGACCTCCCCAAACAAATAGGCTCGAATCTTGAAGTTGTCCTGACACCGCTGGAAAAATTTAACGAGATGACCTGACAAGATTCTGCTAAGGCTACACACAAACCATCGGAAAGAAACATAAAACCTTGCCGATAATTTTGGTTCCAAGACCCAAGTTTCACCGACATATCGGCAAACTAAAAAATGTTTTTCGAAACTCCGTGAAAAACAAGCATAAAATCGAATGATCAGCATGATTTTCCTCGTCGTGTTGGCTACACTCGAGAAGATCATCCGATACATCGGATAAAAAATCTGAGTTTCAAAAAAGGTTTTGCAATCATGCAAAAATAGACTAAGTCATGAAAAACTTCTCAGAGAGCAAAAATTACTTGGGGGCAGCATAAAAGCTAAAAATTCAAGGGGGGGGGCCAAAATCACAAAACAATTGGGGTAGTGGTTGCAGTAGCAACACCAAGCTAAGCATGTATTTTAAAGGTATAATTTATTATTTCCCTGTTTCATTAATGCTTAATATTTTCTATGATTATGAAATTTATCTTTGAATTGCATTGACTTGTGTTTATTTGATAAGAAAAGTTTAGAACCTCAAAAGAATCTAGGTGTAGGAGCTCATTGAACTCATGGAGTAAAGAATACCTGGTGTCAGTTGCCTCTTTTCAGGATCCGGTTTAAGTCATTGATGAGATGAACAGTTCAGATTAAAAAGTGTATTCATGATTATGAACTATCTCCACTTAATGTAATAATGGTTGTAATTTTTTTTGTTTTGATTCGGCATCCTAAAGATCGTAGATCTTCATGGCTACCCAAAATTAGTGGACCTGAACTACCTCATCTTTGTATAAGTATAGGAATGCAAATTGAGCTAGGGGGTAAGCATTATTGAAGAAAGATTGTATTAGAAGGATACGAAACTGTAAAGTGTATTTTCATTATGTTAATGAAAGGAGTAGTAATTATCAATATCCATGTGTCTTAGATTTCGTTAGCCTTTAATGACATCTTTGTTATAAGGACAAGGCCCGCCTTCTCACAGATTTGTTCGAGTTGGTATATATTTTAGTTTTAATTATTTTGGTTTGGTGTGGAATGACAATAGGGTGTATTTTCATATTATTGCAACAGTATATCTTAGATAATTGCATCATTATAATTTTCCTTTCGTTTGTTGCAACAGTGTAGTGTGAACAGTCAGCTATGTAGAGCAGTTTTCTTTCCTATGCAAGTGCTCTAATTAGTATTGATGTTACAGTCACGCTCATCTCATGTGTATTATTTTTATTTATCTTTCCTAGAATTTTCTAAATTAGATAGATCATTATTTTCATGAACTGAATATTTTGGTGATGGTTTGTATTTCTTTTAATTTGATATTTTAGTATTTAACTTCCTACAAAATAAATTCTAGTTAATTCATTATTAAATCAGTTGCTATAGGATTGATGTTGTAAGAAATAGGAATTGTTTGAGTTCTTAGATTGATAATTGAGATTGGATTTCACAGGGAGTTGAGTTGACTGAGCGGTCAGGTAGGATGAATGATATTTATTTAATTAGTCAGCTTCTGAAGTTTTTATGCATATATTTTGCTTAGTTACCTTTGAAACAACCAGACATTCCTGGGTTGACAATTTATATTTATCACTATGTTTATTTACTAAAATTAATAAGCTAATAGAGTGACCAACAACCTTCCTTCTTCATTAATGCATTCAATAACATTTTCATAATAGTCTACCTTGGCTCTATGCTTTTCCAACTAGTCAATGCCAATAAGAGAATCAAAGGACCCTAATGGTAGGACATTTAAATTTTCTTTGGTGAGGAGTCCATTAAACTCTATGGGGAATTCCATCACAACTTCACTCACGTTTCTTTTTGTTCCTGTGGATAATTCAACTAACCATGACTTATTATGCTTTGTCTTTCCAAGAGAACAATTTTAACCACTTTTGGAGAAACATAACTATGAGTAAATCTTGGATCAATCAAAACATAAATAGATTGCTTAGCAATATTACCTCCAAATACCACTACTATTGATTGATGGTCTACTTGATGGTTATTCAACGCTGCATAAATTTGGGAAGTTTCTCTTGCCATATCCTCCACTGTAATTGTTGCTTCTGAGTTGTGCAAGACTCGAGGGTTCTCTCTATGATGTGGAAATTCCTTAAGCATGTAGGGTTCTCAACAACCCCAACATTGAAGCCGTCCCTTTGGTCCTTTTTCTCCTACTACCACTAGTTGAGTTCCACTTCATGCTTGTTGGCCTTATTGGAAATTTCTTGGTTGATTTTTAAATGATGGCTTGAATCTACTTCTCCTTTTGTCAAACTTCCCTTTTGGATTTCCCTTCCATGGGATCTAAGATTTTCCTTTGATATTCTGATAGCAATGCATTTTTGTTTTAATGGCTTCATCAAGACTTGGTGTATTACCAACTCAATTTGAAATTTTGGGGTAGAGCTCCAGGGAAGCACTGGATTTTTACTCTTTCATATTTGATGTAAACCACATACCTCAACAATTCCAAGAACTTGTGGACATGTTCTTCCATTTACTTTTGTCCGAACTTTAGTTCATTTAACTCCTTCCTCTTGTTATCATAATACCTAAAAGATGGTTATTTTTCCTTAAAATACTTCTTAAATCACTCCCAACTGATCCTTCTTTACTTAATTCTTTTTTACTTTGATGAGGTTCTCCCACCAAATTGAAGCTCATCCATTTAGATTGTAAATAGAAATTATATCCTTATCAATTTCCTAGTAGTCATTGTTAACCCAAAAAATACCTCACTCAGCTCTACATGGCCTACACCACCCAAGGACACCCATGCACAACCCTCATTTGACCCCATTTGACCCCCACACCCTCAAGAAGGCTTAAAAACATGAAAAAGGGCTTAAACCCCCTAAAAAGATCCTAAATAGCTCTCATAGGGGCTAAAGCCTCCAAAAAGGGGCTAAAACCCCTCAAAGGAGCCTAAAACCCTAAAATGAGCTAAAGATTGAACGAAAGGGCCTAAAAGCCCAAAAAAGGGGCTAAAGCCCTAACCAGGGGCTTAAAACCCTAAAAAAGCTATAAATAGAGGGGTGGGGGTCACTCTCAAAACATTCCTCCCTTGCATATTGTTATGTTGCCCGAGTGGATGCCTTGAGATGATTTCCCTCTCAAGCCATCCACACTCCCTCTCATTAATCCTCCCATTGATCCATAGCTACCCCATTCTCAAGAGAGAGGTGCTTCTCCAAGCTAGGGCATGGTGGCCCATTTCCACCAAGAGGTATAAGCGTTGTTTATTGTCATTTTTATTCTAGTTTTTTCTAACTTAGTTTGCTTGCAGGTTCATTTTATGTTCTAACAAGTTGTATGCAGGTTTCTGGAGTCTAACTTTGTGTGCAGGGTTTCCATTTCTTTCTTTTTTGTTATCTTTGCTTCATTTTTGTTTTTTGTTTTTTTCCTTGAATTACCATCAGGAACCCTACCCTTCCATCCTATAGACGGAAGGTAGCCATTTCTGCCCTGTACATTAGAGGAAATTTCAATTTAAAATGGGCCTTCCAAAAATAATACAAATTCCATGTCATCATGTATTATCCAATCAAAATGCTTCAAAATTCAAAAAGGGAGCACCTCTTAAACAATTTTTTAATATAAATATGGGGATAGGTATCATAAAAAAACTACTTTTTTTGTTCGTATTTCAACATATCTCCCTATGTTTTTACTCAAATTTCAATCGGGACAGCTCGTTGGATGCGGAATTAAATTCCACATCCAACGAGTACCCACTCGGCATACTTTTGACGGGACCCGCTACCCCAAAAACAAGAAATACGTGAAAAAATGTGATGATGACATCATCATCACATTTTT
>LPNX010569926.1:56389-168929 GCA_001517045.1 Pseudotsuga menziesii
AGGGAGAAATCCCTGCTATAGAACTGGAAACCATACCAGGTCGATCCCACAGGATCCCTGGGTTTATTTTTCAAAATTTTAGTTTTTATTTCTGTTATGTTAACCTAGTTTAATTTTCTGTTAAATCTAGTTGAGATATCTGTTTATTTGCATTTCCCGTTACTGTCGATCCTCCTCAAGGCCAATCTGAGTCCATTTGGCCACAGTACAGGTTACTGTTGGCTGGATCTGACTCAAGACCAAAACTTTGTCCCTTTCCAGAGCAGGTCGCTCTTATCGAGCCTAGAGAGGGGACTAGGTCACTCATTCTGGCCTGATAGGTGCTACCAGGTCACCCATTTTGCCTCGAAAGGTGCGAACCCCTCCCAGAAGTCAGCCCACTTTTGTTTGCAGATTCTGAGCGACCCCCTCGCCTGTTTCTAGGAAAATTTGGAGACCCCCTCACCACATTTGGCCTGAAAACTGTGATCTGTCTCTCAGAGTTTGATTTTTTAAAAGTTAACGACTGTTAGTGTGGCTTAGCCACCTCTGTCCATCAAAACTATTTATGTTTCTATTTTGTTTCTGCTCATTTCATTTGCAATATGTCTAAATCAAAGTGTAAATCAATGGTCAATGGATTAATGAGCAAAGCTTGATTAAAATTTACTTAAAATCAACATCTTTCCTATCCCTTCCTCCTCTACCCAGTCATCACCCTTCTGGGTATTCTAGGATAAGACGAAGGGTGAAGCTCATATAGTAATAGGCACTTCACCTATTATTTTTCAAAGCCACTAAAAATGGGTGACTTGGAAGGTAGAGGGGGTAGAGAAGGAGGGCTTCTCATGGCGCTCAGCGTCCTCCCTGTTGACCAACCTTGCATTTGAAGGGTGACCTGTGGATCTATGAATGGGCTTAGTCCCATTGTGTTGAGAGCCCAACACCCTTTCCTGGTTGAAGAGAAATATAGGTGTAAGGTAGTCACCTAGCTAGGCTATCATAGTTCAGGTTCACAAATGGTACATTTGTAAAAAAAATTATTACTATTTAGTGCTTTCATTCATAATGTTATGAACTCTGCGGAATATTCATAAACCATTTAAGCAGCCACTAGGTATAACAAAAAAACAAAAGACATACACACCATACCATATAAATCAACCCAACTCAGTTCATGACACTGAGTGAGCCAGTAAAATTTACAATTTACACTAAGTTAAACATCTGCAATCTTTGAGAACATAAGTCCTTGGCTGCCTTAACCATGGGAAGTACTTGGGCTCAGCCCAGAAACTCATTGTGAGGAGTACCACGGGAACCCCAAAGTAGCTGGCCACTGAGAGGAATTGCCAAGCAAAATGGGCAACAACCCCCACCAATTGATTAGCACTCCTGTTAGGAAAAAGCCAAGTGCCGTCTTCTGGCAGTCTTGGTGGCTGAGTGACCACCTGAAGCCAATAGGAATCCATTAAAACTGGGGTCCAAAAATCATTACCGCCATTTTGACATACAAATCTGACACGATTGATCCCTCACGCCTAAGAGGCGAACCACCACAGTACAGGTCATTAAACCGACATCGTCAAGACCATTCTCAATGACCTTCTACACTATCAGAAGGCCACACGGCCTCTGATTCAAATTCAGAACCATATCAGTCTAAACCATATCTGCACACTACACCATCAAGCCCCATGGATGGTGCAAACCTGGATCCAGTTTTCGGCGTAGTAATTGCAAGTGGACCCATGTCCACACCACAAACCACCACCAACACCCCTACAGGTGGCCCCAACACGGTCATGCAAACCATCATAAGTTAGCTACCACCACCCGTATTGACCAGTCAAGTTGTCCCACCTGCAACACATGGGGGCAGTATGCCTTCAACCCACACTGTCCCACTTGGGATACATGGGGGTCGTGGCCCTTCCACCTACACTGCCCCTCCTGTCATACATGGGGACAGTGGCCCTTCCACCCACACTATCCCTCCCACCACACTTGGGGGCACTGGCCCGTCCACAATTGTGCCACAAGTACCCCCATTTATGCAGGTGCATGATGTCCCTGCAAACCCTACCACCATGGCAGACCCATCTCACATCAACCTTGGGTCAAACCTTCCTTTCATGGCATGTCTCAACTTTCCTGACTTGGATCGGTTAACAAATGACCCTATCTTCCATCAAACTTATTGGCCTCCCATGCCAACCAAACTCCCCTCAGACATACCCAAGTTTGAAGCGAAGGCAGGGGAGTGTCCCCAAAACCACATCATGACGTTTCATCTATGGTGCTCATCGAACAACATCGTAGATGATTTTATCAGGCTAAGAGTATTCCAACGCACCCTCATAGGTGCTGCAGCCAAGTGGTACATTGAGCTACCACAAGACAAGTACCCAAATTTCAACTCCCTGGCTTTCATGTTCCTACAATATTTCCAACTCCCCATCAGATATGACGAAGGGGTGGAGATATTCTTATCTTGCCACCAGAATATTGTGACCCACATAACTGACCACATCCATGAATGGCAGCAGCGCCGTAGTTTATGTAAGATCCAACTTGATGATAGGTTCTTCCTGGATTGGTTCCTTAAAACCTTGCTCCCACCTATAGCAAAGGACGTCGCATCCGAACGTCCCCAATATGAAGAGGAGGCCATCTTGAAATCCCAGCAGTTTGATCTAATCTATGCACAGTCTAGATACCTTTACACCGTCATTCCATATGCTCCCCGTGCAGGAACCTCCTACTAGGATGCACTGGGGACATCCCATGTTGCAAATGGAATCATAGGTTCTGTCACTCACCAACCATGGCACCATCCAACACCACCTGCAATATCACTACAACCAAGCAACACCCCTAGTGTTTCTTACCAAAACCAAACTTTGGACTATGAAAGAATGATGTCCTAGTCCACAGCCACAACTTCTTATGCACAACCAGTGCCACCGTAGTAGGCCCAGGCATTAGCTTAGCTGACACAACAATACGCGGGACAAATGCCCACATTTGTGGCATCGGCACCTACCCAAGTCTACTATGCACCACCGGTGCAAGCTATTCAAGCCCCCACCCTTGCTCCACCTGCTCCATTAGGATAGGTGTTTGCACAACAAAACCATCCCAACCAACCAGCCCCCAATAACCAACAAGGGAAACCCAAGAATAACTGGCCTCGGAACCAAGGCAACAATCAACCATAGGGAGGTGGTCAACAACCAAATCCTCCCAACAAATCCGTGGCGAACCAGCCAGCCAAAAATCCTCAACGACCAAATGCATTGAGATGCAACACTCCATTGTGGACAAACCAACCGTGCACACTATGCGAGGTCTATGGGCACTACAAATTTGAGTGTCCCTTAATGGGTCGCACTAAACAGGCCATTAGAAACGAAGTTCAATATTCCACCAATACAATGGATCAAGCCCAACCCAACCAGGCACCACAAGGACCTCCTCCTATGGTGCTCCAAAACCCATTACTAGTCCAAGTATTGGTGGCAACTACACCCCCTCCCCAACCCAATCACAATGCTTCGGGGCCACCTCCCATGGCAGAAACAGGTGTCCATCACCTTCTAGCTATGACAACTGAAGAGGTCAATTTACAAACTAGATGAAATCAGTACGGAACCAACACCAAACCCGCTGACACATCAATGGCATCTATGTCTAAAATAGCCAATGCACCTCTTCAGTTACCCCCTTTCCCGCACCCCCCCATACGTTGGGTTGCCAATAACTCCACAGCTAGAGCTGTTGTTAGCTACAGCATTGTGGATGATTTGGCCCAAACACCTACCACCATGTCTGATCTTGAGGTACTCAAAACTTTCCCAACGTAGCAAAAAGCCTTACTAGCTTCCCTTGGTGTCGTGGATCACTCTGACTCCAAGTTGATCACATTCGACACGGAGAATGGAGAACCACGGATGCCATCAACCATTGCCTTCCAAATCTCGGTGTCTCTCTGAAATTTGGTCATGTTCCATTCCATAGTGGATGAGGGGGCATCCATGTGCATTATGTCTACCCTAGTCTGGTAGAAGCTTGGATCCCCAATTCTACAACCATACTCCACAACTCTGCGGGCTTATGATGGCCATCCCACTAAATCCCAAGGAATCCTCCCCAATGTCCCCATCACATTAGCCGAGAAGACAATACTGATTGACATAGAGGTTTTCAATGCTCAATTGGACTATAACCTTCTCCTTGGAAGAAGTTATATGTATGCCATGAGAGCCGTAGCATCAACTATCTTTCGTCTCATGATGTTCCCCCATGAAGGGAAAATTGTGACGGTTGACCAACTGACTTATCATGATCCACAAGGGCTAACGGCACCTGCCAACATTATCCCTATGATCAACACCATTTATCCGCAAGGGCTGACCACACCCGCCAATGGTATCCCTACGGTCAACACCATGGTTGACAACATACCAGCCTCCCCATTATTGAATGTGGGCCCTGGGTTGTTTATCGATACCACCATGATGGCTTCTTTCCCCTTAGTGTCACCACCACTGACACCAAATGAGACTATGGATTTGTGCATGCTCTCATCCAACACTGTTGCACCCAAACAACAACTGCAGCCGCAGCCCCAACCGTAACTGCAACACCGTCCATAGTCGCAACATCAATAGCAGCCACAACATCATCCGTAGCCACAGCATTACGCACAGCCGCAACCACAACCTCATCCCCACATACAACCATCGGGGAGTTATATGGGCTCCTCTCCATTCCACACTATTTCCTTCCTCTTTCCCCCTCCTGGTGTCATGAGCAAGCCAATAATGGATACCTTAAACTTACCCAATTTTACATTGGGAATTCCCATGTGGTACCTGGATCCACCGGCTCAACCACCAATTCCACAAGTAGTCTTAACCCCTGTGCAACCCATTGTGCTCAAGTATCATCCTCCACCCGGCCCGCAAAAACCAACCACCACCACTGCACCTACACCACCCCACCCAAAAAGGGCCAGAGGAAAAAATGCGAAAGCTACCGTTGAACCTCGACAGATCCTGCCTTGCACCGTCTGTGAAGAACAGGGCCATCCAACTCAAAACTGCCCTTAGATTCCCATAATCCACACGCATTTGGATGCCATGGATACAACCAAAAATCTACCCATGGTTGAACTCCCAAGTGGGCCAATAGTGAGAAACAAGTCATTGAGAACAAACCATGCTTTTGCCCTTTGCGGATTGTATGGACACTATTCTCACCACTTCTAGGACTTGTCCGAGTTTTGAACGGCTCTAGCCAAACTTCGACAACATTCCCTTGAATCTAAGATCAATCTAATCGAAGAAGTTCACCCCCCACCTCCTTCTTCAAACACCATGTCCATTTACATGATGTCCAGTTCTACAAACCCTCTTGTCTCCACCATCACCAACGATCCATCAGACCTGTCTCTTCATTGCTTCTGCAACAATGAGGAGATACTTGAAGCCTTAACCGCCACAGAATACCCATGGGATGACATGCACCATCCACAGCTGCAACACCATCCACAGCCACAACACCAACCATAGTTGCAGCTCCATCCGTAGCCGCAACCTCAGTTAACAGGGAAACAGTGGGGTTCATTCCCACTCAGCATGATCCTTTTCCTTTTTCTTTTCCTTTTCCTTTTCCTACCATCTGGCATTGTGAGTAAGTTTGTCTTGGCAACCCACAATCTACAATATTTCACACTAGGATATCCTATGTGTTACCTTGAACCATCTACCCTACCTCTAAGGCCCCAAGATGTGTTCACTCATGTCCATCTAATTGAGATGATGTTGCACCTACCTCCAGGTCCATCAAATACTTCTCCTGTCTCCAGGCCTGCCCCTCTTCCTCCAATAGAGACTAGGGGCAAGGCCACAAAAACCACAATCAATACCATTTACATGATCTCTAACACTAGTTTCCCTTCCGTCTCATCGGTTTTGGAAGTTCCACCTGATCTATCCCGGCACCACTTATGCGATGACGGAGATATATGTAAGAATGCCTTCGGTTTTACCCCATTCCCTTTAAACCATAGTGTGGAATCGGTTCTTCCCATAAAATACCATATTCTGTCATCCCACCTTGCCAATGACCTTCATCTCAGCAAGGGGGCATACCTCTTCTCTAACTCAGACGGTTGACTCTTGAAGAAGCTGCGCAACAGGCTCCACCTCAAGAGAGTCTATGCCTGATATAACCACTATGAGTCCCTTATAGCGTAGTTTTTCCCCTTTTTTGTTTTGCAATGTTTTTACCACAAATCAAAGACCCCCATTTGGGGGCAGCACCATCAGCTGCTAAATCAGAGTCACCTGGATCCTATTCGAGACACCTCTCACTTCTCCGAGCCCAAATTTCCATATCCTTATGCGACCATCATCTCATGTTTAACAAGTAATTTTTGGGACCGCTTCCCGAAATTTACCTCGATTTATGAGCCACATCATGCTGATACAAGTGTCTTCGGACCTGTACTTGCATCACACTTTCCTACCACCACTCATGCAGGTTCTCAGGCCACCGCCCATCAAGGAACATCATTTTTGGTTTTTAACACATAACTGTCTACTCCATCCATCGCACCTTATGCAGGTCCCCAGGCCACTACCTGGAGGAAGGATCATTTCTTTTGCATGCATTTGGCATAGAACTACCTCTGGACTTGCACTCACATAACATGTAGTCAGGTTCATCCACAACAACTCACACATGACTCTCCTAACCTCTGTCCAAGAGCCACCTTAGTTTGCGTGCCTCTACTGCATCGACTCACGTGCCTCTGTCATGATCTATCCCATGCATGTATTGGTATATCTAATAACCACCTGCTCCATCCATACTACACGGATGACCTTTGGACCACTATCCACTGTCCCGACATGGGGCACCGCCTGTGCCACCGCAATTGGTTGACCATACTAGATTTTATTTTAAGCTCTTTTCTAACTCCTAAAAGAATGAAAAGATGGTCAAGAGCAGCTGCTTCCTTTCCCACTCGTTAAAGTATAGGAAAGGGCATCTACATCGTCTCGTTTATCTCCTTTTGTAGACTATGTAGACCATCAAATGAAAAGGACCACCTTGGCATGTTCAAGCCAATACCGTTCCCCTCTGCATACTTTTATGCTTTCTCGGGGAGAGGGGCTGAACTTTACGAAAAAGCTCACCATGGGTTTTCGTTAAGCTCTTTTTCATCCTTCTCATCAAGAAAATATTACCAAGCAAACTTG
This sequence comes from Pseudotsuga menziesii, assembly GCA_001517045.1. Lineage (NCBI taxonomy): Eukaryota > Viridiplantae > Streptophyta > Pinopsida > Pinales > Pinaceae > Pseudotsuga > Pseudotsuga menziesii. The sequence continues at coordinate 63,640 of LPNX010569926.1, forward strand.
GTTTGATTCATGCTCGTAAAAGTATCTGAATGACCATCTAGTCAATATAGGTTTAACCTTTTTCGGACTGATTGGACTACCAACGATAAATAAGTCTCTCATCCCCTACAGGATGGGTGAGCTCTCCTATGTATACTTTTATCCTTTTTCAGACACAGGAGACTACCAATGAAAAAGAGCCCCCACTGGAGTCTTCTTCATGCTTTCAGACTCTCTAAAATTGAAAGCACCATCAAACATTTACTTTCTTGGGCTCACCAAAAATCCATGAGATCGTACCACAACAGTGTCTCTAGACACCACCCCATAGAAAATGGTTTGGCAGCATTCCCACAGTGGGTCACCTTTGTTCATAGTATTCTGCGATGTGTATTCCTTGGATCCTATCAAAATCAAAAGTTTCTACCTCCCCTAAGTATTTCCTATCTGCAGTGACATTCCCAATATCACAGCTATGATCACATTCCCATGAGCCAGTTTCATTTGCTGCCTGGTCCGCCCTGCCATCATACTCTGAACAAAGGAAGATTGAGTCTACTACACTCCCTCTTCCCTTGTTTAACTCTTTTCCTTCCCCCCCCCTCCCATTCAGTGGGTCAGTCCTTAGATTGTCTCACATCTTTCGGTTATCTCCCTCATGCTTCTCGTTCGGGAAACACCATTGCCTTAACCAGGGGTAGGTCTCCCCTTGTTGAAGACAACACACATATTCTAGAGTATAGACCTAGAGGTACCTATATCTTGGTTTCATTAACCTCATTAATGAGTTCCTTGGACCACCTAAGAGGATTCCTTAGTGCCTCTCAGGATGGTTGTTTCTCACGTGCTCGACTCCAACTACATCATCGCACTATTGAGATTCGTACAGGGTATTGGTCTGTGTAGTATTTGGTCGAAGACCCCAGATGTCACCTAACTCTAGCACATTTATGAGTCTATTTGAGGGACCTAAACAGTTTCATGTCCCTTGTGATTTCCAGGTTGCGTTGGAGACAGTGTTCAGAAGCCCCAATAGTGCTTCTATATAGATTTATGATTGATGTAGCATACTTGTACCACAGAGAATCTAACTCTTAATCTGTGAGTCCATACAGCTATGTACCATTCCAAATCCAGTAGGCTATCAGTCATAAATATATCGCATTCCATGAGAATGCCATGGGTCCAATATAGCAGTTATTTAGATCAGTATTGTATTCAGCCTCTCATTGAGGCAACCACTACGTATCATCAGTTGTACATGATCGGCTCGTGTATTATAGAGCATAGATCACATTATTATTTCAACATTGTTACGAGCATGGGGATGCCCGCCTTGTCCATATACATGTCACACATTATTTGTCTCTCACCCATTGATGGGAACCATATTAATAAAAAAACCAAAAGCCACCATGCCCTAGCCCAGGAAGCACCACCTCTTCGCAAAAAATCCTATGATGTCCGTCGGCCATATGATGAGCTCCTGCCCTCACACATTAGGGGGAAATTTGTTAACCCAAAAAATCCCTCACTCAGCTCTACATGGCCTACACCACCCAAGGACACCCATGCACGACCCTCATTTGACCTCATTTGACCCCCACATCCTCAAGAAGGCTTAAAAACATGAAAAGGGACTTTAAAATCCCTAAAAAGAGCCTAAATAGCTCTCATAGGGGCTAATGCCTCCAAAAAGGGGCTAAAACCCCTCAAAGGAGCCTAAAACCCTAAAAGGAGCTAGAGATTGAGTGAAAGGGGCTAAAATCCCAAAAAAGGGGCTAAATCCCTTACCAAGGGCTTAGAAACCTAAAAACGCTATAAATAGAGGGGTGGGGGTCACTCTCAAAATATTCCTCCCTTGCATACTATTATGCTACCTGAGTGGATGCCTTCAGACCATTTGCCTCTCAAGCCACCCACACTCCCTCTCATTCATCCTCCCATTGAGCCATAGCTCCCCGATTCTCAAGAGAGAGGTGCTTCTCCAAGCTAGGGCATGGTGGCCCATTTCCACCAAGAGCTATAAGCTTTGTTTATTGTCATTTTTATTCTATTTTTTTCTAACTTATTTTGCTTGCAGGTTCATTTTATGTTCTAACAAGTTGTATGCAGGTTTCTGGAGTCTAACCTTGTGTGCAGGGTTTCCATTTCTTTATTTTCTGTTCTCTTTGCTTCATTTCTGTTTCATTTTTTTTTCTTGCATTACCATCAGGAACCCTACCCTTCCATCCTATCGATGGAAGGTATCCATTCATGCCATGTAGTAAGGGAGAAATCCCTGCTACAGTCATGAATCCTAAAATATTTTTTCATCCCAAGAATCCATGCCCCTACTTGTTGACATGTCCTACTCTCTCCACCAAATGTAGGAGGCCTTTCCTTCCTAACTTCTCCTTGTGGAATATTTTTAAAATTCCTTCTTCTTTAAGATCTATTGGAAATATGCTTTGGGATACTTTGAGAACCTCTAGAATCACATGACCTATTAGAATAATATATTAACAAATATACCTTACATTCCCTTATCAAGGAACCATTTCTCGAATGCAATGCCATCTTCCTAGAGTGGCCTCTAGAGAGGATCTTTGTATTTTCTCCTTCTTGGCACACATTTCTTGGATTATACCTAAGTTTTATGCTCTACTTCATATCAATGAGGCTCTGCAAAATAGAAACATTGATTTGGTTCTTCTCTTCCTAGGCCTTCATCAATCTTTCATTGAAGCTTATCATGGTTTCAACCAAATTCTGAGTGATTTTCTCTCTTTCCCATTTGACTTGGTCTCATCATTCTCCCCCCCCCATGACTTCCTAACTTCGTAAACTACCTTACGCACATCAAGAATCAGAATTCGTCACCAACATGATGATCCATCTATGAACAACCTATTTATTTCAACATTGGCACTTCAGAGTTGGAACCTTGGCACTATTCAAATTGTAATAATACGAAACTTCTGACCTTCCAATTCCGATGTTGATAATCTAAAGTCAAAAATATGCCCATGTTACTGCCAACTTCTCATGTCTATATCTTTCACATCCGAAGTCTATTTTTTGACAAAAATGGGTATCGCTGGAAATATCTCAGCGATATCTATACAACATTGTGCTCCTTTGTAGAATTTCAGGACTTTGATTTTTTGTCATCATTTATCCCACAATTTCACTAAACACATATCAACACTTATTACAAAATTTTAATTTTCTTCCTGTAGGTGTGGATTTTGGCCCAACTAGCCCTAGTGTTTCAACCTTTAGCTTCGATACTACTATATCACATCCCTTACCATCAATCCAACCCATGGAGGGAACATTAGCGATACAAAAGGTGCTCATTTTTGCACCCAATGACGTATTATGAAATTCATGAACAAAAAAATGCATGTGCAATTCATATTTAACATACACATCGAAATTAAACTCTATCAATGCACACACAAAACATGTTTATATGAGCATACTCCTCACAGGAATAATAATAAAACTATGCAAAGAAATAAATTCATTTTCATGCTATTCAAAGGCATCTCATTGAACAATTCATGTTGGGTTATCTCATTCAATTTAACACAATTAAAATTCATTCATACAAATAAATTAAGCAAAAAAAAGAGACAACACTGAACACTTATCGTTTCATTGATATTGCCTTAACAATTATCTATGGAAAAGAAATGTTCCACCTAACCATAGGTCTTTGTCCAACCTATATTATTTTATCTAAGATACCACCCTCATGATGGGCTAGGTATCCACTAAGGAGGAACTACTCAAGTTCACTCACGACCATAGGTAGAAGCACTCATGTTAAGCCAACACAAAGCTCAGTTTTTCAAGAAAGTAGGGAGGAAGAGAAGGAGATAGATAATACAATGAGATCAACCACAGAGCTGCAAGAATCTCATTTTTTCTTCAAATAGCCTCGGCACCCACAATACCTACCACACCCAACACAAGGAAGGTCCCCTTCTCTACTACACAATCCCTTAATATCCCCTTCCCTCTAGTTCTCTTTAGGGTGGGAATAGAAACGTAAAAAATTTCAACCTTCATATATTCTTGCCCAAATTGGGTTTATCAAATAATTCCAAACTATGAACTCTCTCCCACTTCAATCCTCTCTTGGATTTTTCCCAATTTGTCCATGTGACTATGAATCATGAAATTCAACTTATAGCCTTGTAAATTTGTGTCTCCCTATGGATTTATGGGTTGTTTATACTCTCAAATTCACCCCAGGGTTTATATATATGGATTCCCCATTGGATTTCACTCCTATTAATTTTTGGGAATTTTTGGCACTTAAAAATGTGGGTTCTTTTCCAGTTACGATTTCTACAAATTTCACTGTTGGGAATGCATAGCAAGCTGGAAATCGATCTCTAGTTGTTCAAAAATGGAATGGGGAGGATGGAAAATGAATTCACATGAGGAAGAATGACTTATGGGTCAAGTAAAACATGCCCATACCCAGCCATACAAATTTTTGGGTTTCCCATGCTCCATTAATTTCATGAGTTGATTTCTCAACTACCATCTTACAACATAAATAAATGCCAGCAAGGAAAATCAAGATGGGTTCTCAAGATGAAATTTGGAGACACAAGGCTCAATCCCACAACCCCTCATATCTCCCCAATGGATACACATGGACCCCCTCATTTCAGTTGTTTCCATAGCTAGCTCTTGGTATTTTTATTACATTATAAATATTTACATGATTTTACAATTTTCCATGGCTTACTAGCACATGGCTAGCAAAATATAAAATACTTTCCTTTTTAAAATTAAAGAATTCACTAGAAAGGCCTTGGCCTTGAGCTCCATGTTAGGATTTCATACATTTCATATACACAATACTTACATATAAAGCTAATGCATTATAAGGGTCAAAATGGGGGTATTACATGCGATCAATCGGGTGAGGAATGTAGTGTTCCCCTTGAGGGATGTGGTCTCCTCATAGAACTTGAGGAGGATAAAAACTCTCAACAGGTGTCGTGTCTATTACATAATAGGAAAAGGGTATAAATATTCGTCCCTCTCCTTGTCCTCCTACTCTCGACGGAATTTATACTGGTCAACTCGACCTTCTTGCTACTGTCTCACCTCACAATGCTCACGTCTATGTTTCACATATAAAATGAATTCGTTACTCTCATCAAAATAAATATAAACAAATTATATGTGAATTATATGTATTAAAATAAACATTTAATGTTTTTGCAAAAATTGGCATACAATGTGCCCATATGAATATAATGCATCATAAGAGGTGCTCTTATATAAAAATAATGCTTTGTACACAGTGTGCTTATGTATAATTAATACACTGATTATTAGTTTATAGATTTTAAAATCGTTCTTTTTTTATTTTTACGATGTGGTGTGAGGCTCTTAGCTGATTTCATAACATCAAATATCAGTGCGTTGACTCCCACCAGAACGTCGGTGCACTTATGTATAATGAACACACTGATTGTTATTTTATAGTTTTAAAATAAATTTTATGTTATGGAAATGCACTACTAAATATTAGTGCACCGGTATGAGGTGTGTTTCTACCGTGTAAATGTACCATTTAATGTGTGTTAACATAATGTGAAATAACGATGGTGCTCCTAAAGGATTCCATTGCATCGAAGACCGATGTGTTGACGACCGCTAAAAAGTTGGGTTTTAAATTTTCTTTTTAATCACTATCGATGTGTTTTATACAAATAGGTGCATTGTACAGTCAATGCACTTATGTGTGCTAAACACATTGATTACGAGTTTATAAATTTATCAATGTTATGGTGGTGGGTTATGAGGTAGTAGAGAACCGTTAATGCAATGTGTTAGATACACATAGTCACACTTGTTGGAATATTGGTCAATACTGAGAGGGGGGGTGAATCAGTATTGTTAACTTCTTACCAATTTAACCACTTATTTAATTTTAATCAAAAACATATGATCAACAAGAAACACATATTTTTATCGTCGAACCCCAATTGGGTAAACCACCAATACTTCCTATTACTGCAAAAATGTTATTTACAAATAGTTTAGCATGCTACTATAGAAAAGGATGGAATTACACCCTATTTACTAGAAACTACTGGAAGGAGGCTACGACCCCCTAGTTTATCAACTACTACTAAAAGGATGATACGGCACCTTATTTACCAGCTACTATTGGAAGGAGGCCACAACCCCCTGGTTTATCAGCTGTTGTTGAAAGGATGCTACAACACCATATTTTATCAGCTACAACTCATAGGATACTCCTACACCCTATTTATCGGCTTTTAATAGAAGGAGGAAACAACCCCCTGCAGGCATTTTTCCTGGCCTAGCGCCACCCTGCCACCTAATATGTCTTCTGTAATATGCTAGATTTATTTTCCCTCCATTCTCTGTCACACCCACTAGTCTTTGTTTCTATTTTTCTATTCTAGAACCCCGAGACACATTCTCTCACGCATACCTCTGCGTATAAGTATCTTCACATCTCTTGCAGACGTATTGTTCTAGAAACACACCCTTTCACAAACATGCCCTTTCAAATATGATAATCACATTTATCATAATTTTGTTTATGAACATTAAAAATTAAAACTATCATATACTCTTCCAATAATGGCATATAATATCTTCCTACTTGCGGGCATCACTTGTAAGGATTGCAAGCAATCTTAACCACATGTAAATATCGAACTAGAACATTCTTCCACACCCTTTCATTCATTAAACACTTTAGAACTCATTTCCACAGCTTGGCTTAACGTTTTCTGGTGCTTCCACAATCTCCTTTTCCAGAATCAATCCAGGCCATTGATCTAATTTTGACTCTCTCCGGTTCGTTGATCTAGCACACAGATTCCCCCCTTGAAATTGCATTTCTGCACCAAATTTTTTCCTCAATGATTCCCCACCATTGATCTTCTTCGGGAATTTTTCCTGACCGTTGATCGTCGGGTGATGAAAATCGGAACAACAACTCTTGAAACAAGTTTTCCGCACTTTCAACAATTTCCTGATTTCTGCACTTCACCTTTTTACCTCAACAATTCCATGAAGTCGATCTTATGCAGATATCTTCCTATCCATCGATCTTCTGGATCATGGGTTGTGGGACTGTGAGTTTTCCCAAGGTATTTTTCTGGTTATTCGCCTTCCTCTTTCCGCTTTTTGGCCTTCATATTTTCCGAACCATAGATATCCTTGTGGAACAATTCCCATCTGTCTAATCTCAGCTTTCCACTTTCTGTACTTGCCTTTCCACAATATCCTTTCCACACTACAGAATGCAGAAGTCGAAAACTCAAATTTCCATGATTTCGACTCCACCTCTCCGCTTTCCTCTTTTTCGGTCTTCATATTTTTAGGACCGTAGATCTCTTTTGCGAAAATTTTCTTAGCCGTCCAATCTTGTCTTTCCACTTTCCTCCTTTTCACAATTTTTCGATTTCTGGTTCAGGTTTTGGAAGTCGGCTCTCCGACTTTCATGTTGGAATATATTAAACCCACTCATAACTTAGGATAAAATAATTAATCATTATTTGATTAATTATTCACCCACTAGCTTAATTAGTTGGCATCCACGTGCACCTTAAAGTCAATACATTCCATGTATATCGTAGCAATGATTGATTTCTAATTTTGGGTTGATCTTGACCACCTTTTGACCATCCAGAATTAGTATACAACACTTTACATCAGATTCTTCTTTTTTTGCTTTTTCTTCTTTTTTTACTTTTCTATGGATAAGGTAAAGCTAGTCACACTAGGAAACTGGGTGCTTTTGTTTCCAACCCACCCTTCATGACTTTTCCTCCATTTTCTAGGATTAGCATGTTTTTTTCATCTCCTTGACAACTCACTCATTCTTTTTCCAACTCATGAGGTCCTTGATAGATTTGGGAAGTGCTTTAGCCACCTATGGGGGTTTGCTATATTTTTGTAAGTCATCCTTTTTGAGCTTTATGAGTTGTGTCCATACAAATTGATTTTCCTATGAGGGATGTACTATTTATGTACACTATTATTCATCATTATTCAATGGAAGGATACATACCAATATTCATCTCTTCATTCATGTGATTCGGTCTCTTTTCTTCTCTCTATTTTTCTTGTGTATGCTTGTGATAATTCTTAGTAGCAAGATCTATTTCATGTGCTTCTTCTTAGCATCATTTCTCATAGAATTGGTCTATTATTTCTAAATTTCAGTCTTCGTTAATTCCACCTTTTCTGATTTCTGAACTTTACCTTTCCAACTTCCGTATTTCGGAATCAGAAGTCTTAACTTTCTTTTACTCTTCCCTTGAACTTTCGTTTCCTGGATTCTGAATTCCGGTTCAGAATCGAATCTTCAATGTTTTGAAAAGGAATTTTCTATGTTCCTAGATTCTGGCTTCCAGTTGGGAATCAAAACTTGACACTTGCACTTCTCGAAACCGAAATTTGTATTCTTCTTTTTTTCGCCCTTTGGTCTTTCCGCGTCGTCGATCCTCACGGATTTGATCTTGATCGTCGATCTGGTTTCAAGTTTGGATCATGATCAGATGTCTAATATTGTGTGGATTAAATATATACCATCTGATATTTTATTGTTGTGAAACTTCATCCTTCTACCTATCTTTTGTGGAACTGATCCTCAACTGTCGGATCTTGTGCAGGATGCTTCTTAACCATCGATTTTAAATCGAATGCGGATCTGCACAATTTCTTTGTGGAAATCCTCTATGATGTTTGCAAATATAGTTTCTTTGTTCTTTTATTGACATATACTTTATCTCCCTTTCATTTCACTTCTTCTGCACTTCCACTCTTTATTTGTCTAACCAACTTCGCCAATCAATCAACAGAGCTTCATCTTGGATCCTTTTACAAAACTGAGTCTTGTATTCCTTTCATCTTGGTACAAGCATATATGAGTTTTATACACTCTGAGCAGACATATTTTTATACACCATCATATATCATATTTTTACTAACTTAGCACCTCTCTTTTTTGATACTTATGACCACTCATGAGGAGGCTAAAAACCATGGCTTGATGGATTGTCAATCAAGAAACAGACTTATGTCAATATATGAACTTACTAACACAACTACAACATTTTGGTGGGAATTTCAGAACTTTCCAAAGATAGATTGATATATTTTTCCTCAGTGATCTTTTGGACAAATAAATTATATGGTTAGATGCACAACTAAAGAATCTAAGTCCATGAACCCTTGTTCTGGTATATCCATAACTTTCTCCACAAACACTTTTAAGATAAAATGAGATATTAGGTCAGCATCATATGTCTTTTCCAACCTTATCACACATGCTAAATTATTATATATTCCATGCCATCATCTCTTCCATTCCATCAGTGAATTTACTCTTCCATCTGGTCCTTTGTTATTACTTTGTCATCATAGAACTTACCCTACTACCATATCTACTGGCTATTCCTTTATCAGATGAATACCTTTGACATCAATGACAATTATATACTCAACGACACTGTATATGTGGTGTTCCTACTTGTAGTTAATGCACTGAATGTTATATTATAGTTTTAAAATTATTTTATTCTATGGCGATGTGCCATGAAAGTGTAGCGCAGCAATAAAACAGAGCAATTCCAAAACTACCCAAACCACCCACCTGAGAAATTTATATTTTTTTACCACTTATAGTAAAATTTGTGGGTTTCCTTCTGACAATTCACGTGTAAGAAGGTTTTCCTATTGACAACCAGCGAATGCAAAAGTGAAATTCATGGGTTTCCCATTGACAACTCACGAATGTGTCAAAAAAAGGAAATTTTATAGGTATTTCCAAACATTTTTAGGAAATGGTTTCTTAGGAAAAGTTTCTCCTTGGTCTAATACCTTTCAAATGGTCCATAAATGAGGTTAAATGGAGTTACAAAACTCATGATATGGCCCTTCCATATACAGGTTTCCTTTGAGTGACTAACAACAGCTTTCATGAAGTGTCATCATGCGACCAAACATGTAAATGTCATCACAGACAAAGAAGATACATTTGGGGCTATAATAGATTCCCCCTAATGTATGAGCTTAGAGGGTAAGATGATAGCTGAAATACATTATAAAGTAGGGAATGATTGAATCATGGAGTCGAAGAAAGTAGAGAATCCAAGATTGTAGGATCAAACGAAGGTACCTAAAAGAGAGATAAATGTCAAACAAACTGATCTATGGGACATACATGTTCATATACAAATTATCACCATAAATATACAAGGTGGATCCAACATGTGTATAACTTATGTAACTATCATGGTCACACAATATGCAAAAAGGCACCATGTGAAATATAAAGGAGTCATGGCCACAAATGAACAGCGTGGATCCATGCTTAATAATCGATCATAGCCACAAAAATACATGGTGGATATATGTCTCAGAAAATGTCATATGAAGTATGACAAGGTCTTGTGCAATGTCAGCCCAAGGTCTTCAATCAAAATTTCCAAAGGGTACGAATCCTAACCATGTGAATAAAGGATTTGACGTCAAACATGGGGGAAACCATTTGATTATCGGTCATCGATGAGAACCGTTAACAAATGTGAGGGAAACCACCATTAATGAAATGGGTCACTAAAGTAACTAGTACATTCTAACAAGTGTGAATAAATGGTCTTGAAGTCGAACACCTAAAGAATCCATAAAGTAGGATATTGTGTTCCCGCTACCCAATAGCAAGGGTAATCTTCACTGATGATTGCAATCCTTAAGGTACTATCATAAACTCTAAATCTCATTCTCATATAAATATGTGTTGAATTCGATAGGAAGAGATCCATTGGAAGGAAGGCATTAAGGCATCCTCCATCATCCAACATGAGGAAAATCAAAGATTGGTTTGATTTGGAAATGGGACAAAGTCTTTCAACAAGGACCATCAAAGACTTGATGTAATGAACTGATACCAGGGATTGGCCGACACAAAAAATTCAAGGCAACTGCAGCAAGGCCAACACTGGTTTTATCCTTGAACAATGAGCACGACACAACAGTGACTTAGGAAGCTTTTGACACAAAGGGACCAACGATAGAAATATGCAATGTAGGATACATTGATTTATTCTCCATAAAATTGGAAAAATAACCAATCAGAGGAGTAAGAATTCTGAGATCATGCTTAATCATAAGGCTAAAAACTAGAACCCAACTATTGATAGACTCAAAAATGGTGCTTTGTTGAAAGAAACAAGACTTATTTCCATGACAAAAATACATTTGAATGAAATTCTCTTTCCTTCTTTCTTGTAAAAGTTTAACAAGTACAAGAAAGAAAACTTGGGACCTTCTTCATTGTTGGAAAGCGAAGAAGAGATAGAAGAATGCTTTATCACCAAACCAGGAAATATCACTCGGGATGTTCCATTTATTTACAAGTATGGGGAAGCCAACAACAAACTCGATGCTTTGTACTTAAATTTTACAAGCATGACACTGGCATAAATAATGCTCAAAATATTCTTCATGGTTTAAACAAGAGCATGAAAAAGAGAAAAGTAACCTCAAACGGGTTCCTTTTTCGTAAATTTATTCTTCCAGGCCCGAAAAAAGAGATAAACCTATACCCGGAAATAGGCTTCTAGCCATAGTCAACTAAAGTATTCCTTTTTCGTAAGTAATCCACATGGTATGGAAAAGGTTTAAACTTATACTGATATGGATGATCCTTCATTTCCTGTAACGAGTTTGAAAGAACAAGTAACTCAGCTATCTAGTCAATTTTTAAGGAGTCGAACCAGGGCTTGAAGATAACTTCGTACCTTTTCCCATAGAGTTTTAACGAGCCCAAAAAATTCAACTCGTGGCCTCCTTATTATTTTTAACGAGCTCGAAGGAAGCAAGAAGAATGCTCAAAATGCGAGGAGAAGAGTTTTAGGGGCATGAAAAACTAGTCCCAAAAGAAAGGAACAAGCCTAAGAATAGTGCAAGGGACATAAGAAAGATAACGGAACTCAAGGAGTGTCTCCTCTAGGTAAAGGGTGTCTATTTGCAATGGAAAAAAAAACAAAGTTGAGCAAATATGAGAGTAGAGATGAGGGCTTATACAATGATCTAAAAGCATGGAAACTAGAATCAGGCTCATAAGCACGGGAAGAGTATAGGAAAATGGGTTACATATTTAACAAAAAGGCGAGGCCAATAAATAGTTATGAATGCAACTATGAATCCTATCTCTAAGAAACAATAGTATCAAAATCATGTTCCGAAGAAGAGACCCGATACAAGTCACTTTGGTAGAAACTTTTGCAACCTTGCTATCTTCCACAAAAGGCATAATCGAGATAGAGTTAACCAAGGAATACTCTATAGTGCCAAGGACCGAGGATTTATAATCGATAAGATCAATATCAAGAGGAAAGATAAATTTGACATAGGTAACAAAGTCTATCGAGAAATATCTGGAATTACAGGAGTAAACAAATCTACAAGAAGAGTCAAACTCATCAAGATCGTCAACTTACTAGTCGATGGGAGAGTCCAGAGACTCAACAATGTCATATCTTAAGGATCAGTCATCAGAAGGATCGGACTCAATAAGCAAAATAGTGTTGTATTTAACCACAACTGATTCAACATTCATAATAAGTTCAGACTGTATCATAGACTATAGGAATACTTCATCAGAAGTAAGTATACCATCCTAGATAGAATACATGTCTAAACATTCATTTGGATAAATGGGGTGGAGAGCAGGCTCCAAAGTCCCCAATGGGTATATCACCTGGTCAATCATTGGGACTGAGTCCCAAGAATATAAGCATGAATGTAGAGGCTTCTTCTCAGTGGAAATTGGACACAAGGGATATGAGGCCACATAATTCACTTCTGGAAGGGTAGTGCCCACCGAAACACTGGGATATAAAAAATTATAGACTTAGTCTACATTCGAGTCAAGAGGGGGATCGATGAATTACAATTTATAAACAGTGAAAATACTTTCATTGTGAGGAAAATACATCACACAAAATAGAGTAGACACCACATCTTTCATGGCATACACATAATCACTCCCAAGGAGCATATTAAATTCCAAGGGGTCCTCTATAACCATGAAATCAACTAACATAGTCTTTCCACCTAAAGTAACAGATTTTTGAGTAAGAATTCCCAAATTTTGACTAGTTCTTCTATCAAAAGGAAGTGACTGATTATCATTTGACATGAGGTTGGGGGATCCCATGCCTCTCTAAGAATGAGTGGATAAAATAATAACAGAGGCTCCTTCATCTATAATACAACAAGCAATCATGTATGCTCATATTGGACCTTTATCTAGAAAGGTGAAGCCGAAGGAAGGGGTTGCTTAGCTAGGCTATCCCAATCAAAGGAAGCAATCTGAGGTCTTGGTGGGGGTTCATTCGAAGTGAATTCAGTGCCCCCTTGTCCAGAAATTTTTGAACAAACCATGAATAAAACATGACTAGCAGAAAACTCAGTCACCAAAGGAAGAGTGGGATTAATCAAAGATTACATCGATTCAACCACTTGATGCAGATCGCTCTCCTAAGGAAGAGTGGGGTTGACCAAATACTGACTTGGTTCAACCACTTGATGCAGATCACTAACCGAAGGAAGAGTGGGATTGAACAAATATTGACTTGTTTCAACCACTTGATGCAGATCACTCTCCAAAGGAAGAGTGGGATTGACCAAAGATCGCATTGGTTCAATCACTTGATCAACTGAAGGTTGAATAGGTTGTTGGGAAATAAAAAGTTGTTCAGGAGAAGGATATCCTTGAGACTCGTACCAAACTCTTCACACCTCTATAATAATGGGGAATTGATGAGTAAGGTCATCTCCCTCGTAATGCTTACAAGGGAAATTAGGCTTTCGTTTTGAATGGTTGGTTTTCTCAACAGTGTTAACATTAATTGCATTGGCTGATTATTTTCCCCAAACATGGCCTATAGAGAGTCTGGGTGGTTGGGTCCAACATGACTTACAGAGGTTGGTTGTTTTCCCCCAGCATGAATTCCATGGGTTGGGTGCTTGGTTCCAACATTACTTGTAGAGGCTAGTTATTTTCCCCCAACATGACTTCCAAAGGCTGGGTGGTGAAGGTCAGCATGACTTGCAGAGGTTGAGTGTGTTCCCCAAGCATGAGTTACAGAGGTTGGGTGATTATATTCAACATGGATTGCATAGGTTGAGTGAGTTCCCCCATCATAACTTTCAGAGGCTGGGTGGTTAGGTCCAACATAACTTGTAGAGCTTGGATAGGTGCCCCCAGCATGACCTGCAAGGGTTGGGTGTTTTCCCCTAGCATGACCTCCAGAGGCTCGATGGTTATGTCCAACATGACTTGTAGAGTTTGGATGGGTGTCCCCATCATGACTTCCAAATCCTGGGTGTTTAAGTCCAATATGACTTGCAGAGGTTGGATGGGTTTCCACAACATGACTTCTAAAGGCTAGGTGCTTTCCCCCTTTCTTTCATGTCTTCTTCCTATTCTTCCTCCTTCTATTCCTTTTCAACTCCAGATTCCTAGTATCAAAACTTTCATTGCATGAGGTAGAAGGAGGAGGAGAGGCTTCTACGGGTGAAGGGGAGACATTGTTTTGATTCCCTTGATATAAGGTGCTTTCTTGAGAAGCATCATGAGAATTCATGACAGACGGAGTGGAAAACAACCAAACCGGTAGCCCAAGGGTGAATCCAGGAAGATTCAAAGTGGCCATCAAAGGAACACCAACATTCCTAGTAAAAGGAAAAGCATAAGAATCCCCTTGCATGCGGTTCTCCTATTTGGTGTCCACAGGGGTACTAGCCATAGTTTTTCACTCAACAAGAAATCAAAGTCTGAGGTCGAATCGAAACCAACAGCACAAAGAACACATCACTAGAATAAAATCATAAGTATCCAAACTAGGCATAGAAATATACCTTCTAAAGAAGATTCTAGGAAGATGAGGGACCAGAAAAAACCAGTGAAGGAAGAAGAACAGTTACCTGGGGACCCGATACAATCACTTTGGGGCAATCGTTTGAATCACCAACCACTTTCTCAAAGATTTGGATGGGGTTTCCTCCTACATCTTCCCTTGGTATAGTGGAAATAACCTTCCACCATCACCTATGTAGAGTCCTAGCAGAGCTCAAGATGATAAGGCTACCAAAATCACAATGTAGGTTTGGAGGAACAGTCATCGGTCCAGCCGATGTGCATGGGAAGGGTAACTGAGCTTAAAACTCAAACAATACCAGGAACCACACAGGGCCGGAATGAGGTACTGAGTAAGTACCCAAAAGTGCAGCAGCTCTTGTGTATGCTCAACTGAGTGTAGGAGGGGTATCTCTGTAACTCAGTATCGCACAACCTCGTGCTTGACTCCTATGTTAGAGGATATTTCTAGTTTCCTTCTTTATGAAATTAATATTTCCTAAACACTAAGGCCACTATGTTTTTGTTTAAAATTTTGGGTAGTTAAAGATAGCCCTAACCCAAAACACTAGCCTGAACCAGTGTGTGTTTTCCTAAGAAAGAAAATATTACTAATATGTTTTAAATATTAACGTTCTTTTTAAGGGTTTTTTATTACTCAAAGGTAACTGTAATGAGACTAATGATGTTTTGACTTGATAGAAAAAAAAAGCATGACCAATGTGAAAGAGATTCAAAATGAAAATTTCTACTTCTCTTTCTTTTCAAAACTGAAAATGGAGGCCATGAAAGAAAAATATATTTTTGTATTTTTGAAAAAACAGAGGTATGCAATGCACCTAATACTAAACCCTATCCTAAATGCATATAAAGAAAAATACTTTCTCTTTTTTACTTTTTCATTATAAATGAGAAAGAAAAACAACCTACAAATAAGTGCATGCACATAACGTAAACAAAGAAAAAGGACTTCTACTCTAACCAAAAAATAGGCCCTAGGCTGTCCCAAAGTTAGATAAGACCCCTCTTGTGAGGAAATCTTGCAGAAGGGAACAAGCTAACCACTTTGGCATGAAGAATTTAATCAATGAGACTAAAAAATATAAGGATCAGAAAGGTCCTAGGTTCGGTCTAAACCTGCTAAAAAAGGTTTATCAACAACTTTGACAACAAGGTCATGCCAAGGAAGGAGGTGGGGGGAAGAGAAAAATAAAAGCCCAAAGGCTCCAGAAAGGCATACAAATCAGGTGAAAAGTACATTCAAAGAGATACACCACTTCCCAATGGTCTTACACAGGAAAAGAACCTCGGAATACCCCACAAACAACACCAGACCACCCCAAATATGACCAAAAAGGTGAAAAAATCACTAAAAAAAGGGCACACACAGGTTTCCTTAAGCAAAGTCACATATAAAATGCAAGTTTCCTACAATAAAGTCGTGAATGGATCAGGAATATGCTTTTTTTGGGTACAACATTCGCATATGGGTGGTGGAAGGCCCAAAAAGGTAAAAAAAAAAAACCTTAAAAATGCAAGGAAGGTATTCATAAAGACTTAAGAATGACTGTTGACCTGCAAAAAGGACTCAGAACTTCAATTATACTAGATAAAAAAGACAAGGAGACCCCAAATAGACAAGGCTTCCCTACTGGAGTCACCAGTGTTGTTGTTAGGGAAATTGTTCCTATGGTTGGGGTTGAGGCCACCAATGTATAGGGGTATAAAGACTGATGTATAAAGATTTTCAAGAATAAATTAAACAAGGTTCCAAGTGTTAGAAGGGTCCATACCTTATGAACTGAAGGTTGATCCAAGCTTTATCTTTATCCCTCCTCTTTCACTCCTATCCAAGAGACCTACAAAACAACTTCAAACCTTCCTCAAACCAATTTGTCCTCATATAAGACAATGATAACCAAGATAAAATAAACCCTAATATGATAAACATTAACATGTGATCATAAACAGAAGCACAATGTCCACTATACAATGATTTCGAAAGGGAAGAAAATCAAATATTTATTAATTAATGGAATCAATATAAGATATAACTTCTCCTCATGCAAGGCACCTCATGAAACCTTCGATCTGGATCTCCTGCTTCTCTTCTCCAAGAATCTAAGCCTCCAAGATCTACAACAAAGGGAGATGACAGCTAGGGAAAATGTAAGGGGGATGAGAGTCCCAACTTCACCAGCATAACAATGCCAAAGGCTGATTCCCCTTTCATGGATCCCTCTCCCTCTCTTATATAGTATTTTGAAAAGCTAGTTTCAAGGATGGATCAGTTACAACCCAACGAGTGTGTATGCAAGTTTCCCTACTGACAACCCACGAATACAAAAGTGAAATTCATGGGTTTTCCATTGAAAACTCATGAATGGGTCAAAAAAGGGAATTTTCAGTGTATTTCCAAGCATTTTTAGGAAATGGTTTCTTTTGAAAAATTGTTCCTTGGTATAATATCTTTCAAATGGTCCAAAAAAAATGTTAAAGGGAGTCACAAAACTCTTAATATGGCCCTTCCATCCACAGGTGTCATTTGAGTGACTAAAAACAACTTTCATGAAGTATTGGCATGCAACAAAACATGTAAATGTCGTCATGGACTGAAAAGTGTCATTTTGGAATATAAAAGTGTTAGACTAGGCTGACCCTGGCTTCATTTGGACAAAGAGAGTTGATGACACTTCTTGTCTTTGTACAAGAAGCGTAGGTTCTTCCTAGTGCCACTTTCTAGTGTACAAGGTGTTTTGGAGATCATTAAAGGAAAAAAGAGAAGCATCGAGATATTTACAAAAGAAATCCCTTGTGAAGGATTATCCCAACCAACCATAATAGGTGGTCCCCTATTTCCTAGGGATGATCCCTTAACTTGCTCCAAGTAACCCTCAACTCCCTTGATCTCTTTTTGTCCTATAAATACAAGATTACCTTCATGGTTTGGGAGAGGACCAAGAAAGCACCCATATGTTGTTGAAATATTTCTAGAGTTGAGAGGAAAAAGATTGAAGTTTGAGGAAAAAGGCTTGTGGGAAGAAGCACAACACCAAGTCTCTTTGGTTGTAACTTTTCCCTTTATTCAGATAATGCAATCATGTTTTCCTTTCCCATAAACATTGTGTAATTATGTTTATTATTTTTATCCTTGGTCATTAATATAGATTTATTTTATTATCGTGTATGTCTCAAGTTATTTATTGTTGGTTTTGATCTTTGTGCGGGTTCTTCTACAGCAACTGATGCTAGAGCTTCAAGCTAGCAAGGAAAACCTTCAGATGAGGTAAGGTTTCATTCTATCCAAGTCATCTGATTATATTGAGGGAAAGGTTTTCATTATTTTTTTTTGTGTTCTATATCTATACCATATATAGTAGGGAAATACTCTTTATCCACATTGATTGAATCTTTCCACTAACAAAATTGGTGACTCCACTGTAGATGACAAAATATATACATCTTAGTCTTTGTATTTGGTTTATTTTTACTATAAATCTAAGTTTCATTATGTTCTTCAAAGGGTGTTAAATTCACTTTCTTTTAGTCATATTTCTCCTCTCAAGATCAGTAATTGATTTTAGGAAATTTCAATTTATACATTACTTGTTGAATTTGTGGGTGTTTCTTAATTTTTTGGATCCTTATCTACGCCAAAATACCTGGGTAATTTTTTCTTAGCACCTTTGGTTCTCTGTCACTTTCTATGTATTGTGAGAGAGTGTCACCGACACTTATTGACAGTTTACAAGAGGTGTCGTCGATGCCTTATCTCTGCGGACAACAAGCGTCAACCAAGGGAGGACGCACTGGTACCAACCTGCAAGTTGTGTCGAGGTAGATGTTCAGTTACTCTGTTTGACTCATTATGTTTTTGGATTTTGAATTAGATTTTTGGTAATGATACACTATGTGTTATAAAGTCTGCATGCTAGATTGAAACTGAGTCAATTTTCAATTTAATTTTGTAAGATATATCTTGATAAAATTTTGAGGAGTTTGGTGATTTTTGAGTATGATATTTTACTCTTGGGGGTTATAGTATTTTTAAAGATCTCTAATAATCTCATATATTCATAAAATAAAATAAATCATAGTTTCTATATGCTTTCATAAGAATAAATTTTTGGGTGTTTCTTTTTATTTTCGTTACAAAAAATAAAATAAAAAAGATTTGGATTTATTTCCTTTAGTTTCAATTATTATTTGATTCTTAATTTGATTTGTGAAGTAAATGACTAGTTTTTTCTTTTGATTTTGGAAAATGTAAGAGTGATGCACTAGGTAGTTTTTTCTTTTTATCTTGTTAGAGATCGAATTTTAGTGAAGTACAAAACGCTTTGTATGTTTGGATTTTCATCTAGAATTTTAAAGGATTTCATTGTGTGATTGGGAAAATTTCTCTTACTCTCCTATTAAAATAGGGCATATTTCAAAAGAAAAAGTAAATATTTGCATTTCATCTTTGCATGTTTTTTGAGTTAGGTATTTACATCATATTGTCCACCTAACAGTAACAAGATAAAATAAAGAGTTAGTTAGAATAAAACTTTTAGCAAGACTGTGAGTTAGGTTAGAGACGTGTCCTGACGTCTTTAAGCATAAGATCTGTCATTTTTTTCCTACATTGCATCCTTGGGACTGTGTGGTTATTCCACATTCTAGTTGGTATATCGAAAGGTTTTTCACATAATTTTATGGTATATAAAAATATTCTCTCACGTGATCGATGGTATATCGAAACGCCCCTTTCAAACGGTTGTGCATTAGACAACACTACTATGGATTTGAAATCCCATGTACCTTGTGTATATTGGGAGAAACCATTAGGATCCTGAGACCAACTGAGTAAACTAACAGCTATCTTTTCAGAGCAACACACCGAGAACAACACTTGGGGACATACTACACATGTACTGTCTAGGTAGCCAGGTATACTAGAAAGGGTACGATCATAATCATGCTTGTCGTGTATTACTATTGGACCCTGCAATATATCACTAGTTGAGATGACTTGACACTCCTGTGAGGATCTAGACTATTTATTCCACCCACCACAGGTTTGCTTGTTTCTTATTAGAATAAGTAGCACTTGTTTTTGTGTATCTACTTAGTATTTTTTGAGATAGTGAGTTTCGGTATTTCATACTGAAGGACCAACATTTAAGACAATCATGTCATTTTCAAGGATTATTTCCTGAATATTTTCCAAACCCTACAACCCGTTCAAATATGGAACAAGATACAGACATAACATCTGATTTTGAAATGAGAACTCCACGAGCAAGAAGGAGTGGCTATCACTAAAGGAGGGGGTGAATTTTCTCCCCCTAGAAATGTTCCAATTACTAATATCTATAAACCTATAGTGATAAAGAAACCTTCTACTCACAATACTTTTTATGTAGGACCTTCGAGATCTATTTTTGATCAACTACCACTAGGATATCTAGTAACGACAATGTTTGGTCTTTCTGCACCTTATGGGATTCAACTTTAGGCCAATACATTTATGAATTTGGATATACGAGTACCATCCCAATTTCTTCCATGGAGTTAACTCCACATTTCGGCACATATTGTAGGAGGTATTTTCCTTATTTGCAACCAAGTGACATCCTTCGTTGTTCCTTCAATATTTATTCTAGTCAAGAAATGAACATTAACAATCCTTCATCATCTACAATTGCATGGTTTAGTATCAAGATACTTCACAATTTTCCACTAAAGCTATTTCTCAACCTATACAAACATCAATTGTTACTACTTCATCGGGAATTTCTTTTATTCCTTCTATTAGGTTGTCAAATGTAACTAGACAATTTTCTACAGGAACTCACTATATCCCTACTTTGTATAATGTATTGGGTTCCATACCAAGTGGAGTGAGGGGTCGTGTTCAACAATCAATACCTACTTGGGGGTGACAGCAACCAACTATTTGGGATCAACCAACACAACAACCTGTTGGTGGTAAGCAGTATCTGGTTGGAGGAAATACACCCAGTTTAATCCCCCTACTACTAATTCATATCCCACAGTACCCTAACCAGGATGTATGGCTACTCAATGGTCACAACCTCTTGTAGGTTATAATGCCCAACAATCAGTTTCCCCAAATAAACACCTGCCACAAAACCTTTCAGTTTACCTACAAGCACATGTGGGTGGTCAATACAGCTATCATGTACAACAACAATCGGCTTATGGTCCTACTGATGTTGTTATTCCATATCAATATTACAACTATCCACAACCAAATAGGTAGATTCTTTTCTTAGCAACTTTAGATTTACTAGAATTTTCCAAACTTATAAATGATCCCATCATGACTAACTCTTTTTGTCCATCCATACCGACCAAATTACCATCGGATATACCAAAATTTCATGGCAAGCAGGTAGAATACCCTAAAAATCATGTTATGAATATCCATATTTGGCATTCATCGAACTCTCTGATGGATGATTCCATGCATTTAAAGATTTTATAATGTACTCTTACCAGAACCGCTTCCAAATGGTATATTGAATTGCCGCAGAATTCTTTTGGTCATTTCAAATCTCTATCCATGTCCTTTTTAACACATTTGCAATTACCAATTAGGTATGAAAAGGGTACTGACCTTTTTAGTTCGCTTCTCCAATCCACTTTTACTCATATATCCGATCACATTCATGAGTGGAGATGGCGACGTCATTTAATTAAATCTTTTAATGTCGATCAATTATTGGTTGATTGGTTCGCTAAATCTTTACTTCCACCCATTGCTAGAGATGTCACTATGGGAGGTGTTGTAACTGAATAGAAAGCTATTAGTTTTGCTCAGTACCTAGACTTGGTTTATTCCTGTTCTATCACTTTATATGATTTAATTCCAAATGCTCCTCATCCTACCTTAGATCCTTCAATAACTTCTACAGCACCACCTGCCGATGGCAAAGTCAGTTTTGTCCAAACACACTCTGTTGCTAAATCAATAAAAAATAAAAGTCTTTCAACTTCACAAGCTAACCAGACTATTTCTAATCCCAAGCCTAATTCTACTCCTATTGTTTCCACTGAAGTGAATGCAATACAATATTTAGAAACTTCAATAAGTAAAAAATAGGGTAAAGGAAAATCCAAGAAACCCGTAAATTAGCAAGAGGATACTATAACACAAACTGCATATATTGAATCAAAACCGAAGAGAAAGGCTAATTTCCCTTGCCTCATATGAGGAGGTGATCACTTTACTAAATAAAGTCCTCATTATGAGGATTTTAATGAAATTCTAAATAATACTTTCACTTCGACAGTCCTAACCAATCCTTTCCCTACTCAACAGCAATTAATTGATCATCAAACCTTTCATGGACCTTCCTCTTCTTCCATTGAAGAAGTCAATATGATGTCTAGTGAAATGGCTCACATAACAACCAGATCACAGAGCTATGAAATGCCTCCATGGAAAAAGAGAAATGGCATTTCTATTGATAAACCTTACCCTTCCACTCCTCCTCCTACTAATGGTCTTCAAATCAAAAAAAAATGTTTCTGACACGTTTTTACAACCACCTAAGAGTACTATTCGAAGATCAGTATTTAATCCTAGTGTGTGTGCTTCCCAATATTATAACATTGTTAAAGATATGAATCATGTTAAATTTGAGAACCATAGATATATAGGCCAATATGAGAGCTATTAGAAAGAAATTATGCAGTGGAATAATTCAGATCAATATACAATGAGTAAATAATTCATGACACAAATTTTAGATTAATCGAACAAGAATTGCTCATATAATCACAACATTAATATTCACTCATTAATCAGTAATACAATTGTAGTACAATAAATATAATTTGAATAATGTGGATAGCATTTGAATCTACCAACTCTAACTCTGAATGTCTAAATCAGTCTACAATTAGTTAACCAATGAGTTAGGTGGACAAAAGGAGCCACTTTCCCTACATGCATGAAAAAATGTTGCTGGGATAACTTATAGTTATCTAACTAAATTTAACTAGAGGATAACTCAGCATAACTACTTACCTACCACATCCAACTAAAGGAGGCTATTGGTAGCACTCAAACTGTGCTTCCATAATGTAGGGATTGGTCCCAGAGGCACATAAACGCATGCATGAAGATGCAATAAGTGGAATATAACCTCTAGGTGTGTCCCTCATACTCTAGTACAGTTATAATAACTTACCAATTTAGGAAAAATGACCAGATAGACTATATTAGATAAAGGAGGATTAATTAATCCTAACACCCACCCCCCCTTAATCCTAACTTTGGACAACTTGGGCTCTAGCAACTAGGCCAAAAGTCACTCATACAATCTAAATGAATAAAATAAGGAAAATGGTAAAACCTCATGGGAACCCTCCCCCCTTCCTCAAAATAAGTAGGAATCAGGAAACAAGCTATAATTAAGAGAGAAAAAAATTATCTTCGAGAAAACTTGCGAAAATCTTGTTGTAAACTGCAACTCTATGGAGAAGTAATGCACAATCTTGGTTCTTCTATGCATAAGAATATTGGTACTATGAATGTGAAACTATACAAAGTAAATGACTATGTCTAGAGGAATTTTCCTCTTTGGAAGAAGAGGATTATGCTCAAATGAATCAGGAACATAGATAGCTGCAAGATGAAAACTGAACCCATGTAGAGCAATTGAGATCAACTGATGAGAGAGAAAAAGTGCTTGAGAATTTGAAAAATGTGAGGTAAACCCAAGAAAATTATATGTTGCAACCTTGAACATTGAACCATGTGAGGTAAAATCATCTCCAGATGTTAGGAGAAAGTATCTAGGCGAATGCAGGATGTCTCCATCTTTACTAGTACTATGAGGAGATGAGCATGTGATCAAGTAGGAAGGTAGAGAATTCCTAGTAATGTGAGGAGATGACCATGGATATTGAATGATTGAGCTCCATAATATGATACACCTTCTAAAATATCAAATGATTCACAAAATTTAATGTCAGCAAACTCATGATAGAAAAATGACATAAAATCCACAACAACATATTTGAAAGAGACTTGAGGTACTTGATTTTTCACACCAAAATTGATGAGAACAGTTACAAGAATTAATGGAGGCTCTTGAAACTTTAAATTCGAATCAAATAAGATCAAATCAAATACAAGAGTGTGGAACAAAGGTTCCAAATGCTCCACTAAGATGGTAGATGCACAATTTTCCCCTTCTTCAACAAAACTCTGAGTATTGGTGCAAGTAATCATGTAGGAATTTGTTGGAAGATATAGATAAATGAGGGTGAATGGATCACTCCTAAAGTATGATATTTCTTCCAAAACATCCAAATTATTACTTTTCTTCACACTAACAACATGATTGGAGAGAGAGGTATTGAATTTATCTTCAGCTCTTTGAGATTTCACTAGAAACATTTGAACAGAATTTAGAATAGAATAATCACTGTAGAATGACTAAGTAGAATAGAAGGACAGTTTTTCTTCAAAAACGTAGATTCGAATGTCTTCTTTTGGATCGTCTATATGAGAAAATGAGATATCAGATATCTCAAAAATTCTAAAGAATCTAGAGAAGTCATGGCAAGGAAACTTTCAACCATTCGAATTGATTGAGTTGAAAATTCTGATTCTTCTTCATCTTGAACAACTTCATCTGAGAGACTAGAGGATGAGACTTTTGAAGGGAGAAAACATGAGGAGGTGTTGGATTCATTCCAGATATCATATTCTTCTTTTTTCACACCAAATTCTCTATCTAGATTTATCCAAAGCTCAAATGGATATTCAGCAGATTCCATGAGATCATAACGCATATTAGGAGTCATTGCCATACACATTCTTGCATATGCCCTTTCACCGTCATCTAGCCATACATTTTCATATTCATAAGATTATTTACCATCTCCAAAAGACACATAAAGGAGATCATGGCTCTCAATATTTTCAACCATCTTCAATTTCCACTCGGCATAATTCAATGGTGATAGAAGAGGAACTGATCTTAAATCCACTTTGAAGTTGTACCTACAAAAAACATTGCAAAAACAATCAATTCGCAAACATTTTTCAGTTCAAACCTTTCCACCTCGACATGTGCACTTTTTCATATTTTGTCACACTTGGATAGAATCCAAAGGGATAAATGTTATGATTCCAGGAATTATGTGGAAACTCAGTTGCTTCTATTAGGATATTTAGACACTTAGGAGTTAGTTAAGATCAACTTCTGTAATATATCCGTTAGGTAAAAGTGTGTTTCTTTAGTATGCATTAGTATAGATTTGTAAATATTCTAATCCTACGGTCACAATATAGAGTGATCTGACGGTTCAACTTCTCTTAGATCATACCTACCATTGATCTGTGGCTTAACACCCGATTGGCTTATGATCTCTATTTAAAGAGCATAGAGGGTCCTTGTCTAGTTGATCGATTATGAGAAGCTCATGTAACTTTCTTTCTTTTGCATAATAAATTGCTCCAAGTAGCTATTTGGCTGGGGCCGTGGACTGTTTCCCTCTCGAGGGTTTTAACCATGTGACAAACATCAGTGTGTTGATCTATGATCTTTTTGTGTGAAGAAATTGCTAAAGGTGTTCGATCTTTTGGGAGTACCCTGTGTACCCGAACATGGTATCAGAGCTTTTATAAAGAGCCGCTTTCGGTTTTGATCAAGATCTGGAACCGGTGTTGCTGAAACTTTGAAAGGGTTTCTAGTTCTATATTTTTTGTGAATTTTTGGCTTGTGGGAGCTATTCCATTGCATCTAGAGCATCGTTTCCATTGGGAAATAGTTTTCGTTTCACCGAAAACCATTTTTGTTTGCTCTAGAAACACCCATTTCGTCAAATCTGAAGGTATAATGTTAAAGTGACAGATTTGTTTTTTTTAAATCTCTCATATTTTATCATTTTATTATTAGATCTTTTATGTTTTAGTCTCGGATTGTTATTTTCCCTGACTGCGTATGCTCTTTTCCGTGCACCTTGTGCGATCGCGGCGAATCAAAAACAGTAAGGAAAAGTTTTTTTTCTTTTCTTCTCAGCTACGTATGCTCTTTGTCGTGCACCTTGTGCGATCACAGCAAATCAGAAACAGCGAGAAAACTTGAAAACGTAAACTTTCCGGGTAAGTTAACCAAGATCTAACCCCATTGTGTGGAAAAAGTTTTGTTTTTGTTTTTCTTTTTCTTTTTTTTTTTGTGATTTGCAGGAAAAGAAAACAAGCACGGAAAACGAGAACGAAGAGTAAAAAAAAAAAAAAAAAACCCCTTCCTCTTTCCATACTTTTACGTACCTTTTAAACTTAGCTCACTTGGTCCAAAGTTGATTTACACCTTGATAAGTCTTGAGTTCAAGTCTTATCAAGCTACTTTTTAGTGCATGCAATTTCTATTTTCAAGTTACTTTATTGTAAAAGTGCATCTCACATAAATAAAATAAAATAAAAGTGAGTCAATTAAGTATGCAATTTCTATTTTCAAGTTACTTTATTGTAAAAGTGCATCTCACATAAATAAAATAAAATAAAAGTGAGTCAATTAAGTCTTTTAATTTATTGCTGCACTATTTAAAAGTCACATTATTGTAAAAGTGAACATCACTTATTCTACAAAAGTGATTCACTTCAAAGAAACTTTATTGTAAAAGTGAACATCACTTATTCTACAAAAGTGATTCACTTCAAAGAAACTTTATTGTAAAAGTGATTGTCAAAGGTTGATCTTGGGAAGAGGGGGATTCTTTTTTAGTTGGTCAAGTTAATATCTGCCACGTCACTATTGGGGACATGTTCAACATTTTCTTTGATCAAGCATAACTTCATCGTCTGGAATCAATTTTAAGTGCCGTTTTTTTTTAAACCGCATATTTTTTCAAGCTCTTTGCATCCAGCTAGTTAGTTTTTGTTCTTTCAGCCATTATTTTACAGTATGGACACCCCTTGTGATATTAAACTTACAAGTTCTAACTATTTCTCATGGAAATCTCGTATGGAGGATGTTCTGCAAAGTAGGGGACTTTTCAGGATAACCTCAGGGAAAGAAATAGAACCCACTGATGATGATAAGAAAATTAAATGGGAAAATTGATGTGATGAAGCTCGTGGAGATATTGGGATGTAAATCTCTACTAATTTGTGATTCCACATATCTGGAATTGATGAACCTAATCTCACTTGGGAAAAGTTGGAATCTATGTTTGGTAAACACAATGAAATTCGGGGTCATCAACTTGAGAATGAGTTGCTTTCCTTGAATACAAATGATTTTTCATGCATTCAATACTATTTATCTAAGTATAAAACTCTTAGACTATTATGTGCCGAATGCAAGATTAAGAAAGAAGACAAACAATGTATTTATCATATTCTTTCAAAACTTGGACCTGCATATTCTATTTTTGTATCTACATTCTACTCCATGAAATAATCCTTGACTGCAACTAGCTATCAAGAGCCTAGCCTTGAATCCTTTTGTGATTCCTTAATTAGAGAGCAAGATAAGCTCATTCATCTTGGAATAATTAACAATGCAGATACATCTGGGAAATCCTTAATCTCCCAACAGAAAGAAAATTCCAAGCCTCCCAAGAAACAGAATTTTCGCAATAATAAGCCAAACAACAAGGGTCCCAAACCCTCTCAGTTAGCTCCTCCTTTAAAAAATGACAAAGGATCCAAGCAAAAAGGAAAGAATACTGAGCGTCATTGCAATTTTTGTGGGAAATATAATCATGATGAATCTAAATGTTTTAAGAAGATGGCAGCAATGAAGAAGCACCACATCATCCTAGATTTGTCTTAAGAATCTAACTCTCATGGACATGCACTGTGTGCTTCTGGTTACTCTTATACTGCATCTTCTTCTTCTACTTCAAATGAATGGTTGATTGATTCTGGAGCATCTTATCATATGGCTAAGGATCAAGCCATCTTTTCTACTATGCATGAATGTAACACCAAACAAATATTTCTTGGTGATGATAGATCTCTAAGTGTTGTAGGATCTGGAACAGTTCCAATAGAAAATGATCATTTCAGTGATGTACTATGTGTTCCAAAAATTTTCTACAATTTGTTATCAGTTTATCAAATCACTCATTCAGGTGAAGGTAAAACTATGACTTTTACACCTCACCAAGTTCTAATCAATGATTTTAAAAATCCTCAAAATGTCCTTGCTACTGGAACTGTTGATGATATTACCAGGTTGTACAAATTTAACAACTTTGGGTCATCACCTTTTCCTTTAGTTTTTGTTCCTCATAGTGATAACTTGAGCAAAATTTGGCATGAGCGATTTGGTCACTTAAATTATCGCTCATTGCAACAACTATGTAAAGACAATATGGTGACTGGTCTTCCAATGGTATCTTGCAAGGATGGTGTTTGTTCCGGTTGTGTACTCAAAAAACATCATCGGGATAGTTTTGACAAATGTGCCTCTTAGCACTCCTCAGTTCCTTTGGAGCTTGTACATAGTGACTTGTGTGGTCCTCTTCCATCTGCTTCATTTTCTGGTTTCAAATATTTCTTAACTTTCATTGATGACTACTCCAGACGCACTTGGGTTTACTTCCTAAAACATAAGAGCGAAGTATTTAACATGTTCTTAGCCTACAAGGCCCTTGTTGAAAAACAATTTGGTCATCAAATTATTAAGTTAAGATCTAACAATGGAGGAGAATATGTTAACAACAAGTTCACTACTTTTTGCATTGAACAAGGAATCCAACAACAGCACACTGTTCCATATACACCACAACGAAATGGTGTAGCTGAATGAAAGAACCGCACTTTAAAAGAAATGGCTAATTGTATGATCCAATCTAAGGGACTAAGTCTTCAATATTGGGCTAAGGCCATAAATTGTGCAAATTACATAGTTAATCGCACACCCACTAAATTTTTACAAGGTATAACACCGAAAGAAGCATGGAGTAAAATTAAACCAGGTGTAAGTCACTTTCGTGTGTTTGGTTGTGAAGCATGGGCTCACATTCCGGATGAAAAACAGAAAGCATTGCAGCCTAAAAGTGAAAATTGTATCTTTGTTGGATATTCTGAAGACGTAAAAGGTTATAGACTTCTTCAGCCCCATTCGCATGATATAATCATTAGAAGAGATGTTAAATTTGATGAAAATCTCTTGGCCTGCGAGCCTAATTTGGAGGATGTGCCATCTTTGGCCTGCAAGCCTGATTCGGCGAGTGTGCCTTCTTCTTCTTCTTCCAACTTCCTTGACAAGTTTCCAACTCCAGTTTTTGATGATGACAGTGAGGATGAAAATCCACCTCCGCCTGCTCATGTTCCTCCAATTGCACCAGCACCAATACTTCCTCGATGGGTCCGTTCAACATGTGAAGCAGCTGGTGATCTTTTCGGTGATCCTAGGGATCAACGTCGAACACATTCTCAGTTTCAGCGAGCCTCTTCTCTTTTGGCTCAAGTTTCCGAGAATCATGATCCAGAAACTTTTGCAGAAGCTTCAAGAAATCTAGATTGGGATGTAGCTATGGATGAAGAATATCGTTCATTAATGGTGAACAATACTTGGGATCTTGTTCCTCTTCCAAAAGGAAGAAAACTTGTCAGATGTAAATGGGTCTATAGAACTAAGTATTCATCAAATGGAAGTGTTGAAAGACTTAAGGCAAGGTTAGTTGCCAAAGGTTTTTCCCAAGTTGAAGGGATTGACTACAATGAAACCTTTGCCCCTGTAGCAAAAATGAACTCCATCTGCCTTGTTCTTTCCCTTGCAGCCTTACATAACTAGGAAGTCCATCAAATGGATGTCAAGTCTACCTTCTTACATGGTGATTTACATGAGGAAATTTACATGGAACAACCTCCTATATATGTTCAAAATAACTCTAGCCTTGTTTGTCTCCTTAAGAAATCCTTTTATGGCCTTAAGCAAGCTCCTAGAGCTTGGTATGCCAAAATGGATAGCTTTCTCCTTGACACTAGTTTTTCTAGATGCCATTCTGACCCCAATGTCTATACCAAGAAAGTAGGAAACCATCTCATCATACTTGTTCTTTATGTTGATGATTTTATCCTTACTGGTAGTGACCCTAAACTTATAACCCATGTGAAATCCAGTCTTAAGCAAAATTTTGAAATGTCAGACTTAGGACATTTGCATTATTTTCTTGGTCTCCAAGTCTTACAAACCAAAGAAGGAATCTTTCTTTCCTATTCTAAGTATGCTTGTGACCTTCTTCGTCGCTTCCACATGGAAGATTGTAAACCATCTCCTTCTCCCTTCCAGTCTGGAGTCAAACTTTCTGCCACTTGTACTTCCCCTGAAGTAGATGCCACCTTGTATCGTCAGCTTGTTGGTAGTCTTTTATACTTGACTCATTCACATCCTGACCTTTCCTTTGCCATTGGTCGTGTTTCCTGTTATATGCAAACTCCTCATGAAAGTCACTAGAAAGCAGCAAAAAGAATACTCGATATATTCGAGGTACAATTCAGTTTGGGATTCATTACAGTACAGGGGGGAAACCTTTGTTGGTTGGTTTCACTAATTCAAATTGGGCCGACAATCCTGATGATTGAAAGTCTACTGCAGGTTATGTTTTCAGCCTGGGATCTGGACCTGTCACTTGGGCTTGTAAGAAACAACAAGCTCTTACTCTTTCTTCAGCAGAAGCATAATATCGAGGCGCAGTTAATGCCAGTTAGGAAGCTTTATGGCTTCGATAGATCCTTTCAGAGTTTGGATTTGAGCAGCAGCAGCCTACTCCACTTTGGTGCTACAATCAAAGTGCCATCAAGCTTGCCAAAGATCTAGTTCTACATCAGCACATCAAACACATTGAGCTACACATGCACTTCATCAGAAATCTTGTTCATGATAGTGTTATTGAAGTTCTATATTGCCCTACAGATGATCAAGTTGCAGACATCTTCACCAAGTCTCTTACAGAAACGAAGCTTAACATCCGTCTATGTTAGGAGTTCAGGAATGTGTCCTTAAGGGGGGATAGGCTCTAATTCCTCCTTCCTTCTCTTACTAGTGTCACTTTTGTAAATCCTTTAATCCTATCCCAAGTTGTTCTTAAGGGGGGATGTTAGGATATTTAGACACTTAGGAGTTAGTTAAGATCAACTTGTGTAATTTATCTGTTAGGTAAAAGTGTGTTTATTTAGTATGCATTTGTAAATATTCTAATCCGACAATCACGATATAGAGTGATCCGATGGTTCAACTTCTCTTAGATCATACCTACCATTGATCTGTGACTTAACACCCGATTGGTCTATGATCTCTATTTAAAGAGCATAGAGGGTCCTTGGCTAGTTGATCGATTATGAGAAGCTCATGTAACTTTCTTTCTTTTGCATAATAAATTGCTCCAAGTAGCTATTTGGATGGGGATATGGACTGTTTCCCTCTCAAGGGTTTTAACCACGTGACAAACATCGGTGTGTTGATCTGTGATCTTTTTGTGTGAAGCGGTTGCTGAAGGTGTTCGGTCTTTTGGGAGTACCCTGTGTACCCTAACAACTTCCTGAGTGCACAATGGAGATTTCTAAGGTTTGAGTTTAGCCTGAACAAGACTTTAATACCATGTTAAATTTGACAACCATAGATCTACAAGCCAATATGAGAGATATTGGAAAGGAATTATGCAATTGAATAATTCAGATCAATATAGACTGAGCAAAGAATTCATGACACAAATTTCATATTAATCGGACAAGAATTGCTAAGATAATAGCGAATTTAATCTTCATTCATTGATCAGTAATACAATGGTATTACAATAAATAGAATTTGGATATTGTGGATAGGATTCGAATCTACCAACTCTAACTAAATGTTTAGCTAACTTAGTGTGGAAAAATCATAGCTGGATCTCACTATTATAACTCTAGATGTCTAAATGAGTCTACAATCAGTCAACTGATGAGGTAGGTGGAAAAAAGGTGCCACTTTCCTTGCATGCATGCAAAATTGGTGCTAGGATAACTGATAATGATCTAACTGAATGTAACTAGAGGATAACTTAGCATATTTTCCTACCTACCACATCCAACTGAAGGAGGATGCTGATGGCACTCAAAGTGGGCTCATATAATGTAGGGATGGGTCCTAGAGACACATAAACTCATGCATGAAGATGCAGTAAGTGGAATATAACATCTAGGTGTGTCCCCCACATGCTAGTACAATGATCATAATTTACTAAGTTAAGAAAAATTACCAAATATACTATATTCGCTAAAAGATGATTAATTAATCCTAGCAGGTCAAGCTTCTTGCACTATGTCCACTCTCAAAGTACTCCAAACGTGTCCAACACAAAGGAAAAATTTGTTGCCGGTGCTTGGAGCTATGGATCCAAAAAATTACAATGTCATCACTTTTAATATAGAATATTTTAAGTTGAGACTTTCTCACCGACTTGCTTTCCAATTATCTACGAAATTTAATGGAAAAAGGGTCCATTATACCATTTTGGACAAAGGTATATCTACCTCGGTCATGTTTCTATCTTGTTGTTGAGCCATTGGTTCTCCTGAAATCAAACGTTCACGTACTACATTGAAGGACTTTGATGGTCACGGTTTCCAACCTTATGGATTACTGTCATCCTTGTTAATATAATTAGGGGGGGAATATGTGTCCATTCACATCAAGGTTGTTGATGTACCCTTGGATTATAATCTTCTATTAGGAAGAAACTAGTTCTATGTGATGCACGCAGTTGTGTCATGCGTTTTTCGTGTAGTCCAGTTTCCATACCAAAGAAAGATTGTCATCGTCGATCAACTAGATTTTTTCTCTCTAGATACTAACTCTAATTTTGTGAATAATGTTCCTCTTTCAGGATCATTGTTCCTACAATATCAGAACATTGGGGTAGGTATTCTCAAGGAATCTTCACTTATGGGAGTCTTTATGTTAAAAATCCCCCCTCCTCCTTCGTAGGTTGTGTCTGTTAACATGATCTCTGCAAGTCATTATTGGGTGTTATAATGTCTAAATTAATCCACATGTTCTTTAATTATCAACTGAGGTTGGTAAACTTAGATTTGACACAAAATATATGCGAAGGTAGAGAGTGTCGTGTAAATATTTTAACAAACAAAATATCGAAAGATCTTTCAAAATGAAAAATTGAGTCGAACTTCCTAAAAATGCAATTAAGGTAACTAAACTAAGATAAAAGATTAACTAAACAAATAATCTATTTTATAACTTTGGACTGAAAAAAATATAATCAGCAACTTACTTATTCAAACGGAAAACTAGAGTGCAAGGAAGACATAACTTATAAGCAACTAGAAAACTTAATGGATAAAACTTAATAAGGAAAACTTAAAAAGAAGCAAATAGAAAACTTAATAAAGAAAACTTAAATAAACGAAGCAAGTAGAAAACTTTATAAAGAAATATCTTTAGGTTCTATCCTACAAATTCTTTCAACAATAAAACAATCATAAGAAGACAACCTAAAAACATACTAAGGAAAACACTAAATCTTGCATGCAAACAAATAAATCAATTCAAAAGGAATAGACACAAAACCATATAACCATAAGACAAAATCAGAAACAAAACTCAAGAATAACTTCAACTATATTCAAAGTAAAAGAAATAAGGAAAATGATAAAACTTTAATAGATAATTTAAAACAACTAAACTTTAACTTAAATGTTAAACAAAAACTATTATTTAACTATTACAGACAAAGCATAATTCAAACATCAACAAAGCATAACTGAAAACAATCTTAAAACACATAAAAAACACTAAAAACAGAACTAAAGACTAAATGACAGACTGGACTGTGGGTCTAAAAAGGTGGCTAAATAACAGACTGAGCAGGCTGTCTGAATGGCAGGCTACATAGTAAAAAAGGTAAAAAATAACCTAAATGAACTAATCTTCAACTGAATCCATGCAGATGTAATTCTAATGCATTGGAATAGTAAATAAACCTATTTAACAGCAAATTAACCTTAAACTAATCCATAAACAAAAGGAATCATTTGCATATTAAACTAATAAATAAACTGGAAATTAACTTACATAAATTCAAAACAGGAAAGGAAATAATAGAATTGAATCTATTCTAGATTCATGAAAACAACTTATTCTATATTCTTGAAAACAAAGACTGAAAGTAATGCTAGAAATGAAAATAACTGGAAACAAAATGATTAAAAGCAAATAACTGAAAACAAGCTATGCGTGCATCTAACTAATTAACTTTGAAAATAAAACTAATTTAATGTATTGCAGAAAACAAATACGATAGCATTTACTATAATCTAATGGAAACAAACTAGAAATTAAACTAGACTAGCTAAAATAGAAAAGAAACTAAGCTAAACAAAAAAAATGAACCTCTAGTTGATGAGGGGGCCTCTCAGCAATCAGGGGTGATGCCTGGGTAACTTCTACTTAAACGCAATCTTCAACAGCAATGCATACATCTCTTTATTTAGATGGTGGAACAGAAATACAAAGTTCAAGAGTAAATTACAACAAGAACTCTTCTTCTAACTCTGTTAATTGACTGATTTTCTAGATAACTGAGCTCTCTCATAGAGGCTGCTTTATATAATTATTTAAAGGGATGATCAATTTGACCCTTTAGTGGTCAACTGCTCTCTAAATTTAGTCGACTGGTCTTCAACGCAAGTCTGGTTCTTTTCACTGGACAGCATACACATAGGTTCCTTCTCCAATGCAAACGATCTACAGAGGTGGTGCACGACTCCTTCTTCAGCGTGAACATGGAATGGTGGTGAGCCAAGGTAGCGTACACGGTGGGTCTTCTAGAACATAAGTCATTCTATTCTTTAAATGCACAGAATGGTGGTAGTTTGGATTCAAGTAGAGGAGGCCATGAGCAATATTTCCAGGGCATGAGTTGAATGCATCAATCCAGTGCATGGATGGTTGATGTGGTGGCAAGTGAAGGAGAATGTAGGCTGGCGAATATTCTAGAAAACAGCTTCATCACCCAAATGCATTGACAACAGTTCGTTGGCAGTTGGTTCACGTTTTAAATGGTCAGAATTAATTCTCAGCAGCGCACAGTCTGATGGGCGATCTAGACAGAGTGCTGAACGAAAGGCTGGGACATGAGCTGGATACGTTGGGCGTCGATCTAGGGCAAATGGAGTGTCTATCTGCTAGCATGATTCAGGATTGGAGTCTTTTGCATCAAATTTCAACATATGGCAAACCACCAGCGATTTTAACGCAACGGGCTGAATGACAAGCTAGACATGCTGTGCGAAAAGGAAGCTGAATGCGTTTTGCATATTAACTTGGCCAAAAAGGATTATAAAACCTATAAACAATTATACAAACTAATTAATACATCAAGTATACTTTAATAATGTTATTTTTAATTGATTAAACCATAAAAATGATAATAATAAAATAATTTTATAAAAAACTTAAAAACCCTCATACCTGAAGTTGAATAATAATCTGCATGACATAAAACATACAAAATATGATGAAATATGTATTTAAATGAATAATTTATCTGCCAAAAATGATAACAAATCGAGGATCAACATTCCCCCAAACCGAAGAAATGTTAGGTGCCACTGAGCAAAAGGAAAGAAAAACAATTTAGGAAGAAGGCAAACTAGCAGTTGCCTTCAACTTAGCAGATGAGAAGGTAATTTAAACTTCACTCTGTTAACTTGTAACTTAAAAATAACATATATTTTATGTCACATATTTATATGAAAATTAAAAATGACTTTATTGGATTTTTCAACATTCTTAAATAAACAGTTTTTAGGTTTAAAATAATTTTATCATTTATAAGGTTTTGAAATTAATTCAACCATGTCCAAAGTAAAACTTTGGACGGGTTGAACAAAAACATAAATCACATCTTGAGTAGCAAGAAGATTAATCATTTTCATGCATAATTAATTGGATAAAAGGATAGGATTATTAATAATAAAATGATATGGAAGTAAAAACTATTTGCTTAAAACAAAATTTGGTTAGCAAATTTAATCATAAGTACTATAATATCACCATTTTTCAGATCATTATTTGATGTTTAATTTTCCTTCATTCGATTCTTCATATGGTAATACCATATTGAATTTTGCTATAAAATATGCTTCAAGCTATAACCAAATTCCACTATTTATATTCCTGAAAAATACTTATCATTTGTTAAAGATAAATAGATTTATCAAAAATAAAAAGAATCTAATTTTTCAAATCAAATCCCTCTTCCCCCAAACCAAAGAGATGGCATGTCCTCAAGCCATTCAGAGAGAAAAAATGATTGTTCCATAAAAATAGAAAAAATGCGAGCATGTTGTTAATTCAGTGTAAGGAAAACTAACTAGTAAATAGAAATGGTTCAAAAATGTATATTTATGAAAAATAAAACAGTGCTTAGAAAAACCATGTAAAATGAGAATCATATAATTAAAAGAAAACCATAGGGAAAACTAGCCATCCATGCCTCATAGTAAATATATCTTGTCATCGTCAAGTATTTCAAGTGTACCTTGGACTGTGTGAGATTTACAGCTATAGGTCCCATTTCTAAGATAATGACATCTTAGATATATGCGGAATTAGATGGCCAGGGAAAATTCAACTTAGAGCCATTCCCAAATGACATTATAAACAATTGGCCATGACATAATTTTTTTGAAAAAAATTTCATATATTATCACTATTTGACGAACTATGTGTATAGTGGTGTATTAACCAGATCTCATTTACCAGATATTGCCCCGCTGCCAGCAAGCCTGTTCAGTACCTCGACGGGTTTATCTTGGTACCATGCAAGAATAGCCCCACTGCTAGCAAGCCTGTTCAATACCCCAACGGGTTTACTTGCATTTATCTAGCTTCCTGTTATAAATTTTTTACTTAGCATTGACCCGCTGCCAGCAGGCCTGTTTTCTACAATATTTTAAAGATATCGAAGCTGATTGGTACTAGAGCGTGTTAAGTCCTGCTAAACACGTAATTCATTTTTTTGCAAAAATAAAGTTATAAGTAATTTTTTAATTCATAATGGCCAAACTCATAAAACATGTCAAAAGAGAATAACTGAAAGTTGTTCTTTAACCTAACAGTCCTTCTTCTTTATAAAGTAAAGTAATGTTCCCCACAGATAAAAATTCCACTTACTTTCGAATTTTCACCAAAATACTCAAGAGACAAGTTTTGATAACAAGTATAGGATGAACTAGTAATCCATAGGTGAAAAATAAAGATGTGAAAAGTATGATAATGAAAGTGGGTCTTATCAAGCAACTGTTTAAAAGAATAAATCAGAAATATACATGTATGAATCAAAATACCAAAAACTATATGAATTGTAACAGAATTGGTTAAGTATGATCTACAAAGGATTGATATATAAATTTATCCGTAGAAGCTGCAAATTTCAAAAGTACCCCAAAAAGATTAAAATACCTGATGAGTATTTAGCATACTTCCCTTGTCTAAGTAATATTCCATTAGCTGCTCATAGAGATAATATATTTGTAATCACTGCAAAACCACTTGTTAGATGATTTGATTTATTCATAAAGACATAAAATAAAAAGATTCATGTGTAAACAACCTATTAGAAACGACTCTTATTTATTCAAGGAAACAAGCACATATGTACATATATATATAAATGATAATAACCCAAAATATTTCAAGGATCAGGAGAAGGAGTAATAGCTTCCTCTTCAACTAATTCCATTTCATTTTGTTGCAAAACATTTTGTATAAAATCATGTTTAGATGTCGGTTAGTGATAGAGCCTAATTCTATGTCCATTTACTACAAAAGAAATTTTTGAGCCATCAATTGTTTTAATTTTGACTGATCCATTGTCAAAAGTTGTAACTACTTCGTATCGACCCATCCAACAGGTAGTTAATTTCCCTTTAAAAATTTTAAACCGTGAATCGAACAGTAGTGCCCAATCTCCAGTATTAAACTTATTTTGCTTAATAAATGTATCATGCCGTATTTTTCATTGATTCTGTATTAACATTATTCTTTGAAGTGCATCTTGCCTAATTTTGTCTAACTCAATAATTTGTAATATTCGTTGTTTCTGTGCTTCATCCAAATTCATGCCTAATTGTGCTGCCATACGAAAAGTTTTAACTTGAAACTCAATAGGTAAAAGGACTTGTTTTCCATACACTAAATCATAGGGGGTATGTCCAATAGTGTTTCTCCATGTTATCCTATAGGCCCATAAAGCCTCGAGAATTCTATCTACCCAATCCTTATGATGTAAGTGAATGGTCTTAGTTAAGATGGTGATAAGATGAATATTTTCAATGTCGGATGATAGTTGATTCTACCTGACCATTAGCCTGAGGGTGATAAGGTGAATATTTTCAATGTCGGATGCCATATTTCGTAGTAAGTTATTTCATTAATTTATAAGTAAATGGAGTACCTTGATCTATGACAATTTCTCTAGGTACACCAAACCGGGTGAATATTTCTTCATATATAAATTCTACCACCAATTTCTCTGTGGCTCTAAATAAAGCTTTAGCTTCTACCCACTTGGTGACATAGTCCATACAAACTAAGATATATTTATTTTTACGAGACATGGGAGAAATTGGTCTTACAAAATCAAGAGCCCATTTCTCAAAAGGTTCAATCATGACTTGGTGTTGTAAAGGAATTTGATCGGATGACATAGGTCTACCCATTCTTTGGCAACTATCACATCCTTTAACATATTTGATAACATCCTTAAAATGTCTAGCAAATAATAACTAGAATGTAAGACTTTATATGGTGTCCTCTTATCTGAAAAATGTCTTCCACATGGTCCATCATGGCATGCATGGAGGATGTCTGTCATTTCATCCTACGCACACATCGTCGAATAATAAGATCGGGACTAGTGCAGAAGAGATCGTTATCAACCCAATAATAATTAGAACTCTGAACTATAATACGATGCTTCTCATGTGAAGACAAATGGTTTGGTATTTTCCCCATTACTAGATAATTGGCAATATCCGCAAAAGGGGTTTGAACAGATACAGCAAATAGATGTTCATTAGGAAAAGTGTCATCAACTGGTTTAGTACCATCTTCATGTTGAATACGGGAAAGGAAATTTGCTACGAGATTTTCTTTACCAGGTCGATCAATGATGTTAATGTTAAATTCTTACAATAAAAGAAGTCGTCGGGTCACTCTACCATTGGTAATTGGTTTATTCATCAAAAATCTAATGGCGGAGTGATCGGTATGCACAAAAAATTCATAACATGTGATATAATGACAAAAATTATTAATAAAATAAACTACTGCCAAAAATTCCTTTTCAGTAACGGTATAATTTAATTCAGTAGCGGTCATATTTTTGCTAATAAAGTAGATGGCATAAGGTGCTTGTCCTTCTTTTTAGCCGAGGACTCCTCCTATGGCCATATCAGAGGCATCGATAGATATGTGAAAAGGAAGGGACCAATCAGGACCCCTAAGTATTGGTGCCACTAATAGTTTAGCTTTTAAGATTTCAAAAGCATTTGGGCAGGATTTTGTCCACTGGAATTCTGAGTCCTTTGTAAGTAACTTAAACATTGGTGCATCTATTTTAGTAAAATTTTCAATAAAGCAGTGGTAATAGCCTGCATGGCCAAGGAAGCTCCTTACCTCTTTCTGGGTTTTTGGGGAGGGAAGGCCAACTATTACTTCGATCTTAGCACGGTCTACCTTAATTCCTTGGGACAAACTATGGTGTCCTAAAACTATACCTTCTGTCAGTAACATTTTACACTTTTCATGACTAAGGTCTAGGTTTGTCTCTTGACATCGGATCAGAACTTTCTCTAGGTTGTCAAAAGCTTCCTGAAAGGTGTTACCATAGGCTGTGAAATCATCCATATATACTTCAACACAGTCATGTATAAGATCAGAGAAAATTCCTAATACTTCTCGCTGAAAAGTGGCAGGTACGTTACATAAGCCAAATGCCAAGACTCGATAAGAAAATGTTCCCCAAGGGCATGTAAAAGTGGTCTTATCCTGATCTTCAGGTGCTATGAGAATTTGATTGTATCCACTATATCCGTCAAGAAAGGAAAAGTATTATTTACCTGGAAGAGTATCTAATACTTGATTGATAAAAGGTAAAGGAAAGTAGTCTTTAAGTGTAGCCTTGTTTAACTCTCTAAAATCAACACAAATACGCCATTTCCCTGTAACTTTCTTCGGAACTAATACTAAAGGAGATACCCATTTACTGTCGAAAATAGGATAGATAAAACCAGCAGTGAGGAGTTTTCCTAATTCTTCTTTTACTATATCCTTTAGAGCAGGATTCATCCTCCTTTGTGGTTTCCTTACAGGTGATATGCTTGGATCCATATAAATATGGTGAATACAGGTATCAGGGTGTATACCCTTCATATCGGTGTATTCCCATGCGAATGCTCCAGCTTGTTTCTTAAGAACTTTAAGCAGATGTGCTTGTTGGTTTTCACTTAATCCAGCGTTTATATGTAAGAATTTTTCAGGGCCAACCTCACAAGGTATGGTATATGGTCCTGTATGCTCTTCAATTGTGAAGACACATGGTGTTTCTGTAAACATTGAGAGAGCCATATTCTCTTGAAACTCATCTCCAAAAATATGATCAAGTTGAGCAAAGGACTGAGGGAAATATGTACAGGTTGTTGAAGAGAAAAACTGGTTTAATACATTCTCAGTGGTCTGCCCCTGAAGTGCTAAAGAAAAATCACTAGGAAGGGAGAGATCATCAAAGTATTCATCCCCAAAAGAACAATTTAACCACCATGAATTTTCAGTTATTGGTTGTGCCAAGGGGTATAAAAGAAGACTTTGTGTGGACAACCCATATTAAATAGTCATCTCTCCATCCCTACACCCTATAAAATCATTTGCGGTAGCTAACCATGGTCTTCCCAAGATAATAGGATATCCTTTAGAAGGATCCTTTGATTCTACGACCATAAAGTCGACAGGGTATTCCCATGAAGCTATTGATACAACAATGTCATCCAGGACTCCAACAGGTTTTACCGTAGTGCGATCTACTAGTTCTAGGATGGAAGGGGTAGGTCGAAGAAATTGTCCTAACTGTAAAACTTATAAAACTACAGTGGTCATCATGTTAATAGCGGATCCTAAATCAATTAATGTATTCTCTATGGCGGTGTTGTTTATAATTACAGTCACTACTGGGGTTCCTGGATTTGTATATTTTTCAATCCGGGACTAACCTGTCATACATTCAAACATTTCTCCTATAGCATGAATTGTAAGAGGGTCCTTTTGCTTTTTTCCTGGGAATTTAATACATAGATATTTTATTACCTTACTATAGCTAGGTATATAATTGATAGCTTGTAATAGAGGGATCTTAATACAAATGTTCTTTAATTCATTCAAAATGTTATACTCCAGATGAACTACAGGTTTTTCTATTACTAATATTTCTGGAAATGGAGGAATTCTTTGCTCCTGAATAGTTTCTTGTGGAGGATGGGTGTGTACTGGAACCTTTGGAAAGGTCACATCCTCCAAAATAGCATCATTCACGGGTTCACTTGAATCTTCTTCTTCTTCACTTGGTTCATGAATGATGACTGTTGGATTCGGTTTATTATTCACAACTCTTCCCGATCATAATTGAATTTCATGTACAGGTATAGTCGAGATAAGGTATAAGGGAAGAGTTTGCAACTCAATGTTATTAAGAGCTTGAGTTGGTTTATTGTTAGGCTTAGGTATTGGCTGTGTAGGAAACAATGTTGGTCGAGGAGGATTTGCATTCTGAAAGTGATGAGGTTGTTGTGTGATAAAAGGAAGTGGAGGTACAAATTCAGGTGGTATTTGCTGGAAATTTGTTTGATTATGAGGATAAGGATGATTAGGTGTAGGAACAGGTTGTGGCTAAGGATATGGTTTTCCTCTCCATCTGTGTGACCAATATTGTTGTTGTGGAAATTGAGGAGGAGGACACTAAGTTGTCCAATTCTGCTAGCTAGAATTGTTCCATTGTTGAGGTGGTTGATATGGAGGATAATAGGGTAGAGGTTGTGGTGAAATTTTTGGATATGCTAGTTGGTCCCTAGGTTGCCAAGGAGGCCTCCTATATGTTTTAGCTACATCCCCACTCTTATAGATGGCTTGCAATCCAGGAAAGGATGGGTAGTTATATGTTGAGTGCTCTTATGTACATATGTGACATACAGAGATATTGTTTAATGGACATTCCCTTTGGGGATTTTTAGTTCTACATCTTGGAAAAAAGATACTCATTGTTGCTCGTTCTTCATCCTGCATTTTCTTGGCTTGTAAAGCATCTACTTGGGAACCCATTTCTCCTAAGATATCAGTCTTAAAATTCTCCAATAGGTTTCCTAACTCTACTCTTGTAACTCCGCTTGAACTAGGAACATTTCCTCTTATATTCTTACTAAAAGGCTCTCGAGAATTTTTCACAACTTTCCCCCTGCTTCCACAATAATTTTTACACATCTCATCGATATGTGCAAAATTTTTATGATAAATATCACCAGCTGCCATGAGATTAAGACTCTCTAACAAGTCCTCAGAGATTCCCTTAAGGAAAAGTGTACATACTGCATCTTCTCGGGGGTCATTGTATTTAGACTTATGTAATGTATAAATGAACCTCTAGAGATAATCTTCCATGCTCTCGTCTTCAAGTTGTTTTATCTTGAATATGTCATGTCGAGAGTCCTTAAGTTTGTAGTATTCTTGATATTTTCATAAGAATGAGGTTTTCATATCATCCTAAGTCCTGATAGTGGATTCTCCTAATCCCATAAACCATCTTAAGGTGGAATCATTGAGTGTAGT
This sequence comes from Pseudotsuga menziesii, assembly GCA_001517045.1. Taxonomy (NCBI): domain Eukaryota; kingdom Viridiplantae; phylum Streptophyta; class Pinopsida; order Pinales; family Pinaceae; genus Pseudotsuga; species Pseudotsuga menziesii. Next base: position 106,405 of record LPNX010569926.1, read on the forward strand.
GGGAACGAGTTTTAGTTTGTGATCGTCTTGTAGATAATTGTAACTCCTACAAAGAATATGGAACTCAAACAGGAATGTGTCTGGGTCCTCATTACTTTTTCCATAGAAATTAGGAAAGGAGGAAGGAGGGATGTTTTTCATAGTTACATCGTGCATTGTATCTAAGACAGGGAACCCAAAGGTAGCCTCAGTTCATTTTTCCTCTTCTCCTTCTTCACTTATAACTTCATCATGATCTTCGTTTTCTCCCTGTCTCTCCATATAAGCTGGATTCTTAATGTAAATATACCTAGGAGACTCCTTTCGAGGTGATAAGGAGGCATCCCAACGTTCTTTTTCGGGATAGATATTCCTCTGATCAACCTTGTTTTTATTGAATCCTAGAGGGATAGTAGGTTCTACTATAGAAGTTTCAATTTGCGAAATAAATGGATCTACTGACGTTCCAAAGAGAGCTTTTACTTGAGCAGGATCAACAAAGTCAACAAAATTCGGATCTCCTACTAGTGAAAAAGTTGTGTTAATTGCATTTGAAACTAGTGGAGGGCCAGGGGTTTCTAATGGCTGATCTTTTTGAACTTCCTCAGGAACAGGGTCCTTTGGACCTTGTGCTAAGGTTCCTTCTCCTTCCATGGCTTCTCTAGTAAGATCTTCTAAGGGATTTTCTTGAGGTTTCAAGGTAGAACTACTTCCTATAGGAATATTTCGATACCTTTCTGGTGAGTTAGTAGTTGGGGAATTACGTCCCCTACAGTAGTTAGTAGAGACTTCAATAACTTTTCCAGTCTTGATAAATCTACCCTGAGGATCTCTCATTCTACTCATGAAATACTTTTAAACTAAAGATAACCTATGCTACTACTGTTGTTCGATTTGGGGGCGCCTGTTATAACAAATGTGCAGGTTCTTACCTCTCGTCTTACTGTTCCCCCGCTACCAACCTATTACTAAACTTCATAAATAATTCTACTCTACCTTACAGAACAACTCCCTGGAAATGGCACCAAAAGTATTGGGTGTTATAATTTCTAAATTAATCCACCTATTCTTTAATTATCAACCGGGATTGGTAAACTTAGAGTTTACACAAAATATATGTGAAGGTAGAGAGTGTCATGTAAATATTTTAACAAACAAAAGATCGAAAGATATTTCAAACTGAAAAACTAAGTCAAACTTCCTAAAAATGCAATTAAGGTAACTAAACTGAGATAAAAGACTAACTAAACAAATAATCTATTTTATAACTTTGGACTGAAAAGGATATAATCAGCAACTTACTTATTCAAATGGAAAACTAAAGTGCAAGGAATACTTAACTTATAAGCAACTAGAAAACTTAATAGATAAAACTTAAAAAGAAGCAAGTGGAAAACTTAATAAAGAAATATCTTTAGGTTATGTCCTACAAATTCTTTCAACAATAACACAATCATAAGAAGACAACCTAAAAACATACTAAGGAAAACTCTAAATCTCGCATGCAAACAAATAAATCAATTCAAAATGAATAGACACAAAACCATATAACCATAAGACAAAATCAGAAACAAAACTCAAGAATAACTTAAACTATATTAAAAGTAAAAGAAGTAAGGAAAATGATAAAACTTTAATAAATAATTTAAAACAACTAAACTTTAACTTAAATCTTAAACAAAAACTATTATTTAACTATCACAGACAAACCATATTTCAAACATCAACAGAACTAAACTGAAAACAATCTTAAAACACATAAAAACACTAAAAATAGAACTAAAGACTTAATGACAGACTAGATTGTGGGTCTGAAAGGGTGGCTTAATAACAGACTGAATAGGCTGTCCAAATGACAGGATGCACAGTAAAAAGAGTAAAAACTAACCTAAATGAGCTAATCTTCACCTGAAGCCATGCAAATGTAATTCTAATGCATTGGAATAGTAAATAAACCTATTTAACAGCAAATTAACCTTACACTAATCCATGAACAAAAGGAATCATTTGCATATTAAACTAATAAATAAACTGGAAATTAACTTGCATAAATTCAAAACAAGAAAGGAAATAACATAATTGAATCTATTCTAAATTCATGAAACAGCTTATTCTATATTCTTGAAAACAAAGACTAAAAGTAATGCTGGAAATGAAAATAACTGGAAACAAAATGACTAAAAGCAAATAACTAAAAACAAGCTATGCGTGCATCAAACTAATTAACTTTCGAAATAAAACTAAGTTAATGTATTGCAGAAAACAAATAAGATAGAATTTACTATAATCTAATGGAAACAAACTAGAAATTAAACTAGACTATCTAAAAGAGAAAAGAAACTAAGCTAAACAAAAAAAATGAACCTCTGGTTGATAAGGGGCCCTCTCAGCAATTAGGGGTGATTCCTGGATAAGTTCTACTTAAATGCAATCTTCAACAGCAATGCATACAGCTCTTTATTCGGATGGTGGAACAAAAATACAAATTTCAAGAGTAAATTACAGCAAGAACTCTTCCCCTAACTCTGCTAATTTACTGATTTTCTAGCTAACTGAGCTCTCTCACAGAGGCTTCTTTATATAATTATTTAAAGGGATGAGCAAGTTGACCCTTTAGTGGTCGAATGCTCTCTAAATTTAGCCGACTATAATGGATTTTAACTGATCATTGGCCAACGCATAAACATTTTCCTTCTTCAACGCAAGTCTAGTTCTTTTCACTGGAAAGCATACACACAGGTTCCTTCTCCAGCGCAAACGATTTGCAAAGTTGGCGCACGAATCCTTCTTCAGCGTGAACATGGAATGGTGGCAATCCAAGGCAGCGTAAACAATGGGTCTTCTAGAACGCAGGTCGTTCTATTCTTTAAACGTGTAGACTGGTGGTAGTTTGGAGTCAAGCAGAGGAGGCCACGAGCAATCCTTCCAGGGTGTGAGTTGAATGCATCAATCCAGTGTGTGGATGGTTGATGTGGTGGAAATTGAAGGAGAAGGCAGGCTAGCAAACAGTCTAGAACACAGCTTCATCACCCAGACACATGGATAATAGTTTGTTGGCAGTTGGTTGACGTTTTAAATGGCTGGAATTAATTCTCAGCAGTGCGCAGTCTGATGGGAGATCTGGATGGAATGTTGAACGGAAGGCTGGGACATTAGCTGGATACGCTGGGTGTCGATCTAGGGTGAACAGAGTATCTATCTGCTAGCATGCTTTAGGACTGGAGTCTTCAACAATAAATTTCTACATCTGGCACACCACTAGTGAGTTTAACGCAATGGGATGAATGACGAGCTAGACGTCAAGCTGGTCATGTTGTGCGAAAAGCAGGCTGAATGCATTTTGCATATTAACTTGGCCCAAAAGGATTATAAAACCTGTAAACAATTATACAAACTAATTAATACATCAAGTATACTTTAATAATGTTATTTTTAATTGATTAAACCATAAAAATGATAAAAATAAAATAATTTTATAAAAACCTTAAAAACACTCATACCTTAAGTTGAATAATAATCTGCATGACATAAAAAATACAAAAGATGATGAAATATGTATTTAAATGATTAATTTATCTACCAAAAATGATAACAAATCGAGGATCAGCAGTCATGACAATATTTTAAATGAAAAATCAATTGACGATTTGATATCCTTAACCCCATCTGAATCAATTTATCAAACCATTCAATCCACGTTTGTTGATTCCAATATTAATGATCACCTTTTAGTTGCATCGTATCCCTACCATTAACCATATTGGTTATATTCTCCCCATCCATATTTGGGCTATCTTTTACAACCCATTCCAACAAACAAATCTATCATGGAAATTATGTCCTTGGATGAATTGGCTTGGAAAGATGCTCACTATCTATTTTCTTTCCTTCCCCATTACCACTTGGTAGAAGTTGATTTTGTGTCATTGGTTTCATCTGACATTATTGTTTATCCTCAATCACCTATACTCATTCAAAATATTGACTGTGAATATAATTTGAGTAACATCGGTAAGACTATTCCAGTCAGTATAGCAATGAAACCTAATGTTATTGAACATATCCATTTGGGCCATAACTGTTCTCCTTGGGAAGTTGAAACTTATATGACCCTTTTCATAGAATTTCATGATGTTTTCACATGGAGCTATGAATAAATTCCATAAATTTATCCTTCGATCATTGTTCATGAAATTAAAACATACCTTGACACCAAGCCAATCCGACAAAAACTTCGTCAAATACATCCGTGAAAAGCTACGGCCATTAAGGAAGAGGTTGAAAAAATTCTTATACGTGGGTTCATTTATCTTGTACCTTTGATAGAATGAGTTTCCAATATTGTTCATGTTACTAAAAAACAGGGTACAATTATGGTTTGTATCAATTGTAGGGATCTTAATCGATCTTATCCAAAGGAAAACTATCCCACTCCATATATTGATCAAATTATCAACAGTTGTGCTGGAAGTGTCATCTTTTTCTTTATGGATGGTTTTTCTAGCTATAATCAAATCGAGATACTCCCTTATGATCAACATAAAATGGATTTTATATGCCTATGGATGACTTTTTATTATCGTAAATTACCTTTTGGTCTAAAAAACATTGGAGCTACATTTAAACACGCCATGTCTTATGCTTTCCATGATATCAAACATATAGTGGAACCCTATATCGATGATTTACCTACCCATTCACAGCATCAAGAAAACCATGTTGACCATCTGAGAGCTATTTTTCTCAGATGTCACCACTATAATATCCATTTGAATCCACACAAATGTGTTTTTTTTGTGTTGAGACTAGACTGCTTAGGTTCATTATTTCCAAAGATTTCATCCAAATTGATCCTTTGAAAATAAAGGCCATTTTGGCCCTACCACCACCAACCAACATTATTGAACTTCAAAGTTTTCAAGGTAAGGCAAAATTTCTTTCGTTGTTTTGTATGTAATTATACCAAGAAAACACACGGTTTTATGTGATTGCTTAAGAAAGGAATACCTTTTTTGGGATGACCTTGCGTAGCATACCTTTGATAATATCAAACATACCATTACACATGCGACTGTGTTGCAGCCTCCTGATTATACTAGGTATTATTATGTGTATGTGGTTGCATCCATTACCACTATCAGCATCATATTAGTACAAACAGACAACAACGGCCAACATCATGTAATCTATTATCTTCGTAATAGCTTTCTTGATTCTAAAACCAATTATTCACATGTTTAGAAGTTAGTTATGGCTACGGTCACTACAGTCCATAAATTTCGCCATTGCATTTTTCTCCGTACAACAAATTTTTTCGCAAATTCTTATCCCATGTACTATATTTTGACTCGTTAAGTACTAGGGGGGAGTATTATCATTGGATTGTTATCCCCTAAGAATTTGAGCTATAATTTGTTAAATCTAGTTCAAAAAAGTGTTTAGTTTTTGCTGAGAAAATGTGTGATCTTCCGCATATTACTGAGGAATCACAACCCATTGATTCATTTCCTGATGAATGTTTGTTCCTTATTAGTACATCTGACCCCTGGTATGGAGATATTATTTTGTATCTCCACACAAAAAAAATTCAAATTAATTTATCTTGTGACAAAAATCGTTGTATCCATCACCACGCCAAGTATTATCTTATTATTAATGATGCATTATATCATCGTGGCGTTGATTCCATCCTGCAATGTTGTTTAACTCATGATGAAGTTGAAAATGTGTTAAATGAATCCCACTCTGGAACATGTGGTGGTCATATTTTTGGGATTACTACAGCTCAGAGAATACTACGTGATGGGTACTTTTAGGATTCTATATTCAAAGATTGTATTGAATCCATTAAGAAATTCCTTCCTTGTCAACTTTTTCAATCAAAAAAGTGCACACATCCTGCTCCACTACATCCCATCATTGTTGTTGGTCCATTCACAAAATGGGGAATTGATTTCATGCATTATAATCCTACCTCAGTCAGGGGGCATGGTTATATTATTGTCGTCATCAACTATTTTACGAAATGGGCTTAGGCTATTCCTACATATGTTGAATATGGTAAAATGGAGCCCTATTTAGTCACATTATCGCTAGGTTTGGGGTTCCTCAATCCATCATTACTGACCATGGTTCTCATTTTAGGAACCGTATCATGTCAAAGTTGAGAGCTAAATAAGGTTAACATCATGATAACTCAACACCCTACTACCCTTAGGCTAATGGCCAAGTTGAAGCTATTAATAAAATTTTGAAAACTATGCTTCAACGAATGGTAGGGAATGCTAAATCTAGTTGGAACTTACAATTATTCTTAGCGTTATGGGATTATAAAACCACGGTAAAAATGTCAACCATTTTCACACCATTTCAATTGGTGTATGGACTGGAACTGGCTCTACCTATTGAATGTGAAATCCCTTCTCTAAAACTCGTCGTAGAACTCCTACCTAACACCACCAGAGAAGAAGAACCTTTTTTATACTTGAATAAGGTTGATGCAACTCGTCGACAAGCAACCCTGGCCAATAAGGTACACAAAAGACAATTTAAGGATCAATACAACCAATCCATTCAACCTCGTCTCTATAATGAAGGTGATTTGTTTTTGACATATGACCAAAAACACGATAAGTTAGGAGACAGAAAACTTGAGTCCATGTGGCATGGCCCTTATATTGTGAGTCATGTTTTGGAAAATGGTGCTTATTTGTTGATTGACTATGATTGGATACGTTTAGGTGAGCCTTGAAACGGGATTTACCTCAAAAGGTACTATGCTTAGATAATTCCACCTGTGTACCTTGTACATTTTGTTAATATAATTTTTTTGGATTGGTTTGAACTTTTTTCCTTTTGTATTTAGGACTCATCTTGGTCCCGACTGCTTATATAGTGTCATACCTAAAAGTACAAATGGCCTTATATTCGGGATTTTCATATGGTTCTAGTCAACATACCTTTAATCTTTCATCAACGATACTTTATTCCCCTACCAGTGATTTGGTAAGCTAAAGCAAAAGTTTCTTAGGTCCTGCAACAAATAATCTCTCTGAATACCATGCAGCGATTGTACTATTAATTGATGTTTTGTTAAATGATGTGAGGCAAGTTGTGGTCTACCTAGATTCAGAACTTATTTTTGTTAGTTAAACCATATCTATACTATTTGAAATCCCATACTTCTTCATTTATTTCGAAGGAATTAGCTTCTTGAAAGGTCCTTTGAGATTATTCAATGACATCATATTCCAAGGAAAATTAATGTAGATGTCAATTCATTAGTCAATTATGTTTTAAATTGGTACATCGCTCATACATAATATTCATTTGAGATAAATTACATATGTGAAAATAACATATAAATAAGCAATTTTTCATGTATAAACACACCATCATTTTTTTAAAGTCATTTTTTATAGTGAAAAGGTTTTACAAAAAATATACTAGGGAAAAAATATGAAGCTCGTAGATTTCAGTATATCAAAATGACAAAATATGAAGCTCAACATATTTTAGTACGATACTATGACCAGACATAACCACTACTCCTATCTACTCCTGGTGTTCATGGAAACACATGATGGCCCAAGCCACTCTAGGAAGAATTCGACCATAGAAATCGTAAACACCAGCTATGTGGTGTTGATAATGAAAAGGAATGTCATATATAGAGATATCTGGGACATCCATACTCATCCTCTGAAGGTTCTCCTCAATCTCTTGGAGCTCCTCCTCTGCCTCGATATTCCAAACCACTACCTCTCGGACTTCTCTAAACCTCTTAATGGGTGATGACCCAGCTGGTCATGATGGTCCAATGTTCACAATATATAACATGAATTTTTAGTATAACATAACAAAAAAATGAAATATAACAAAATGAAAAGAAACAAAAAATGGAATCTTTATTACCTATCTCTCCCCACAAATAATCCTCACAGAGGGGTAAATCTAGATAACCCCTGAAGTCGGTCCCTGAGTACACGTAATACTCAACCATGAGGAGATGACCATGTAACCATCAAAATAATACATATTCATAGGTGACCGTTGGTCCACCTCCATCATGTCAATACATAGGCTCGACCCATCTCAACATGCAAGGGTCATGTGGCTCAAGATCATTTAGGGTACATATGGACGTAGCAGCATAACTCACTCAATGAATAAATAAACTACAATGGCACCATATCCAAAATGTTTTAGTTCTTCTCTTCATCATTTTGTTAGTTGATCCTTTAGACTCACCAAGGTTCCCTCACTCTAGTTGAATATAGTCGGATCCATACACTCCAAGGCATAGAGCATATGGGACCTCGTGGTTTGACGGGAATCCTGACTGCCAGTCACCTTCTCAATAGTAAATAGAATAGTCTTAAGAGGATGGTCCATCACATTGTGGAAATTAATCCCAAGCTTAGATCAATTAAACTCACAAAATTGCTTGAAAAACATTCATAGATTCACTCAAAATGGAGACTGTATATGGTGAATAACACAAACTTATATTAAATAAGTTTACATCAGCCATTATCAAAAAATAGGCTATCCAAATATATAATTACATCAGTGATTCAAATGCATAAGGATTCCATTCAAATCAACACAAAAGAAGGCTTACTAAACTAGTCAAAATCCCCCATAGATGCATAAAACACTTTCTTAATATGTAAAGAAAGTCACAAATAGGATGAATGAGTTGTATCAATTGATAAGTGAAGGAAAGTAGACAAACCCGTTCTTTTAGGATAGAAAAATAAGGAGGGTGAGTTGTGTCAAAAACAAGGGAGCTGCCTTAAAACCAGCTTTCACCTTTTACCTTAAAAGCTATTGAAAAGCGGGAAACTATGGATAAGGAAGGAATGCACACTTTATAAACTGGGAAGTATGATGGGTTGTCAAAATCTTATCCTGAATATTTCCAAAGTGTTCCTGTAGGAATTTTAGGTAATTTTGACAACAAGAATGCAAGTGGATACCAACTAGCTAGTGTATGACCTAGGAATTTAACCAAAATGATTAAAATTTATATCCCAAGTATGGGAGTTGGTTTTGATTATTATAACACCCCCTCTTAATTATAAATTATGTAAAATATCATAAATATATCATAGATATAGGGCCTAGAAACAATTATTAGTCACCCTTTACATACTGCTTGTCCATACAAAACAAGGAAAGAAACAAAACCACAAAGGGAAAAATCCTCCCTTAAACATGGAATTGAACAAAATTGTATGAAATATTGACTTCAATCAGCATTCACTACATTATCAGATATCTCCATTAGTAATTTGAGATTGTTGAAAATATTAACTCCTGAAATGAAAGGATTCTTGCTTGGCTCTCAATCCTTCATTTTGAACTTGGTCTGCAGGTCTGAAGCATACTTGGAATGATGTACCTTGATTCCAAGATCTAATTGAGAAATTTCAAGCCCCAAAAATTGGCTCGACAATCTCAAATTTGTCACAGAGAAAGAATGGTTCATTGCACCCTTCAAGGAGGCAATTTATTTCATGGAAATTCCTATTATCATAAGTGTTGGGCCCAAAAATGACCCCTTTTTGACCACCTTTACCTACCTCTTTTTTCCTCATCCTACTCTATTATGTACACTAAACAAATGTTTTTCCTTCACTCGGTCCCTCAATTCATATAGGTATGGTTAATCATTTTCTTACTTTATTAATGCTTAGGATTGTTGTAATCAGGGCTTTACATCTTAACTTATGCTAACATATGGTGGTTTTATAAAGATAATTCGAGATGTAAAGGATACAGGTGTAGCAGGACGAACATGCCAAGAGAGGGATGAACATTCATTACTCAGATGGTCACCATCCATTTCGTTGTTTCCCAAAGAACGCAGTCCAAGAATACTATTAATTCCACACGAGCTATACAAAGGTAGTTGCAACAAGCTGCAAAAGATTCGGAGGCAATAATGCGTCGTTGCTCAAAAATAACTGCAATCCATGGAGTATATTCTCAATTGATCATGATCATTATTTCTGGCTCAAGTAACAGCCTTCCTATATTTTCTGCTTTCATCTTGCCACGACTATAACAGCTTATCGTAATTAGGGAAGCCTGAAGATTAGAGATCTTCATGGCTTCCCGATAATAGTGGGAAGATTTTATGATTGTAATTGTATAAATACTGGGAACTATTTTGACCCAAGGGTTGAAAAATTAATCAAATTATTGTATCAGCTATGACTAAGGTTGTGTGCTCATCCGCCATTTTAATACAAGGAGTTTGATTCTTCATATCTCGGCGTTCTAACATGTGTTACTTCCAGCATCTCTGTGTGAAGGAAGGGCCCATCTTCCCACATGGATTGTTGAGTTAATTAGGTAGTTTGTTTATTCTATTGTGTGGTTGGATTTTTTGATAATTTCCTTTATTTACAGTAAGTTGCAATAGACATCAATTTGTTGTGTGTCATTTGAATAATCAGTAATTGCATCCTCTGTAAACTGCAGTGGTGTGGTGTGCCAATCGACTGTATAGGTTAACTTTTTTTTATGCAACTGTGTGATAGCTGTGACAGCCCTATTCATCCCTAGTTCTTTCAATCATTGTTTTCTTTATATATTTTTATTTTGTTTCTTCACATTTATAATTGCACAATTTAATTCCTGTACTTTGAATTTCTAGAATAAGTTGAATTCAGATAGTTGAGATGGATCTTTAGATGGTTTGGTAATTAAGGATTTAACTTTCTGCAAAAGTAATCTAGATGTTATTTCCTTAATCTTTTAATTCTATATTAAGGATCGTAAGAAGGTACTTGTGATTTCATTTTTAAGAAGGTAAAGTAGATTAAGTAGATTATGGGATGAGTTCAGTTGAAAAGGAAAGAAGGGTGATTCATTTACAGCATCAGCTAGTTAGTGTTTAAAGCATATACAGTGCACATTATCCTTCAAATAAGAGACTTCCCTGGGTTGACAATTTATATTGAACACTCTGTATGTTGGTTTTAATTAACTTGCATATAGGGTGCCCAACATTTTGGCGTCGTTGTTGGGGAGGATAATTATTAGACACTGTAGTAGTTGCATCCAGTAATTATATTTATTCATTCTTCTTCAGTTTTTAAGTTTGCATTTTTTGGGTTGCAAGAATACAAGAAGGGTACAGCGTGACCATCTTATAAATCCCAGAACCCCACAGAACACTAACATTGCAGGTGGTCAAGGCCGTGGGCGAAATCCAGCTTTGGGAAGAAGAACATTCATTGACGACCTAGTTGAAAGGACCAATTCTTATACTGGGGCTTGATATTAGGAAACACCTATTAGAAGAAGCCCAGTTACCCCTGGAGTGGCAGCGTCAATCTCTACAGTGGAGAACACACGAGGAGCTGCAACACCCTTGGATATCCCTGCGTAGGACGACAGAGTTAGTACTATGGGATTAGTTGACCGAGATTTGATCTATCACATTAATGGGAAGGTTGTGACTGAAGAGGAGTGGACACAATTCCATCAAAAATTTAACAATCAGTGGAAGGACGAAGAGGATAAAACAAAGGAAGATATGAGCAACAAACGCGATCTCGAAGATCACGAGGAAGCAATGGGAGAAAATCATCATCATGAGGGTAACTCCCCACCTGAAGGGATGGTCACTACACTTCATTCCCCAATTCAACAGCTAGAAGGGATAGCCCCCATGAAAAATATATCGCCATCGGCGTTGCCTTGCTTTTATGGAAAAGCGGCAGAGGATCCGAACGAATTTCTTTTTGAATTTGGCATCCTCTGTCGCAGCTATGACTACACCACCAATGCATAGAAGTTGAAACTTTTTCCTGCCACTCTGAAAGACAATGCATTACATTGGTTTATGATCTTGGGAGGGGGAACTGTCACTACCTAGTACCAAATGAAACAGGTGTTCCTGGAGAAATATCAGGAGTATTGCAATACCAAGGACAAGAGAGAAGAACTGTTTAAAATGGTACAGAGGGACGATGAAAGTCTGGAAGATTTTGTTGAAAGGATTTTATATAATGTGTAGAGAGCTAGAAAGACTAATATGTGGTTAGATGTGCTCAAAATAATCCTACTTCATGGGATTAGGGAATATTTCCTAGACATGTTAAACCTATTAGGAAAGGGGGATATCTCCAAGGAGTCCTTTGAAAAGATCATTGAAATGTGCAAAATATATTCTAGGGGATCTTCCAGGAACAATAAATGGGACAAACGGGACAAATTAGAACATGATGTCTTCGACAGAACAAAAAATTCATCTAATGGAGGAGCCACCCCAGAAGAAATAGGCAATCTCCTTGAAAATTTCAAGACAGAAATTATGAGCTCCATCTCCTCGAAAATAGATGTCTCAAGGGAGAAACAGAAACAAGCAGTAGAGGATCTCACACTTGGTGTATTCTTCCCTAAATGTAGGAAGAACCACCCTCTGAAGGAGTGCCCTCTTGACAAGGTAGAAGTGTGTCAGCTGTGTGAGCTGAACCATGACACAAAATAAAACCCTTCACTACCTCAATTGAAGGCAGTTCTGTAGGCATCAACTCCAGATGTGGAACCAACTTACTTTATTGCACAGAAAAAGCCCTGGAAGCCTTGAAATCAAGGTATGACTCCAGACTTGTTTCCATTTTCGAATAACATGAATAATTGGAATAATATGCAGCACATGAATACACAATTCCCTTCATCTTATTCTAACCCTCAATGGTACCCCTCTCAACCTCCAATGCAAAATTTTAACTCCTGGAACCCCTGGACATAGAAACCAAACCAACAAAATTCTTGGTCTCTTGGATGGAGGAGATTCCATCCAAGGAACTATTTTCCCCATAACCAACCTTCTCAATAGCTTCCACATCAAATGTTTCCTCATCAACCATACCCTCCTCAACAATATCCTCAGCCTTATCAGCAGTCGCAGCTGCAACTCCAGAATAATGATGTCCCTAATATGCCGATACGACCACAGCTGCCTGCTCAACCTAACCCCAACCCAAATAATAAAGCAATCCATCAGTTTGAGACTGCCAACATGCCCACTTACTCCATTACTCCTGTACCCTGCAATGACATCTGCTTACAATCAGGAGGGTAGTGGAGCCTTTGATCATTGAGGATGTTCCATCCTCTGTGCGTGAAAAAAGGATGAACCCATAGTATTTATCCAATACAGTGACCCCCATTATTGCAAACGCTGAATATCCTACTAATATGCCTTCTGAAACACAAAAAGACACATTTATCAACACAACCTACACAATTGATTAGGGAACCACCATACCCTGAAAGATTAATATTACCAAAGGTAGTGGGACAACCTAAATTTAACCTCTTAGGAGAGTTAAAAATTCTTTATGTTAAAATTCCACTCCTTCATGCCCTTCAAGATGTACCTATCTATGCCAGAACCATTCGGGATCTGTGTACAAGGAAACCAGGAAGAAAACCCAGGGATCCTCCCACTGTTCATGTCATAGGGAAATTATCTGAATTAATAATGGGGAAAACCCTCTTGGTCAAATACAACAATCCTGGGAATCCCACTGTCACTGTGCAGATTGGGAGCACACAAATACCCAACGTACTGGTAGACTTAGGTGTAGCAATTAATGTCACGACCATTGAAATTGTAAGGAAACTTGGGCTTACTAATCTCAGGCCAACTCCTACCATTTTAGAACTGGAAAATATATCCACTATTAAACCTGAAGGAATCTTGGATGATCTCGTTATCTCAGTTGATTCTTGGAAGTATCCTGCTGACTTCTTGGTTTTACAACCTAAGTCACGGCTAGGAGGACACCCATTGATCCTGGGAAGGCCCTGGTTAGCTACAGTTGATGCTTGCATCAGCTGTCGATCTGGGTCTATGACCATATCAGATGGAACCGATATAAATAACCTCACTCTCTATCCTCCAGCTCGGTCGAGCTTAGAAGCTAAAACTCCGTTATGGATGGAGCCAGAGGAAGAAGAGGGCGTTCAGCCATTATTAACGATAGGGAAGGCCTTGACTTTTAAAGATGAAACTGAAAATGATGCCATTAATAATTTCATTAGTGAACCCACTTCTGTCAATAAGAAAATTTATCAGATCATGAATGCTACTCTAGGTGAAGAGGAACAAGAAAATCTCAGAGAGGAGACATTAGTCAGTGATACTCACATAGTTCCAGTGTTGAAAAATTCAAAAAGTGTTCCTGTCGAGGTAAAGTCTGGAAAAACCTTGAATATCAATCCCATTCTTACCCCAGATGAACAGGAACGCCTAATCACTCTCTTAAAAAAACACAAGGGGGCATCTGCCTGGGAGTACACAGACATGAGGGGCATCCCTTCTAATCTGTGCACCCATCACATTTATATCAAAAGTGACTCTCTACCTGTGTGTTAGCCTCAACAAAGAATGAATCCAAATATTAGGGATATAGTGAAGGAAGAAATTCAGAAAGTATTGGAAGCAGGATTTATATATCCCATTTCAGACAGCGAGTGGGTGTCTCCACTCATGATAGTACCCAAGAAGAATGGTAAATGGATATAATGTGTGGACTATAGAGAGCTGAACAAGGCAACATAGAAAGAAAACTTTCCCCTGCCTTTCATCGATCAATTACTTGACACCTTATCCGAGAAGAAGTTTTTCTCCTTCCTGAATGGGTTTAGCGGGTACAATCAAATCTAGATTGCTCCTGAAGACCAGGATAAAACTACCTTCACCTGTCCCTGGGGAAACTTTGCATACAGAGTGCTTCTCTTTGGTTTATGCAATGCACCAGCCACATTTCAAAGAGCTGTGATTGGAATCTTTTCAAAATTAGTTAATGATAGTATGGAAATTTTCATGGATGATTTTACTCCTTATGGCAAAGACTTTGAAGAAGCATTGAAAAATTTGGAAAAGGTTTTAACTCACTGCGAATAGACCCAACTATCTTTGAGCATTGAAAAGTGCCATATGATGATGAGTGAAGGGGTAGTGTTGGGGGATTTTATCTTTGTTGATGGCATCCAGGTAGACCCCTCTAAAATCAAGGTAATCAAAAATATACCTACTCTTGGAACTCAGAAAGAAGTGCGAAGTTTCTTAGGGCATGCTGGATATTACAGAAGATTTATAGAAAAAATTTCCAAACTTGCCTCTCCTTTGTTTTAATTCTTAATGAAGGATGTGCAATTTACTTGGAATGAGGCATGCTAGACAGCGTTTGTTAAACTTAAGGATAAGATGTCCATAGCTCCCATCCTAAGAGGGCCCAATTGGGCCCTTCCTTTTCACATTTCTTCAGATGCCTCTGATACCACCATTGGAGTAGTTTTAGGACAGCAAGATGGTCAAGAACCTTATGCAGTTTATTATATTAGCAAAAACCTAGCCCCTTCTAAACTTAATTATACTGTCACCAAGAAGGAGTTTTTAGCCATTGTTTACTTCATTAAAAGATTCTAACATTATATCACTGGATATCCTACCTTTGTGCACACTGACCACTCGGCCATCAAATATCTAATGAATAAACCTGTTACAAATGCCCGGGCAACTAGATGGTTGTTATTGTTATAGGAATTTGATATCACCATTATAGACAGACCTGGAAAAGAAAATGTTGTCGCTGATTTCTTATCTCATTTTACTAAAAGTGATGATAATTTTCCTGTTGAGGACTCTTTTCCAGATGAACACTTATTTGCAATTTCAGCTCACTCCCCTTGGTATGCAGATGTCTCTAACTACTTGGCTGCAGGGAAGCTTCCAGCACATTTGTCCAAAAGAGAAAAGAGGAAAATTATTCAACAAATTGCCAGGTATTGTTGGATAGACGATCATCTCTTCTACACAGGCCCTGATCTTGAGATCAGAAGATGTGTAAGAGAAGATGAAATATTCCATATTTTGAAGGCATTCCATGACGATCCTTGTGGGGGAAATTTTGCATATAGGAGGACATGACAAAAATCGCTGAGAATGGGCTACTATTGGCCGACCCTTTTTCAGGGATGCAAAAAGATATGTCTAGTCTTGTGACAGCTACCAGAGGATGGGCCAACCTAATAGATTGGATCAAATGCCTCTTCAACCACAACTGGTGGTTGAACCTTTTGATAGATGGGCCTTATATTTTTTTGGTCCTATCATCCCTCATTATAGTAAGAAATCCTTCATCTTGGTTTGTACCAACTACATGACGAAATGGGAAGAAGTTGTGGCTTTGGTGAAATCCAATGACTAGGCTGTGATCGATTTCCTGTATGGTGAAATATTTACCCGTTCAATAATACTCAAGGAAGTGGTTATAGATGGAGGACCTTAGTTTGTGTCACATCAATTTGAAGCTCTACTACGGAAGTACCATATTCAACACCGGATAGCTTCACCATACCATCCCTAGGCCAATGACCAGGTAGAAAGCACTAACAAGGTTATTGAAGCCATCCTTACCAAAACGGTCAAGAGCCATCGTAGAGATTGGGTTGATAGACTTTTGGAAGCATTGTGGGCATACCGTACTACTTGGCGCAATACTATAGGTTTCTCTCCTTATGACTTGGTGTATGGGAAAAGTGTTGTCTTCCCCATTTAATTTGAAATCAAGACTTTGAAGATAGCTATGGAGGTAAACTTAGATGTGACTGAAGCCCAGAAGAGAAGATTGAATCAATTGAATGAACTTGATGAGAACCGTTTAGCTACTATGGATCAGATAGTATTAATCCAGCAATAGAGATCCAATTGGCATGACCGATTCATCAAAAAGAAAGTCTTCTACGAAGGATACTGGGCATTATTATATGATTCAAGATTCAAAAGGGACTTCAAGGGTAAGTTATGCATAAAATGGTTGGGCCCATACCTGGTAAATAGAGTATTTGATAATGGTATATTCTGCCTGGTAACAATTGATGAGAATCGTGCACCATTATTTACTAATGTTCATAGGTTGTGACTGTACCATAAGCCCATTTCAAAAGACGCATTCACTTCATAGATTGCAGCTAATCCAGAATACTAGTTAGAACAAGGGCAGGAATATTTCTCTTCCCCTGTCAATCCTTAGATAATCACTGTAAATCTTACATAAAATTTTTGTACATAAATAAATTGATATTTTTACCATTATTTTTATCTTTTTCTTTTGCACTTGATCCTTTTTTTTAAAGTAAAATGTGCAGGGAAGCACCTAAGGAGAAGTGGTCATTATCGGGCCTATCGACCAGGGTCATCCTTCTGTAAATTCCTGCATTAGAAGAAAATTCCTTGAACAAGTTTGTTGCAGCTGCAACACTGTAATACTTTGCCTATTTTTCTATTTTTCTACAGCTGCAACACTGTAAAATACCTCCCTTTACCCCATTCCGCACAGCTGCAACACCGTGAAACGTTGCCTATTTTTTTGTTTTTCTGTAGCTGCAACACCGTAAACTCCCACCCTTTATCCTGTTCTGCGCAACTGCAACACTGTCAAAACATTGCCTATTTTTTCATTTTTTTGCAGCTGCAACACCATAAACTCCCGCCCTTTACCCCGTTCCGCGCAGCTGCAACACCATAACTTAATGCCTTTTTCCAATTTTGGCAGCTATGACACCATTCCACTTTTGTCCATTTTTTCCTTTTCCAATATCTGCGACACCGTTCCACTTTTGTCCACTTTTACCTTTTCCGGTAGCTACAACACCATTCCATTTTTGCTATGTTTACCTTTTTCGACAGCTGCGACTCCACCAAAACTGGCTGATTTTTCTATAATTCACAGCTGCGACTCCACCAAAATTGGCTGAGTTTTCTATAATTCATGGTTGCAACTTTGCCAAACTGCTTGATTTATCTATGGTCTATGGCTGTGACTCCTCCATTATCGGCAAATCTCTTTGCAACCTTGGTTAGTGACTCCTCTAGATCTGGCCCTAATTCCTGATGACGATTATTTTGATTTACTTCACAACATTCATTAAGTTTCCTAAAAGATTGACACGATGGTTTTGGTCCGCCGAAATAAAAAGTCATTACAGCATGCCTACAATAATGATTAAATTTAAATGGCTGCACTTCACATGCTTTACTATTTTCCAAGGTCACCGTTCATCGCATATTTTCAAAGGTATGGTTCTAATTATTTACTTGATCAAGCATTAACTAGATTTGACAACATTAATCATACCTTCCTTTTTGTGCCCATTATTACACCCGCATACCGTTAACTGTCCACTCATACGACTTAATGGCCATTTAAGTTACCTGATAACCGCCACCTTTCCTAATTTAGGATAAAATTCCAAACATTTCCATGCTCTGAAACTTTCTGAATTTACCCAACTCCACTCTCAGCTATTAATGCATACTATGTTCTTTAACCTCCATTGTCGGGACCTGTAATCTGTCGGACTGATAAATAATTCTAAATTCAAACAAACATGGGTATCCCAGCTCAGCATGAACCTCCAAATACACGAGAACTGAGAAGAAATGCCGAAATTTTCGCTATTTTTGAAGTTGCAGGATGGACTGAATTCTTCCAACGCCTGAATGGGTTTCATCGCAAGAAAGATCTACAATTTGCCTTAAATATTACAGAAACCCACTCAAGGTTTGGGGGTTATGTATAGAAGTCTCTGAAGCAATAGTGGTTGAGGTCACTGGACTTCTTGAGGTGGGAAGAGCCTGGTTTGGTCGAAGAACCCCCAATGCTGCTGCAATACAGGATTTTATGATAGATGGGGAGCAAATTTGTAAGTCAAGGAGAGGGATAGCATTAAATTCACTGCCTCGGCCATGGGATCAAGTAGCAGTTTTCCTCAAGAAGTATATCACCTGTGAAGGTAGGTATCAAACTATTTATTACTCTTAATTTCCTCTATTATCTCATCTTCGTCATAGGGCCTTACTAAACATTCCATTTTATCTATTTGTTGAGGCCTGGAAATTCACAGGAAACAATAGCAATGGATTCTCCCCAGTCAACGTTCCCAACTAGCCCGTGACTGTTTGGTGTAGGGAATCCGTCTGGTTTGCGTTCCGGCTACCGTAGGTCAAGTGACAAAAATAAGGGGGTTTACCGGTTGCGGCCCGGTCCACCATGTATATTTTTGTATTTTTTGACTTTTAGTATGATATGCAAGTGCCTACTTAACATACATATTGATAGAGAATGCAAGGAGTATTTACAATGTGATGCATAGGTTATTACCTCTCGTCTTAAGCTCTCATGCATCTAAATCACATACATCAAAAAATTAAATCTAGCTACCTACCTATCCCTAGGGAGCAAGATTGTCACTTATTAATGAGTAATGTATCTTGTACATGCATTATAAAGAGAAATTTCAAATAGCTAATACTCCTTCTAAAACACATGAACAATTAAAGATATTTAGACAACCAAATAGCCAATTGCTTATGAACAACATTCATTACTCATGGTGGTAATTTTCATAAAATAAACCAGAAATCATTCAGACAAGAACATAGGTCTTAAGAGTTAGAACGATCTCACAGTTAATGAACATAAAGCTGAAAACAAAATAGTTCATCTTCAACAAGTCCATAGCATAACATTTGAACATTCCACACAGCACCTTCTCCAACAAGCAAAATTTGCAATTTTTTTATTATTGTAAAACAAAGTAGTTCCTCTTACAAACAATAGTTCACAAGTTTTTCCAAGAAAAATCCCCTTGTAAACTCTAACTTTCCTATATTTAAACCAAATCATCCAACCCTTTGGGCTGCCCTAGCCATGTGACCTTTGGGCTCCTCAAAACCGTCTAATATCACCATTTTGTCTTTTCCGTGAGTACTCATGATTCACTTCATGTGTTACATTTTCAGATTTCAACTTATGAGTACTTAACAAAACGGGATCCGCTCGGTAACTAACGGATCTTTCCAATCCTGGGATTTTGTCACCATCGATTCTATCTTGTATTTCATTTGTCCTCCTTGAGATCCCGTTTATTTCAATATGAACTCTGCCTAACACTGTCTAGCCAAATTTCTGCTGCTTTGTCTCCCAGCTATGCCTTCTCGTAGTAGTAATCTGAAAAAATATCTTGAGTCCATCTGCAATTAAATGACATTTATCATTAATTAGGACTGCATCTTTTCAATAAAATCAAACTACATCAACAAACTGACTAGTCATCAAAAGAGGCCATGTACTGCGCTCTCGTCACGAAAACCTTAACAAGCACCAAAACCACTATCGCCCACACAGGGGTTTTAAAAACTCACAAAACAACCGGAAGAGAAAAACTTATCGGCAGCTTAAAACATTAAAACATCAGCTGGGTAGTCTCACTCACAGCCACATCAGCGGGCCTCAAATAGGCAACAGGCTCCATGAGACCGTTAAGTTTATCAGAGTTGGAAGAACTAAAACCCGAACTCTGGGCGAAAAAGTTCCCAGTTGGCGAGCGGAAAGACATCAACATCGGAAAATGAGTGTGTTACACAAGCGCAAGGGTGAAGGAGGAAAGACTACAGACCCCCCAGTCCAAAGAAAAAATGGTGAAAACCATACAAATCATCGACAGGAGGAGTAGCTATGTGGCGGATACCTAGTTCACTTGGGAGCCACAAGGGCAGAAAATAAACAGACTACGGCCTCCGATCCAAACCATAAATTTTTCTATGGCGCAAAAACAATGTAAAACGCTAAGTGTTCGCAACAACTTAAGGTCTCGCAGTGGTCCAAAAACTTGTCTCACTTCCAAAACAGTGGCTTCACAAAGATCAAATACCCCAACTCAACTTCAACCAACCTCCGATAATATAAACAAGTCAAACGATACGACGTGACATCGGAGAAATCAAGATCCTCTTGTAGAATAATCATTGTTCAATTTCCACAACAAAGGCTCCCTAAGGAAACATGGCTCTGATACATTGTTTAAATGGCCTTCGAAACAATGGCCAGCATGAGAAATAAGCTTCCGAGAACAAAGCAAGAAATCGCAGCTTAAAGGGCAAAGACCAAACTCTAAATTCCGTAACCCACAGCAATTTCAAACATAAGCAATTTTCCAAAAAGCATGAAGAGAGTTGACCTCAAAATAGTCCAAAATTATAGCAAAACAAAAATAGTTCATGGATCCAAACGATTCTAGGCAATGCTAAAAATTAACAAGGGGGTCCAAAATTTGAAAATTTGGGGAAACAATTGCGGCTGCAACAATTGGCGACTACTTGGTGGACCTAGATCTATGGACGATTATTTCTTGAGTGACAGACTGTTTAACAACAAACGATCCTGTTGAATTCTTCCAGATATCTGGATTTCTCAAATGGCAAATATATGTACTTTTAATCATTGATGATAGTCCAATTTAGGAGAGTGGAAACCAGTATTTTCAAGTCGAGATAACTCTTTTGACTCCAAGAAGATGAATTTCATTTGTTACCTCTATCTTCAGGTAGCTGCCAGCTTGGACACCACAGGATTGTAGCATATGGTAAACAGAAATATTCATTTGTTCCTCATTCCCATGCCATTTTGCACCTTTTGTGCTTTTGAACTTTTGTCCTTTTCATATGAGTCCTCCTGCATGCCTTTCTTTCTGAATTTTGATTCAGGTTCCTCTATCGATAGTGTCCTTTTGTGTGAGAGATGTATTCATTTTTCAGCTCATGGACGGAGAGGAACTTTTGGCGATTTAGTACTTATATGGTTCAGTATTTGTTTTGATACATAATGCTTTCATAGGAGCTTTCGACTCTTATCTGCCTTTTGGCATTCAATTCTTGGCATGGGATCATTTATATATAATATAATGTTTACCATGCTTGCTTTCCATGGGCCCTTTGTTGTCACTCCCTAGGACATTTTAAATGTGAGATGGACGGAGCCTCAAAATAGTATTCCAAACCTTTTGATTCTGGTTTATTTTACAAGGATTAAGCAAGACTTCAATGTGTTCATAGCCACTCCGTAAAACTGCTAGAATGGAAGAAATTCTTTTAGATAAACAATAATACACAGTCTTATACCCAAGAACTTTAATCATTCCAAAATTCTGATGTTCTCTATGCAACCAAGAGTTTGCCTCCTTTATTGAAATCAGTCAAAATTTAAACTAAAACAAAACAAAACTACATAAATCAAAGTAAACGGTCAAGTCAAATTATTTATATACAAGATAAAAGAACACAAACAAAACTCAGGAAAAATAAGGTTTGAGAACTAAACCATTTACTGGTAAGTTCTCTTCCCACCCCTGTAAATCTTGCAATTTATAAGTTAAGGAGCCAAGCTTTGCTACAATCTGGAAAGGACCTACCCACAACTGTTGAAATTTTGTGTGTTTTCCTTTCTCGTCATGGGGGTGGTCCCACTTAAGAACCAAATCTCCCACCTCAAAATATTTTGTTCCAGCCTTGTGTTTATCAAACCATCTCTTTACTACCTCTTGTTGTTGTTTAAAGCGCTCTCTGGATTTAGATCGAGACTCTTCTGCCTTCAGGAGATTATATATCCTTATTTGCAAGACTTCATTATCTGATCCTCTTGATTCCTGAGATCTTATGGAAGAGGGTAGCATCATATTAGGGGGTATAATGGCCTCTTTACCATACACAAGGGTATACGAAGACACTCCTATCGAAGACTTGGGGGTGACTCTATCAGCCCAAAGAGCGTTTGGTAACGTTGAGTGCCAACTCCTCTGATTTTCTATCACCGTCTTTTTTAAAATCCTAATCAGATTCTTGTTTGTAGATTCAGCTAAACCATTTCCCTATGGATAGTAATTAGTAGACTAATGCAACTTAATTCCTTTCTCATGAGCAAAAGCAGTTAATCTAATCAAGGAAAAGTAGGTGGCATTATCAAAAACTAAAGAAATTGGAACTCCAAACCTGGTCATAATATGGTCTTGCAAGAAGTCTATGACTGCATCCTCATTTATTTTATGCAATGGAATGGCTTCGACCCAGCGAGTGATGTAGTCAGTTGTCGTTAGAATATACTTGTGTTGCAGGGAAGAATTAGGCTTTATCTCCCCAATGATATCCAACCCCCATTGCTCAAAAGGCTCTATTATCATCATAGGCTTCAACAGTCCTACTGCTTTAGCTTATACTTGTGTTGCAGGGAAGAATTCGGCTTTATCTCCCCAATGATATCCAACCCCCATTGCTCAAAAGGCTCTGATATCATCACAGGCTTCAACGGTCCTGCTGCTTTAGCTTGAAAAATGTCACACTTTCTGACATTGACATGTGTATCTTTGAAAAGTGTGGGCCAATAGTATCCGACTCTGAGAATTTTATGAGCTGTAGTATCCCCAGAAAAATGTCCCCCAGCAGGCCCATTATGTAAATCTCTCATTCCCTTCTTCACATCTTCTTTCTCTAAGCATCTGAGAAGAACTCCATCGTAATTTTTTCTGAATAATATTCCTTCAATAATTTGATATGAGGCTGATTTAAGACGCAATGCTCTTCTTTTCTTAGAATTCCAATGTTCTGGTAATGATCCTGTCTTAAGGTAATGCACAAGGTCTCAATACCAAGAGTCCGGGGCTATGAAAAGAGGACATACATCCATCAAATGTAACTCAGTTTCGTCTTCCCAGGCATGTTATTCATTGTTTCTACGTTCAGTCATCAGTCTGCACAATCCTTTCCCTTTAACTATAGAATCTAGCTTGAATTCGAGGTCATATTCCTGAAGAGCTGTTACCCAATTGCCCCTTCTTTCTCCTAACTCCTTCTGTATAAAAAGAGACCTTATGGCTGAGTGTAGGACGATTACCTTGGTCTGGTTCTTTAGTATGTGTGGCCTGAATTGTTTCACCACCTTGAACACTGCGTAAGCTTGTTTATCTATAGTCGGGTAATTCAATTCGGCCCCTTGTAGACCAGTGCTCATAAATGATATGGGGAACTCATCTCCCCCATCTTCCTTCTGGGTAAGCACAGCTGCTAGTGAGTCATTGGATGCGAAAGTGTACAGAATAAAATCTTTATCAAAATCCGAGCTTTTGAGGGAGGGTGCATGTGCAACAGCATTTTTAATCTTACTGAATGCGTTCTTCTCAACATCAGTCCACTTGAATTGTACACTTTGCTTTACCATTTGCTGCAAAGGTTTAACAATTTGAGCGAAATCTGGCACAAACCTCTGCACGAAGTTTATTGTCCCCATAAATGATTGCATGCCCTTTTTATTATGGGGCAAGGGAATCTATTCAATGGCTTTGATCCTTTCTGGGTCTATTGAGATCCCCTTCTTTGAAACCACGTGACCTAGAAACTTACCTTCCGTAACAGCGAACACGCACTTCTTGGGGTTTAGTGAGATACCATATTTTCGGCATCGTTCAAAAATCTGCTTTAGATGAAACCCGGATCCTTCTCTCTTCTTTGAGAATATCGTGATATCATCGAGGTATACTACAGCACTGCGGCCAATCAAACTGTGGAAAGCTATGTCCATAGCCCTCTGGAACGTAGCTCCAGTGTTTATAAGTCCAAAGGGCATTCTTCTGTAAGCAAAAGTTCCCCACCTGGTCCTGAATGTCGTTTTCAATCTATCTTCTTCGGCTACTAATACTTGATTGTAGCCTGAGAATCTGTCTAGTAAAGAGAATAGTTCAGAACCTGAAACCATTTGCAGTAGTTGCTCCATGGGTGGAACAGGATAATTGTCTTTATCTGAAGTGTGATTTAAGTTTCTAAAATCCACACCTAACCTAATTTCTCCAGATTTCTTCCTCACTGGTACCAGATTTGAAACCCATTCCGAGTGTCTAACCTTAAAAATGATTCTAGCATCCAATAATTTCTTAACTTCACTCTAGATTAGAGGTTCCAATTTTGGATGCATTTTCCTTAAAGGCTGCTGATAAGGTTTGACTCCAGACTTGATGGGGATAACATGATGGATAATACTGGTGTCATATGTCTTCAGATCTTCATACGTCCAGGCAAAAACATCTTTGTATTGATTGAAAAGAACGATGAACTTATATCTTTTAGCTAGTGAACAGCATTTTCCAAGATTCACATATTTAGGCTTCATCTCAGTCCCCAAATTAATCAACTCAAACTGTAGAGATGAGATATGAGTCTTCACATTTGCTAGTCTTCTAAATTTTTCATTTAAATCAAAAATCCGTTCTAAAGTTCTGACTCCCTTAGGGATTAAATTATCGAATTTCAGCTCGGCCTGATGTTCTTCATCATCAATAATCGCCCCTTTGAATGCCTCATCATTCGTTAAGAATTCTATGATCTGCTGATTGTCATCGAACACTCATAGGTTGGTAATCATATCCAGAACCGAGGGCCTGAAAAGCAATTCAACAGAGCACCGATTATTAGAGGGCACAAGCCTCGCAGCTGATGTGGACAACAAGTCAGCTACTGCATTCTTAAGTCTTGGAATCGATACAATGTTAAATGCATTAAAACATTTGAGTAAATCCCATACTTCATTTTGATAATCTTTTAAATGAGGAGAAATGCAATGTATTTGATTCCGAATTTGTTTTACAATTATTTTAGAATATCCAAACACTTTCAGATTATTTTCCTTTAATTCAATTGCTTTCCTTAAACCTTGGACCAACGCTTCATACTCAGTTGTGTTATTTGTACATTCAAACTCTAACCTACACAAAAGAAAATGTTTGTTCTTCTTAGGGTCAATCAGGACACAGCCGGCTCCTGACCCTTCTAAGGTTTTAGAATCGTCAAAAAAAAGTGTCCAAAAATCACTAACTACTGTGCGGTAACTTACATCTACTTCTACTGCTAAGTATACTAATTTACAATTGATTTCATCAGCCTGTGAAAACTGAAGGAGATCAGGTTGAGCATCTGATGTGTCGCTGGCTTCTTCTGCTTGGTAATTTCCTGGTTCTAACTCAATAAAGTAATTTCCCAAAACAGAATCCACTGGTTCGTTTTTTTCTTCGAACTGAGTAACATTGTGTTTCATGTGAGCTCCCTCAAAATTTTAATTTGATTCGGGCTTCCTTTATACGGTAGCCACAGATGTGACCAATCCGAGGCAAAATATATGTTTAGCTTTGCCGACCAGTCCTTGCTCAGAACAATCCCATAAGCTTTTGGTATGTCAGCCACCACATTATCAATAAATTAACACACCTTATCATTTGAAGATAAGCGGATGAGAACATCCTCCATTTCCCCAATTACCTTCACATTCATTCTATCCAACTGAACAACCCTCCAGGTGGATGGTTTAGGCTTCCCATTTATCTTTTTGCAGACCGACAGCGGCATGACGTTAACCGATGCCCCTGAGTCTACCAGGAAATTATGTACGTTGTGGTTAAAAATTTCAAAAGTGATGAGAAAAGGTGGATTCTTTCTCTTAGGCTTACCTCCTATACTTGCTTCCCCAATTTCTTCTTCTCCCTTGGGCTGATTGTCGATGGGAAGCCCCTCCTCTGATGCTTCAAGTGCTTTCAATAGCTTTTCTTTCTGCTGCGGCACCTTGCACATTTCAAACAATGAGATATTCGCCCTTACCTTCTTTATATCTTCCACAATGTCATAATCCATCTTAGGTTCGGTGGGATTTGGTTCACCATTATTTATTTCTTCTTCATTGGGCTTGGAAAACATGTTAGTCTATCTAGGACCTGGACTAGTGATGGGCTTGGAAAACATGTTAGTCTATCTAGGACCTGGACCTTTGAAGTCTTTTAATCTTTGGTTGCATGAGACTGTTTTCTTTAACCAACCCTTGGCTTCTTGTTGTTACATTTGTTTCCAAGATGCCCTCATGTCTCAAAGCTTTTTCCTCCTCGGCGTCAAACAATGAAACACAGTCCCATAAAACCATGGTCTCATCCTCTTGTTCTTTCATTGATGTATTGTTGTCTTTCCTTTCCTCATCTTTATCTTCTGTCAATTTAGAATCCAACAGCTGATTCATCACCAACTTCATTGATTTTATCCATTGAGGACAATTCTTTTCAGAGTGGGGTGGTTGGTGGAAAGTGCAAAAATTGTCCATTCCTACCTCTGTTAAATTCATAGATGCAGGATTGTGTAGAGGGGGTTGGGATTGATTGTTATCTTCCCTTTTCTTGTAATAAGGCTTGTAGAACTTTTGGGCTTCCTTTTCCTTTTCCAAGTCTATGATTATGTTAGAAAGCTTCTGCATCATTTTTACCATCCCTTCGAAATATGGTGACTGCTCTTCCTTAAGCTTGGTAAACAACAAAGTTTTCCTTCCCACATTTTTTTCTCCTGACCATTCAAGATAATCTTCGATACTTTCCCTTTTAGCCTCTACTCTCTTTGCCTCCTCATAGGTCTCCGCTAGCGTAGGCTTGGCCTTCATTTTGGAAAACATGGCCAACTCGGGTCCTAGAGATGAGGTATAATATTCAATCAGGACTTCATCCGAAGGTTTGTCAGCTTCAGAAAAAATCTTAAGATAGGCTGCAAATCTTTGGGTGAAACTATGCACCTTCTCCTTTCTTTCTTTCTTTAAGGTGCATAGTCCTTTCATGAGAGTTGCATGAGTTTTTTGGGTTGCATACTTACTTCTAAAAATCCTCTCGAAGGTATCCCAATCAAGGATAGAGTTTGCAGGAAAACCAAAGTACCACAATGTTGCTGCCCCTTTAAGGGTGTGTGGGAAAAGTCTACAAACTACATCCTCATATTCACCAGCCCTTAATCCTTCTACTACCAAATAGAAACTTTACAAGTGGTCATCTACTAGTATCTTCTCATTTGGATCAAATTTGGGCAGCATCTTTTTAAAATATTGAGGTAAATCATGCAAAGGAGGTGTTAGGGTTAAAGGTGATCTGGCTTTCCAGGCAGGTGGTGGATTCGGTGGGTTGGGTGGTTGATTTGCATTTACGCCTGCCATGAGTCTAGGTGGAGAGTGAGGTGGTGAACGAATGGGAGTATGAATAGGAGAACTGTGAGGAGTATCCGGGCCTACTTGATTCAAAAGCTGTATGACTTCCTGTAAGGCTATTTCTACAAGTTCTTCCAAATCTCCGTCCAGCACTGAGTCTTCCAATATATGATGATCTTTCCTTTTATATTCTCTTGTGGGCAATTCAGGAATAATCAGCAATCCTCCAATCTTCTTCATGTATGCCCTAGTGTGTCTTCTTAGATCATTAACAACTTCGTTGTCGATAGAATACAAATGTTATCTACCCCTCTCTTCAGGAATTGGATTGGAAAACAAACTGCCTCCCGAACTGTTACCGGTGGAATGATCTCAGGAAAACGAGTTTCCTCAGCCAACCATCCACTGGTGACCCTCCTTCTAGCACCAGAAACTATTGAGGCCTAGAAATTCGCAGGCAATAACAGCAAGGGATTCTCCCCAGTCAACGTTCCCAACTAGCCCGTGACTGTTTGGTGTAGGGAATCCGTCCAGTTTGCGGTCCGGCTACCGTAGGTCAAGTGACAAAAATAAGAGGGTTTACAAGTTGCAGCCCGGTCCACCATGTATATTTTTGTATTTTTTGACTTTTAGTATGATATGCAAGTGCCTACTTAACATACATATTGATAGAGAATGCAAGGAGTATTTACAATGTGATGTGCAGGTTCTTACCTCTCGTCTTAAGCTCTCATGCATCTAAATCACATACAACAAAAAATTAAATCTAACTACCTACCTATCCCTAGGGAGAAAGATTGTCACTTATTAATGAGTAATGTATCTTGTACATGCATTATAAAGAGAAATTTCAGATAGCTAATACTCCTTCTAAAACACATGAACAATTAAAGATATTTAGACAACCAGATAGCCAATTGCTTATGAACAACACTCATTACTCATGGTGGTAATTTTCATAAAATAAACCAGAAATCATTCAGACAAGAACATAGGTCCTAAGAGTTAGAACAATCTCACAGTTAATGAACATAAAGCTGAAAATGAAATAGTTCCTCTTCAACAAGTCCATAGCATAACATTTGAACATTCCACACAGCACCTTCTCCAACAGGCAAAATTTGCAATTTTTTTTTTTTGTAAAATAAAGTAGTTCCTCTTACAAACAATAGTTCACAAGTTTTTCCCAGAAAAATCCCCTTGTAAACTCTAACTTTCCTATATTTAAACCAAATCAGCCAACCCCTTGGGCTGCCCCAGCCGTGTGACCTTTGGGCTCCTCAAAACTATCTAATATCACCATTTTGTCTTTTCCATGAGTACTCATGATTCACTTCATGCGTTACATTTTCAGATTTCAACTTATGAGTACTTAACAAAACGCGATCCGCTTGGTAACTAACGGATCTTTCCAAGCCTGGGCTTTTGTCACCATCGATTATGCCTTGTCTTTCATTTATCCTCCTTGAGATCCCGTTGATTTCAGTACGAACTCTGCCTAACACTACCCAGCCAACTTTCTGCAACTTTGTCTCCTAGCTATGCCTTCTCGCAGTAGTAATCTAAAAAAATCTCTTGAGTCCGTCTGCAATTAAACAACATTTATCATTAATTAGGACTGCATCTTTTCAATAAAATCAAACTACACCAACAAACCAACTAGTCATCAAAATAGGCCCTGTACTGCACTCTTGTCATGAAAACCTTAACAAGCACCAAACCCACTGTCGCCCACACAGGGGTTTAAAAAACTCACAAAATGACGAGAAGAGAAAAACTTATCGGCGGTTTAAAACATTAAAACATTGGTCAGGTAGTCTCACTCACAGCTGCATCAACGGGCCTCAAACAGGCAACGGGCTCTGTGAGACCATTAAGTTTATCGGAGTTGGAAGAACTAAAACCTGAACTCTGGGCGGAAAAGTTCCTAGTCGGAGAGTGGAAAGACATCAACGTCAGAAAATGAGTGTGTTACACAGTCGCAAGGGCGAAGGAGGAAAGACTACAGACCCCCCCGTCCAAAGACAAAATGGAAAAAACCAGACAAAGCATCGGCGGGCGGAGCAGCTATGTGTCGGATACTTAGTTCGCTTGGGACCCGCAAGGGAG
Source organism: Pseudotsuga menziesii (assembly GCA_001517045.1). NCBI lineage: Eukaryota > Viridiplantae > Streptophyta > Pinopsida > Pinales > Pinaceae > Pseudotsuga > Pseudotsuga menziesii. The sequence continues at coordinate 136,350 of LPNX010569926.1, forward strand.
GAAAATAAACAGACTACGGCCTCCGATCCAAACCATAACTTTTTCTATGGCGCAAAAACAATGTAAAACACTAAATGTTCGGAAAAACTTAAGGTCTCGCAGTGGTCCAAAAACTTGTCTCACTTCCAAAACAGTGGCTTCACAAAGATCAAATACCTCGACTCAACTTCGAACAACCTCTGATAATATAAACAAGTCAAATGATACGATGTGACATCGGAGAAATCAAGATCCTCCTGCAGAATAATCATCATTCAATTTCTGCAATGGAGGCTCCCTAAGGAAACATGGGTCCGATACGTTGTTTAAATGGCCTTCGAAATAGTGGCCAGCATGAGAAATAAGCTTCCGAGAACAAAGCAAGAAATTGCAGCTCAAAGGGAAAAAACCAAACTCTAAATTCCGCAACCCACAGTAGTTTCAAACATAAGCAATTTTTTGAAAAGCATGAAGAGAGTTGAGTTCAAAATAGTCCAAAATTATAGGAAAAAAAAAAGAGTTCATGGATCCAAATGATTCTAGGCAATGCTAAAAATTAACAAGGGGGTCCAAAATTTGAAAATTTGGGGAAACAGTTGCGGCTGCAACACTATTCAATGACCTACACCATATGGTGGGGTTTGTTAGAATAGCCAAGCATCCAAACTCCTCCCTTACCCACCATGGCCTAATCAAATTAATAATTTTACGAGCCTTAGCTCAACGGAACCAAACCTGGGAGAAATTCACAGGTTAAATTTAGATAAACCAGGAACCTGCCCTTTTGCCTGGCATTCCAATAAAAGAAGAAGTAGAAGTACCTGTACTCGTGGGGGCTATTCAAAACCAAGAGGAGCCTGCAAATGAACAGTTGGGGGGGAATGAAGAGCAACAGGAGGATCGGAGTCCCGCCAATTTAGTTGGGTGGGGGAATGAGACTGGATCAGATGATTAGTTAGAAGACCAAGCAGAAGAATTGGAGGAAAATGCACAAGAAAACCATGTAGAGAGATTAAATAATATGGAATCTCTGACAGCAGAAGTCGAGGATGTTAGAGCCATGATAATAGAAGAAAACCCACAGGTGTTGACCATTGAATCTTCCCCTCAATGGGGAGGAACTCTGATTGAGGAAGAACAGGAAAACACTGAGACAGAATATATCCCTTCCACATCAGCTACAAATCTGGAGATTATGGCACCATGGAGGAAAAGGAGGAGATCAAAAGAAGAAATACAGGCATCACCACCAATAAGACGAAAAAGAAACCAGGTCAATTACAACAGCTGAAGCAGCACGGGCAAGATGGGAAACCATAGAATCACAGATCTAATTCCCCATTCTGAGACCCAAAGCAAATGATGCCCCACAGGAACCAGTTGGAGAAGAACCTCAAATTTTGGGGCTTCTGTATGAAAATGGTCTATTAAAGGAGGAAGTACAATCACTTCAGAAAGAACTAGAAAATTGGAAGGAAGCATGCAGGAAGCAGGTGGAAAGGAAGCTGCACACACTGGTTGAAGCTGTAGACTAATTAGAAGGATCAACTCCTGTTGAGGATGGTGAGGAGGAAGAAAGAGTGGTATGCCCTGTGTGTGGAGAAATATTTAACCAGTCAGGATACAAATTCATAGTTCGTGCCTTTGTGACACAACAACCCGTACCTGCAGCTATGGAAGAACAAGGACAATCTGATTGGAAGGATGGTGAAGCTCCCCAAGAGAAACTCCAGCAAAGGGAAGTAGCAGATAAACAGAGTGCTGATACACAAGAACCAGCATTTCCGAATATTCCTGTTGAAGTTGCCACCCAAATTGGGACAGGTAAACTAAAGGCTGAAATTATTCCTGATTTTATTGAAGAAGTCTGCGACGTGACTCCTGAACCTTCTCAGGGCACAAAACTATTAGAGATGGAACCTCAGTAGCACAATGATGATGAGGTTGAACACAGTTCTGATACACAAGAACCAGCATCCTTGAATATTCTCATTGAAGGTGCCACCCAAATGGGGGAAAATGAACCAAAGATTGAAAATATTCTGGAATTTAATGAAGTCTGCACTGTGACTCCTAAACTATCTCAGGACACAGAGTTAATGGAAATGGAACCCCAACAGTAGGAAAATGAGGAAGTTAACCAATATTTTGCTACACAAGAACCAACATCCTTGGAAATTTATGTGGAGACTCTCAGGAAGCAACAAGAAATCAATCCCGAAATGGACATCATTCTTGATTTGGATTTAGCAGGGGATGAACAAATGCAATCACAATCCTCGAGGGACACTGAAATCCTCGAAGAACATCTCTATATTGAAAAAGACATGGAAACAACTCTACAATCCCAGCAGCATGAAGAAATAGAGGGGCAGGGCTCTGTTACACAAGAACCGGTGGCCTTGCATCCCCCTGTCGAGGCTGCAGCTGACAATCAGACAGATAGGGAGATCAAAATTCAGGAGGATATTGTCACACAAGAACCAACACCTTCACAATTATGTACTAAGGTTGTTATAGGAGAACTCCAAAGAGAGGATGTTGTTACATAAGAACCAGCTTCCCCAAAAGTTGCTTTAGAGGCACCTATGGTTGAAGTTGCTGCAGGAGAAATTCAAGGAAGGGATGATGTTACACAAGAACCAGCACCCCCAGAAGTGATTTCAGAAGTACAGGATGTTTAAATTGGAACATCAGGTGATAAGGTATGGACTCAACTTCCTCAAAAAAAATTCAACTTGGATTCTGATAATGAAGAACATGCTGAAGATGAAGAAATCCTAAAGCTGACAAAAGAACTCTCAATCCTGAGAATAGAAGTGAGGAAGTGGAGGATTCAGGTGGAGAGATATCAAGAATGGATGGTTTCCCTTGCTGAACATAGGAGGACCATCAGGGAATTGAAGGAAAAGTGGGAAGAAGAACTCATGTCCCAGAAACTCTGTGGGGAAGAGTTACAGAAGGAGCTAAAGGAGCTGAAAAAGTTCAAATCCATGTAGGAGGAAAAAGATCAATTGTATACTCTTTCTCAGGAATTGTTGGGTACCAGAGTGCCATCCTCCTCTTACCCCATGTTTTTATTCGAGTAGTTCATTTGGTTTAAACTGAGGGTTGTAAAAGAAGGGAGACCATATGAAATAGCGACCTCGGCTAAATTCCTAGAAACATTTCTGGAAAGTGACTTTGAGGAACAGAATTTTCTGTGTGATCTTTATTTGCATGAGTTGGCTTGTCCTTTGGACCTCCATTCGAATCCCATCCCTTTCTCAGGTGATGTTTAGCTGAGGGATTTTTCCTCCTTTGTGAGCAATCATGTTCAGTGGGAAAAAGATCCTTCTAAAATTTATCTTATAATGAGGCCCACTCTAACCTTTGGATTCAAAGTGAACCTCAGTATCCTCATCTTATCCTTTCTCATCATCAGAATGTACTCTCATGTCCCATCCAAACTCAACGAATAATGGAACTTCAAGAAAAGATTATTTCAACTTGTGTTAGCCAGATTTCCAAGCATCAACAATTGGCTTTGGAAGGTAGCCAACACAGATGGTAGGTTGCCTCTTCAACCCTGAGAAATAGCGATCCCTACTGTTACAGGAATTTTGAACATGCACTTTCCAGGGTTAAGGGATATGTTGGATGCATGAAGGAATGTGGGGTTAATTGGCTAGGACTCAAGTTCAAATTTCCTCTCATCTGGTGGCTAGAAAAACCGTACGAGGAATACTTCTCATTAACAAGGGAAGAAGAGCAGAAGTGTTGGAGATATTGGGTTTTCCATAAGGGATTCTTGGAAAAATAGGGAACGCCTGAATTCCCATACAACTTTTCTTCTCTCCATGAACGAAGTACAATGCCAGATTCAGATTCAAAATAATGGAGGTTGTTGCATGGGGACATCCAACAAGACAGTTGGGGGGAGATGTTGGGCCCAAAAATGACCCCTTTTTGACCACCTTTACCTACCTCTTTGTGCCTCATCCTACTCTATTATGTACACTAAACAGATGTTTTTCCTTCACTCTATCCCTCAATTCATACAGGTATGTTTAATCATTGTCTTATTTTATTAATGCTTAGGATTGTTGTAATCAGGGCTTTACATCTTAAATTATGCTAACATATGGTGGTTTTATAAAGATAATTCAAGATGTAAAGGATACAGGTGTAGCGGGCGGAACATGCAAAGAGAGGGATGAACATTCATTGCTGAGATGATTTCCATCCATTCCATCGTTTCCCATAGGACGTGGTCCAAGGATACTATTCCATGTGAGCTATACAAAGGTAGCTGCAACAGGCTGCAACATATTCAGAGGCAATAGTGCGCCCCTGCTCAAAAATAGCTGCAATCCATGGAGTATCTTCTCAATTGATCATGATCATTATTTCTAGCTCGAGTAATAGCCTTCCTATATTTTCTGCTTTCATCTTTCCACGACTGTAACAGCTTATCGTAATTAGGGCATCCTGAAGATCAGAGATCTTCATGACTTCCCAATAATAGTGGGAAGATGTTATGGTTGTAATCATATAAATACTGAGAACTATTTCGAGCCAAGGGTTGAAAAATTAATCAAATTATTGTATCAGCTGTGACTGAGGTTGTGTGCTCATCCACCATTTTAATACAAGGAGTTTGATTCTTCAGATCTCGGCGTTCTAACATGTGTTACTTCCAGCATCTCTGTGTGAAGGATGGGCCCTCCTTCCCACAGGGATTGCTGAGTTAATTAGGTATTTTATTTATTCTGTTGTGTGGTTGGATTTTGTGATAATTTCCTTTATTTATAGTAAGCTAAAATAGTCATTGATTTGCTGTGTGTCATTTGAATACTCAGTAATTGCATCCTCTGTAAACTACAGTGGTGCGGTGTGTCAGTCAATTGTATAGGTTAACTTTATTTTATGCAACTGTGTGATAGCTGTGACAGCCATGTTCATCCCTAGTTCTTTCAATCGTTATTTTCTTTAGATCTTTGCAGTTTCTTTCTTCACATTTATAATTGCAGAATTTAATTCATGTACTTTGAATTTCTAGAATAAGATGAATTCAGGTAGTTGAGATGGATCTTTATATGGTTTGGTAATTAAGGATTTAACTTTCTGCAAAAGTAATCTAGATGTTATTTCCTGAATCTTTTAATTCTAGATTAAGGATCGTAAGAAGATACTTATGATTGTATTTTTAAGAAGGTAAACTAGATTAAGTAGATTATGGGATGAGTTTGGATGAACAAGAAATAAGGGTAGTTCATTTACAGCATCAGCTACTTAGTGTTTAAAGAATATACAGTGCACATTATCCTTGAAATAAGAGACTTCCCTGGGTTGACAATTTATATTGAACACTATGTATGTTGGCTTTAATTAACTTTCATATAGGGTACCCAACAATAAGGTCATCCACAAACAAAACAATAATTATAATTTAACCATGAATCAACTTCAAATAGACATTTGGATCAGACTTGCATCTACTATAGTTATGTGATAGCAGAAAGCCATCAATCTTCGCATACCAAGCTATGGGAGCTTGTTTTAGCCCATGCAATGATTTCTTCAACCTGCACACAAGAGATGGATTAGTAACAAAACATTCTGGTTGTTACATATATATCTCTTCTTTTATATCTCCATGTATAAGGGCACTTTTCACATCCATGTGATGTACCTCCCATTGCTTGGATGTTGCAATGGACAAAACTAGTCTTATGGATTCCATATTTGTCATTGGTGCAAAGGTCTTGTTGTAGTCAATTCCTTGGAGTTGGGAGAATATCTTGGCCACTAACATTTATTTATACTTCATAGGATATTCATCAGCAACAAAAAATTTCTTGAATACCCATTTGCACTTTACTAACTTTCTCCTTGGTAGGAGATTGACTAGTTCCCATGTCTCATTCTTCTGGAGCGAATGGTATTCCTCCTTCATGGTTTTTTTCCATATTGAATATTATAATTCTTCTTCATATATTTTGTATCTTATTCAACCATTAGATACCACTTTTCATTAAATAAAGGGTTCTTGACAGAACGGCCACTCTCAAATTGAGATTTAGTTCTTCTAATATCACTAGGATTCCCAGCTAGTTCCCCAGCTGCATGAATGGTATTTTTTCTTCCCACTTTGGAATTGTAGGTGTGTTAGGATATGAAATTAAATCATAATTATCATACATATCAAAATCATAAAACTTATCATCCTCTTCACTTATAGTAAGAAGTGGTGGTGGTGAAGAGGACTCTCCAATTTCTGATGCTAGCATAGGCTCTTCTTCAAACTGAACACTCCTTTCAATAAAGGATATTTCATTTCTCATGTTGATCATATTATACCATTTTGAATATTCATGATACCCAAAAAATAGGAACTCGTGACTTTGGGGTTCCAAATCCTTCCTCTTTTCTGTTGGAATTCTAACCCATGCCTTAGAGCCAAATATCCTGAAATGAGACACATCAATCTTGTGTCCACTCCAAGATATGAAAGGATTGATTCCATAGATATGCTTGTGAGGCACCATATTCTATATGTAGGATGCATAGTTTATATCTTCGGCCCAAAACTTTGGTAGCAAAGTCTTAGACTCCATCCTACAGGTTTTCATTTCCTTCAGCAATCAATTATTCCTCTCAGCAACACCATTCTGCTGAGGTGTGTAGGTAATAGAGTGTTGCATATGAATACTTGCATCTTCATAATAATGAATGAACCTAGAGTTGAAATACTCACAAACATTATCATATATAAGGACCTTGAGTTTTCTTTTAGACTGGTTATTAACCAAGGATTTAAAAACATTGAAGAGGTCAAAAACTTCATACTTATGCTTGCAGAATTAAACCGAACAGTATCTGGAAAATTCATCTATGAAGGTTAATAAAAACTTGGCTTGACTCATGTACATATGAGGAAAAGGACCAAAAATGTCATTTTGGATGAGCTCAATAGCTGCATAGGTTCGCTCATAACTGACTCTCGCATACTTATGTTATGGGTGTTTTCCTAGAATGAAACCCTGACATACTCCTTTGGAAAACTTGATCTTTGGCAGCCCTATGACCATGTACTTTTCACACAAATATGAAAGATATTTTTAATTTAGATGGCCAAACCTCTTATTCCAAAGCTTGTTGGCTTCATTAACATAAGTGAGGAGATAATAGAGGTTTGAGATGGGCATGAAGTGTCAGAACTTGTACACTTTTGAACTGTGATCCACAAAACCTTTAGAAATGACTACCATTCGAAATATCAGATATTTCAACATCATTGAGTGTAAAAAAACCTTCTTAGGTGACCCAGTGTGGGTCATCTAATAGACTGACAAGAGATTAGTGGCAAGACCTGGGACATACAAAACATTATTGAAGGAACCATGGTCAAGATCTATTCTACCCTTTCCCTTACTTTTAGTTTCAAAGTTAACTCCCAAAAAAATACTGCACCATTCGAATCATCAAGAGAGGAGATGGCCTCCCTTGTCAAAACCATGTGCCTTGAAGCTCCATAATCAATGATAAATGAAGGATATCTTGCATTTATTACAACCAGGGAATGAACTCTCTCCTTGTCTTCAAAACTTAATCCTCCTTCATTCTTCTTTGCACCTTCAGGAAGAGAGATGTGGTGTTTTTCTAGGATTTGAGTTAACAAATCTATTTCTTTCTTCATGCAAGAGATATCAGGATGAAATCCCTTACCATAGTATGCGCACTTGCTCATTTCACCTTTACCTTTCTTCTTTTGGGATTTCTTCTTCTTGTAGTTTGAAGACTCCTCATGAGACTTGGACTTGTCTCCTTTTTTATCAGAAGGCTTCTTAGCCTTCTTCTTTCCTTTGAATCTCCATCAACCAAAGCTTAATATTTGGAAGGGTTGATGGTGCCCATCATGACCAATTTGTCTTTCTCCTAGGTCAACTATTCCATGAAATATACCAGTGAAGGTGTCTTCTGGGTTCAATATGTTAGCTTTGTGGCATGAAAGGTCAAAACATATACTGAGTAGTCAGGGCCAATCTTCAAAAGTATGGCCAAGACTATTTGTTCATCTTTCTTATCGATACCACACTATTTCAACTGCAAAAACAGTGATTTGAACTTGGAGAAGTAGAATTGCAAGGATTCAAAGCTTCTTGAACTTAGTGAAATTATCTCATTTCATTTGTCTTTCCAAATAAATTTTTAATCTCCTCTCATACTTCATTTGGTGATGTCAATCCATCAAGATGGAAAAAAGGTCTCTAGAAATGTTGAGACATAAGAGACCATATGCCTCATTTCTCCTATTATGCCATTTAATTTTCTATTTTTTTGCCTTGGTTTCCATGGTCATCCTATAGAGGCCTTTACTCCTCATCATAATCTCCATATTTTCCTTCCATTTGAAGTAGTTGAAAGGAGTCAAGATGATATGGTGAGATTGATCCATTCTTCAACGACTGCGCCCTTGAATAGACAGAATGTGCTCGTAGTGAGTGATGTCGATCATGAAAAATAAATAAAGGAGGATAAAAATACATCTACCAAGGCTCTGATACCATGTGGAAATTAATCCCAATCTTAGATCAATTGAACTCACAAAATTGCTTGAAAAACATACATAGATTCACTCAAAATGGAGACTGTATATGGTGCATAACACAAAATTATATTGAATAAGTTTACATTATACAACCTTATGAAAAAATAGGTTTTCAAAATATATAGTTACATCATATATTTGAATACATAAGGATGTCATTCGAATCAGTACAAAAGTCGACTTACTAAACTAGTCAAAATCCCCCATGGGTGCATAAAACACTTTCCTAATCTGTCTAGAAGGTCACAAATAGGATGAATAAGTTGTATCAGTTGATAAGTGAAGTAAATTGGACAAAACCATTCTTTTAGGAGAGAAAAATAAGGAGGGTGGTTTGCATCAAAAACAACACAGTTGCCTCAAACCTAGCTTTTGCCTTTTGCCTTAAAAGTTGTTGAAAAGCAGGAAACTATGGATAAGGTAGGAATGTGCACTTACTAAACTGGTAATTCTGATGTTTTATTATAATATTATGTATGATATTTCCAATTTTCTCCTCTAATCATTTTAGGAAAGTTTGGCCACAAGAATGCAAGTGGATTTCAACTAGCTAGTGTAGGACCTAGGAATTTAACCAAAATGATTAAATTTTACATCCTAAGTATGGGAATGGGTTTTGATTATTCTAACACACATGTTTGGTGGGTATTTACAACCCTAATAGAATGCACCAATAGTGTAATTTTATATATGAGATCATCTATTGTCATTTCTCCTCCTCTTGGCCCAAAGAGTGACACAGGGTTTCCTCACCTTGAGAGTCCAGTGAGAAACTACATGTCTTCCACATATAGACTGAGAATGTGATTCCCAACTTGTAAATTTTGTTTTTATTTATCCGTCATTTGGATCAATTGCTCCAATAAACGAACATGAGCCCTCATTCCCGAAATCCGGAATAAATTTAAGAGCTCGCACTCTCTCAAATCCAATATGGTATTGGGATCATTTGCGGCTTGAGAATCATCTAGATCATGTTATGTTTCCTTCCAAATCACCATTGTTGTTTCAAGAAACCTGCACAAGGTGATTAAAACAATCATTAGAAACACTCATCATCTAATAATTTCCAATTTTGGCTTAAAACTATTGTTTTAAATTTTTTGGGCCCGTCGGCACACTTCTCGTATAGAAACAGGGCCTCCGAAGCACTTTCTGCACTCAGAAATAGTGGGGCTAACACGTTTCCCCTTTTTAGGAGGTGCATTGGAATTCTTCCCAAAAGGAAGAATAGCGTCGCATAGGGCGTTCTCTTAAACCCCAAAAGAACAACTAAAACTACATTAAAAACCTAGCTAAAACATGAAATTATACTATCAATTAAAAGAGGAAGGGTAGGGAATTTACCTGAATCCAACGTAATGTTAAATGGTTGAACAGAGCTCCTGCAATATCCACAGCAAGATCACCTCTCAAAAGAGTGTTTTGCACTCAAAACTCTATGGTAAAAAAAGTACTTTTGGACCTCTTATTCTCTTTTTGGGCAAAATATAAAATTTTATTTTAATTATTTAAAATATTATATTTTGTTTTACCACTTTATTAATGTTTTGAATTAAAAAAGGGTTCTAATACCCATTTTTTTATATTTCAAGTTAATTTTAATGATATTGGGCTGTGGAGGAGTTTTTTTTTACTTTTTCATGCTTCGTTTCAAAATGAAGAAGCTTCTAAGTGACTTTGATACCATAGTTGTGCTCATTAAAAACTAATCAAAAAGGTGTCAAGTATACTTTTTTCAATTTTTGGACTCATAAAACTTATGTGAAAAAGGAACCCCCTAGATTTGGCCCTAAGCTCTTTTCAGACTCTCTAAATAGGAAAATATCACCAAGTGAACTTGTTTCTTTCACGCTTGTAAAAGTATTTGAAAGGTCGTCTATCTGACGATAGTTTACCCCTTTTTCAGAACGTTTAGACTAATTTATGAAAAATATACACTCTAGTTCATTGTAACTAGAATATTCTCCTAGGTATCATTTTACACTTTTCGGACCTTGGGGACTAAATTGACAAAAAATATCACATTGGAGTCTTCTTTAGTCTTTTCAGACTCTCTAAACATGAAATGACACGGAGTTTACCTTCTTTAGACTCATCAAAATCAAACAATGAAGGGCCATTTTTGGGACTAAACCCTTCCTCTCTTAGGTTCATAAAACATGTGAGATTGGACTCATCCTATGATGAGATACATCGAGCATTTGTTACCCTTTTCTAGCTTGTTAAAAATAAAAGAGTTACTTATCCATCATGATGGGGATATTAAGGGAATGGAAAACATTTTTCATTTGTATTAATGGCGTCTTATGGTCACCCTTGAACATGGAACCTATCTGCATTTCATTCAAATTGTTGGGTAATCAGCTTGTCCTTTAGTTGGTCCACTTTCATGAGTCATTTTACTCCTTTGAGTCATTCAATGAATACATCGTCTTTTTTTGCATTATGTTTTGGTCTCTGGCTCATTGATTTAATGTTTCCAATTATTTTTCATTTCATTCAATGTTCAAGGATATTATTTACTACAACCAAAATTTGAATTTACCTTAAATTCCTTTGTGTTGCTCATATCTGAGTTAGTCCCATAGTTGCTCCATAATCAGAATCAATTCAAACAACTTTGTTCCAATTTCATGTCGATGATGGGGGAAACATCATGGCCCTCCTTCGATGAGTCTATTCTCTTTGACACCATCACATCATCCGAGAATTAGTATTAGAAACCAGTTAGTACCTTGAATCTTGCATGCCTCAATGGCAGGTTTCCTTGCTTTCAATAGTAGCCTCCAACCAGTGGCCTCCTATTGAAATATTCCACTAATTGTTTGACTTCAAGTCATTTATTCACATTCGGAGGAATGTACTAGGGTACCTTGTGAATCATTGACATCAATGGTGATTTCCCTCACACTTTTTAACAGTATACATTAATGATCGGTAATCAAGTGGCTTCTACCACGTTCGACGTCAAAACATCTATTCACATGGATAGAATCATACTATTCAAGAGTGGGATGAAGACCCTGGGTGTTTAGGAATTCACTTGAATATTTGCCTCTCCCCAAGTTGTGATGGAGTATTTTGTGATTGAGTCACTACATAGATCCACAATTTATGTCCAGTGGCTATGCTCAAGTTTGAGCCATGATGACATAGATCTACAGTGTATGCCGGGTATCTATGTCCAAATTTATGTTTTATTCGTCATGGATCTACATTGTATGTCAGTAACCATGATCTCGACATCTATGCATGGATCTACAATGTATTGGTCAGTAGCAACGTCTTGTTTCAGTCAAAGTACATCGCTCAAAGTATATATTACTATAAATAGTCTTCAACGAACAGTATTCTGCGTCATCTTCAAACCTACATCTATCAAATCATTTCACATATCACGTCCCTCTAACTTCATACTTTGGGGGGGAATATGTTACACCAAAATCTTGTCATCTTCATGTGTACTTGCTTAGATCCCTAAAATATCTATGCCAAAATACTTGAGAAGAGGTTTTTCCTTTCTAGAAGTCCAATTATAGTGACACTGATGTACCCTTCCTTTTGACAGTGGGCATCATACTTGGATGACGTTAGTTGTATATGGACAAAGCGTGTCGGTGACACTTATTGTCTTTGTATAGGAAGCATTGCCTCTTCTTAATGCCACTTTCTAGTGTACAAGGTGTGTCGATGCTCATTAAAAGGAAAAAAGAGAAGCATCAAGATCTTTCTAGAATAAAGCTCTCATGGAGGCTTATCCCAACCAACCAGAATAGGTGGTAGTTGAGCCCCTAATCCCTAGGGATGGTCCCTTAACTTCCTCCAATTAATCCTCAACTCCTTTAATCCCTTTTTTTCCAATAAATACAAACTTACCTTCATGGTTTGGGAGAGGACCAAGAGAGAATCCATATGTTGTTGAAATATTTCTAGAGTTGAGAGGCAAAGGATTGAAGTTTGAGGCAAAAGTCTTGTGGGAAGAAGCACAATACCAAGGCTCTTTGGTTACAAATTTTCCCTTTATTCAGTTAATGCAATCATGTTTTCCTTTCCCATAAACATTATGTAATTATGCTTATTGTTTTTATCCTTGGTCGTTAATATAGATTTAGTTGATTATCTTGTATGTCTCAACTTGTTTCTCATTGGTTTTGATCTTTGTGCAGGTTCTTCTACATCAAATAACGCTAGAGATTCAAGCTGGTGGGGACAACCTTCAGACGATGTAAGTTTTCATTTTATTCAAGTAATCTGACTAGATCTAGGGAAAGGTTTTCATTATTGTTTGTTTTTTTCTAGATCTATGCCATATAGACTAGGGAAACAATATTTATCTGCACTGATTGAATCTTTCCACTAACAGAGTGGAATGAGAATTGATGGCAGGGAGTCTATGTGGGTTATGGACAACAATGCTGCAGATAGCTTAGATGCATTATGGAGGGGTAAAAATATTTTTGATCACGCAATATTTTTTTTATAAAACCCTATTTCAGTGTGCATGATAGTTGAATGCACCAGTGCATTATAATAACATTGTTGCACCACAATGTAGGTTTAAAATATTTTTTAATTAATTTTTAACAACTCCTAACCAACGCATTTGTGTTTTTCAAATGCACTAATGTGTTTGTTAATAATGAACGACCAACGATCGTATTTTTTTTAATTTATGTTTTTTTTCAATTTTTCAGTGTGTTACAGGTTTAGACACACCGATGCAGTAAGATTATAAAAATGCACCGCTATGGTTTTTAAAAATTCCTTCTATTTTTCATAACATTTTTTAAACACGGGTTTGTTTTTTTACTGGCCCTGATGCATTGGAATTATAGATGCACCGAGGCATTCATATTTACAAAACTCACCGAATAAAGTTTTTTTAAGTGGTGTTTTTTCTTAGAGTGCGACATTGTTTTTTGAGATCCAATGTGTTTTTGTTTCTAGACATCCTTAATGCCATGGAGAGAAAATATGTGTTCCATTTGGGTAATCAAACCCAAGGGATCAAAGCCTTCAAATTTTCACAAGTCAATATTAGGAAGGCGGATCCATGAAGCTTTATCCTCAAAGGAGTGAGGTTGTGTCTATTAGAAAGAGTGCAAGAGATTGGTTCTTCAATGCCAAATGATTCATAGGTGGAATCCTCATGTTTCAGATAAAATCCAAAATGTTGAGCTATAGCATTATCCAGTATCCCATCATTCACCCTGTCCTTATTGATACTGTCTGCTAACTATTGCAATGACTTAAGCATGGCATGCATGGCTTCCATGCTAGCTTGAAGATTTTGGAGTTGATTTTGGTTTGCAACATCCTAATTTCTCTGGTTGCAGGTGTGTACCATGGGTGTTGAAAGGTACAAGTGTAAGCTCCACACAAAAAGGGTTTTTCAAGACGTAGGTCACAAATAAGAGTTTATATGACAACAAAAAAATGGTTTTTAGAGATGTATATCAAAACTATTAACATGATGTAAGGATTCATTTAAGATGGGTCTCAAATAAAGGTTTCAAGACCCCATATAATTTTTTACTCTGGTGGGACTGTTACCCTTGGTTGAATATTATTGTACTGAAATAATTTCCAAATTCCTGTGACATGCAATGATGTAGGAATTTGGCTTGGCCCCTCACAAAGAATCTAGTAACTGCACCAATTGCTTTGGAATAATGTAGAATTTTCACTAGTGGGTTGTAGAGATAAGCGTTTCTAGGGTCCTGAAGACAACGGATAATAAAGTGTTATAGCTCTCTGATATAGATGTGGGGTCCAACAATAGTACTTGGTCTAATATTTGACGGCGCTAACTAAGGTTTCTTAATCATGCCCTTATCCATACCACCTATTGCCTCCTTTCACACACCTGGGGGTTAAGCGCAACATAAATATTCAAGCTACTAGGTGTGTACTTCAAGGAAAGTCTTGAGTTAAGTGTTGTCACTAGATCTCGACTCTCCATTTAGGAAAAACTCCTAACAAAGCCAAGGGGGTTGGTCCCTAAGAAAGAGTTTCCTAAGGCTCTTAAGTTTTAGTCATTAATGATGGAAGTAAATTGTTTAGGATTTTTTTGAAGTAAAATTACTAAAAAAAGATTGTTTGCAAATTTAATTAAATATTTCAGCAGCATAACATCAAAACATAAGAAAATTGAAATAAATGAGAATCAGATCAATGCCAACAGAGTCAAAGTAAAATAATGTTGTTAAAATGAAATGTTTTGCAATGTGTCTTGGTTAATTTTAATTATTAAAATATGAGTTGAGTTGCGGGACGGGGATTCTCGATATACTGAAAGTACAGAGAATATATCTGGAAGATGAAAAAAGTGGTTCCTCACTCAGAAATGTGGGTAGAATCAGAGTCTCTGAGAAGGTGTCCAACACTACACCAACAAGGATGTATCATGATTGTATCTCGAGGTCGCTACTCAGTGGTTCCCGCTTCCTTTGAAGAATTTTCCCACTGTTTTCAAATATCATACATCGTATATTCATAATGTTTTTTGGGGAGTTAATTTTATTAATTGATTGTTAGATTAATGTGTAGAATTTTGAGAGTTTTGAAAAATGCTTTTGATTCCCCAACGACCAAGTGAAGCCCGTAGAGGGAAAGAGCATACACGAGTTTATGACAAAAATTTTATTCCAATTTGAAGAAGCAATGACATTTGTAAAATCAAATACACTAATGACAAATTAAACTACAACTATGTGCCACTTTCTGATCATCCACCAATAATCACAAAAAGGATTTGGTTGGTGGCGAGAGAATACTTTGTGGAAACGAGTCGGGTATGAAATTTAAAGATGAAATTAAAGAAGAATAAATAATCTATACATCCTTTCTAGAAGGTAGAGTGTGTGTATGTGTTGATTAGTAAAATTCAAACCATGAAGGAGACAATGAATAGCCCCAGGAGGGATGGAGAGTGGGTGCTATGTAGCCCACTTGATTTCTTTATTATTGAATTTACAATATGATTAAAATATGAATTATGATTGTGCTTTGATCCTTGAAAACGATCGAAACACTTACAATACTTATAGGAGAGAAAGGAAAGAAAAAAAGGGATGGAGGATGGAGTTTTTGATGTCCCAGATGACCCAAAACTCAAAATTTGAGCAGTATGTCCTCCTAATTTTATCAAAACCTGGTAAAAACCAGCGAATTAAATAAATTATAATTCTACAAATTAATCAAAACAAATACATAATCTACACTACTCAAAATGCTCAAAAAATTTGTAATTTGTTTTATTGAAAGGGCACTTCGAGAGACTAAATCCAATCTAGTTTAAGATAAAGCTTTTGAAAGGAACCTAGATCTGATATATATGACTGATTAAAATAAGATTTCAGATATCAAATGTCAGCATCTAATTTTAGTAAGAATCAAGTAACCGTAACCAAGAAAAAAGATTGAATATTTTAGAGAAGAAAAGTGAAAACCCCAAGCCCGTACTTGAAAGAAGTGAAGGAGATAGGGATATGCAAAATAAATATGTTAAGCACATCAAGATGGCTATTTTAAAAGAGAAGTGGATGCAACTGATATCCAAGCCCTTTCTACCTGAGATAATCCTGCAAAATCTAGACAATTTCTCATACAAACAAGGTTAGATCTAGTCAATCTCATCAATCAAAAAAAGCAGGAGACCATAAGTATAACCAACTACAGTCTGTTGATCCTACAAAATTATGATAACTAAATTCAAATAAGTAAATTGACAGCAACAAATACTTATTAAAATTAAACTAGATCTAAACACATCATTTGACAAAAATAAAGCATGAGATTCAACCGATTTCACCTCAAATTTAACCAAGATACAAGCTCACAATGCAATGCCATAGATTATAATCCAAATCCTTCAATATTATTAACAAAATATTAAAAAAATATATAATGGGAATAGGTTCAATACATCCTCATGAATGAGGAGAAAGAGCATGTCTTTATGGCAAAAATAGAGCTCAAATCCCAAGGGGATGCAATTCCAAATGAGGAGGTGGCTCTGGTGGTTGATAAAAAGGTGGGAGGAGATTTGAATTCATGGGAGAGGAATATTCCACCTCTCATGAGGTATCCTGCTTGGTTTTGGAAGCCTCCACCTCTTCTAACTGCTTCTTCCATGTGGCAAGCTACACCCTCCATGAGAGAATGTGCCCCCCTTTAGTGGAGGTGAGTTGGATCTCTTCCCTTGATGATATAAGATGTTCCCCTATGCTCAAAAATTCCCCATACAACATACTTAACAACCCTGTCACCTTAGATACAAGTCCTAGACAAGCTTCCTTTGATTTAGGAATTGGATATTCTCTAATTTTCCCATTTATTTGACCCTCTGAGTCATTTTGGAGAGAAAATCAAAAATAAAAATTGAAAATTACTAATTTGTCTCTCAAAAGTGGGTTTAGGGGTTAAGTGTGGGATATGGGTACAAAACCTAGCATCCCCATTACCAAATTGGATCCCTATGCCCAATTTTATGACCTTCTGAAATTCTACAATTAAAATACACCTTATCATGATTTTATTAAAAATATAAAAATTAAAAAATCCTATGAATACTTGGCACGTGTCCACGAGACTTTGGGAATATGACTAGCATGGTATAATAAATATACCCTAGGATTTAATAACCCCCCCAAGGCATAATCACCAACTTCACCATCCTATATTTGGAGGATTTTGAGTGAAAAACTTGAAAATTATATGTCGCTTAAAAAAACGGCATATAACTAACGAGGAAAAAAACACTCAAGGATGATGAATTTGATGACCAAGTCCCAATACATCCAATACTTTTACATAAGAAACCATCATGATATGTCATTTATTACAAATCCCCCGAGGGTTTGTGAACATGCAAAAAAAGGGACCACAACTAGCCCTGATGAAACCACAGAACTTCCTGAGCACTGAGTAAGAACACTGATTTGTTCTGGTCCTTGGTGGATCACTTGAAAAATACCCTAAGTGAAACTTAGTGGATAACACCACCTAACTACCCAGCTATGTGAAATTAATCTTCCTGAGTGTTGTGCTTAGTGACATTATAGAAACAAGACAACCAATTGGATTATCTATAGTTAGTTTTACGTTTCCTATGGGACTTACGTCAATATACATGAGAGTGTATGGAAGTGAGATTATGTGTGCAACTTCAATTGGATGTGGTACTACTCAAAGGCGTTACATTGTTGTCCAACAATTGTACCAATTAAGGGTACAACATGAATAATTATCAACTATATTCTCTGCATGTATTTTTCCCTTGTTGTAGCTTTACATGTTGAACAATAGATCTTTGCAGTTTTTTACAAATGTTGAAACTTGTCTCTAGCCTTAAAAACAAATTCTATGAAATATTAGAGGCATGTTGGCTCATGAAAGTGGCTTTGATACCACTTGTGGTGTTATTTAGTCCTAAAACTTAAAATAACACAATATATATAGAAATTAAGAATCAAGATACAACCAATCATAATTTATAGTGCAGAGCAAGAAACATTAGACAGTATAAAGATAAATATTGCAAGAAATAAGCTTTATATTATGACAATAATTTCAGGAAGTAATGTTCATGTGCCTCTTAAGGTTGGGTGACCTTTCACTTTAGCATATCTCCAATATAATAATTCTTAACAAAACCCTTCATAGCCTTATATCTCTTTAAATAGGATTCCTAGGTCCAAATCCCTAACTACTTGGCAGGTTTAAATAAGTAATAAGTACCAACTTCCTCGTGGGTATTAGTTAATAGATAGATCATTTTTACAATGATTGTTGACTATGGCCATATACAAAGCATGACTAACTACTAAAGTAAGGCAAGTTAGCGTAGGACCCTAACACGTGGCATCTTTTTCAATGGATCCCAACCACCTCATTTTGGGAAAATGGTTTGTTCCATTAATGATGGACCAATAGGATATAAGAAACTATGTTATGAGAAGATTCAAAGTTTATTGGTTGATGAGGACACTAGTACAAATTGACAACTTTTTGATTGCATGACCAAAAAAATTAGTCACAACATTTTTTATAAGCTAAATACTATCAAAATTGAGAAATTATAAGTGATGTAGCTATAAATGACAAACATAAACTAATAATATTGTTAGGGATAAATACATATGACTAGATAATGATTATGTGAATATAAATTAGTATTATTTCTTTCTTCTAAATCATTTTTCATTAATTCTCAATAGTGCACTACTCAAAATGAATATATGCTAGGAAAAAGTAGCACCAAAATTACATGAAGGAATTTCTAATCATTAGTATTGGTTGGAAATAATAGTCTAAAGGAATGAAAGTACTTGAAAGGAGATAAGAGAGGAGATATATATGAGGATTGCACCTAAGGAGGAATGTGAAATGTTATGAGGGAGGTCCACTAGCCTATTGGTTGTGTCTATTTATAGGATCTATAAATAGTTGATATGTGAATGAGGTAATTTTCAATGATTATGATATCTTAGGTATACCTCGCATAATCCACTATCCATATTCATGTATCTACTAGTACATTAATATCACCAACTATAATAATTATGCATTCAGTACTTGAGTGCAATGTGTCCTTGCCTCACCTAATCTCTTACCATCATTTTGATTTCTTGTGCATTATATATAAACCTATTGTAATTACAATGAATATATATACATATACTTATAACTATAACATATAATATATATTAAACATATATATAAGTTATATTATTATACATTATAATTATAATTATATATAATAAATGTAATTATATTTTTTGTAAGTAGTAGTAAAATATATTAATATACAAAAATGGTACAAACAATATGTTCTTGACACTTGTCCAAAACATTCCAAGGAATAAACTAGAAATTATTACATTTGTAATGAAATTTTCCTTAAAGTGGGAAATCAAGTTTCTACTGTCCAAAATTAACAGAGCAGTATCGTAAACTAACAGGCTGACTGAAAATCAAACAAACACAGAAGATAAAATGGATGCCATGGTCCTTGTGGATTTTTCCAAGGTACCTCAACGATGTGGCATGGCCTGAAATAGTCATCATCATCTCGCGAGAGGGGTGGTTCAGGGTCCTGGTGTTGTTACGTGGTAAGAGGAGGAATCGACATTTGTTGTTGGTTGTCATTTTTCATGCTCACTCCTTATTTCTATCTTCGTTCCTCCATGTTGATAGAGGCTTCAACTACGTGTCTAGTGTGTTGAATGTCTTGGTGCATGTCCTTTGCAAGGTCTGGTTGGTTCATGCTTAGTGCAGTTGAGGAAGTATCATGACTCGTGGAGCTGTATGAGTTGCTTGACGTTGAGGGAAATGGAGCGCGGTCACTTTCCCATAGAAATTGTGCAAGCACTTTCTTCATTCTCCAGTAGTGGGAGAATCACTGACATAGAGGTTGCATGGTGCGGAGGCAAGCCACAAACCTTGCTTCCCAATTGTTAACTTCCCTGCACACGCTAAGAGGAATTTGAGCGTCGTAACCTGTAGAGATAGAAAGTTGTAAGGTCGGCCTACTTCTAGACACTCTGGAGCTTCTACTTATGTGTGGAGTGTCCCTGAGCCTGATTGGAATTTTTGGCGAGAAATTAGAATTCCAGATAATGTTGGAGCGACCAAGGAGATTGTTGGTATTCTTGTTCCCTATGATTTATTCATGGTTGAAATGATAGATAACACTAGAGCTAATGCAGAAACATGTAGAAATAATCTATTGGTGGTGGATTGAAGACCGTACATATCCATTAAACATGATGACCATGATTCCAAGGCTAATGACTATAGCCATTAAATTTCTATGTTACATGGAGAAGGCCATCCAGGATGAGTTCTGTGTGAAGTGACCAAAGGTACCAAAGCAGGTGTTGTGTAGGCTGGAGTTCATGTCGATGTGCTCTTTCAGAGGGAGGAAAGCGAGTTTATAATGGTGACAAAGACATCTAGGGAAGGTGGACACTAAACCAACATACCACCTCCCTCCACTTCACCTCTTCTTGGGACACCCGCATTTGGGGTGGTCATTTCTCTAGCCACAATGTTTTGACAATATGATGAGAGATCAAGGGACTCCATTGAGTAGCTATCAATATCATGGAGATGAGATTGAGTGAGCACCCCTTAATTTGTTATTCTGTCAGCTAGATTTTTAGCTTTGTGCCTTACATGTTGGAAGATGATCAGGGATGCATTCTTGAGTTCCTTGGTAAGGAATTGGAGAAGAAGATCTAGTCTCCACCTCGGTGCCAAGTTGGAAGCAGGGGAACCATTCTAAATTATGGTGGTGAGAGAGATTATAAGCTTTGAGGCTCCTTCCAAGATAAGAGGGAAAATATTCCATCATTTAGCAATTTTTATTCCCAACATGAGATCCAGTATATCAGTATCATTGTTTCTATTGATTCCCATATATCCATAAAATATTCTATTCATTTGGCCCCTCATATCTCGAAAAGCTCCACCAAACCCATCTAAGTCGGGATTGTTCTTGGAGGCCCCATCAAAGTTGCATTCGAAGAGCACTGTCGGAGGTGGGATCCAAGTGCCAGGGTTGTAGGAAGGAAAGCATTTATGAATAGGAAAGATTTTCAGAATATTTTGACTACAATCCCATTTTTTCATAATGATGGCTTCTGTAGGGTCAACAGTAAAATAGTCTTTCGTACATGGATGAAGAGAGAGGTTTTTCAGGAGATGGCAATGGAAGGTGTTCCAGATCAAGTCAAGGGGGCAGGAGTGGGTATTGAAAATGCGGTGATTTCTCTCTCTGCATATTTCCCAAAGAAAAAATCCAGGGATGAGCTGCTAGAGTAAGTTGAGGGTGGGGTTTTGATAAGATTGATTGGTTAAGTTGTCCAAGGTATTCCTTATATTTCCTCGGATTCTCTGCAATATGTGACAAAACATTAAAACTTTGTCCTAGAGTGAGTTGGCTAAAGGACAACGATCAAAAATATTATCTATAGTTTCCTCTTGCTTATTACATAAAACACATTGGGATGGTCCTTGAAAACCCCTTCTCAAAATGTTGTCCCATGTCAAGATTTTCTTATGTCATAAGAGCCAGAGAAAGGTGTGGATCTTCAGCCGGGTTTTGCAGCTCCAACCGGGTTTTGCAGCTCCATATTTTGTCCCAATTTAGATCATGCGGAGTGTCTCCATTGTGCACTAAAAGGTGGTAAGCTTCCTTCGTTGTGAACGTACATTTTGGCTCATGCCCCCATCTGAGGATGTCAGTACCAGTGTCATACTTGATTTTTTTATTCTTTAGCTCCTCCATAATTGGGCAAAACTTATCCATAGTAGTTTGCAGCAGCCATCTGTGTGTATCTTTCCAAGTGTACAAGCTAGAAGAGAGTTGGAGAACCAGGACTCAAAAACAGACAAATGGTTGTTGTTTTGAAAGGCCAACTGCATATTCAGGTTCTAAAAAATTCTGGATAGGTGTTACATCCATAATTGGATATTCTCAATTAAGTAATTTCTGAAATAACCCACATATCCGTAGATAATAAAATATGAATAAATTGATAGATGAATGATGAAATATTACAAAGTGAGTTCCATATATATATATATATAAATTGGAAAGGCACTTTGGATACCATCCATGAAAGGATGCGTCATTTTAGAATAGTTTACTAATAACTATTTATTAATTATTAATTATTAATATCAATATGTATTAATATTAATAATTAATATTGATATTTAATATATATATATATATATATTTATTGTTTGTTGTTATTATTTAAGTTTGTTACATTGTCACTCCCTTAGAAAGGCTTTGTCCTCAAAGCCTTATAATGTTTCTGTATCATTTTTTGTGGTGTCACAGCTGACGAAACATGTCGATATGAACTACTAAGAGTTGAGCACAGCTTTCGATATGTGGATGAATCAATCCATCCCAAATTGATTTGTTGTGGACTGTTGGCATTCCATACTGATCTATCGTTAGGAGATTTCATCACATTGGTACCGCTATCTTTTGAGATTTCCCACTTTTTAGAATATCTGTTTTTATGGTTGGGATGTCGATATGGAATTTTCACAATGTCATTGTATTTTACGAGTGTAATTTTTTAGCATTGATCTTAGTATAAAGTTGTGTTTTCGTCTCTTGAGGTTTTAAGGTTTCGTTCTGTATCTTTTCCAACTTGTTTTCTAACTGCATGTTATCATTTTGAAACTTCTTAATCACTTCTACATGTGATTTTCTGTCATCTTCAGACTTCTCAAGTTGTTCCTTAAGATCTTTGTTATGCCTTCTGATACAATGATTTTCTTTCTGTTTGTCTAGAAATTTTCCTTCAATGTCTTCTGTAGATTGTTCTGTCTTCCGACTACTTTTCAACTTCTTCATTTTTGTGACTAGTGTCTTGTTATGATTACCTAATATGAAAATTTCTTCAGAATGACTTGATAAAACTTTGTTGACTTTTGTCAGTTCTAACTTATGTGTCTTCTTACTATCGTCATACTGCTGCTGGAGTTTTTCTTTTTGCTGTTTATAATGACGTAACTCTGCTTCTTGATTTTCTAACCTCATCTAGACTTGCGCCAATTCAGCATCTTTTTCCATGATGAGTTTGCTTAGATGCTTTATTTATTCTTCTAATTCATTATCGCATCCATATGGTGATTTGTTGTCATTTTTTGACTTTTTGATCTGGTCTTCTAGGTTTTGATTATGAATTTTTAAACATGATATTTCTTTATCCTGATCAGATAACATTTTATTGTTATCTCTTATGGTTCATTCTAGCTGTCGATTCTAATTCCATAAGAGGTGATTCTCATCGTCTTTCCACTCTTTCAACCACTTTTTCATCTCAACCTCAGCTTGTAGACTTTTATTGATTGCCTTGTATTGTTCTAACTCGTCCACTGTTGTTTGTAGTTGTGCCTTCATTTCCAAATATGTAGTAGCCATTGTTTGTGACTATGTTTCTACTTCACTTTTGTCTTCATTTCTTCTAGAAGAGTAGATACAAAAGTTGTAATAATTCCCAATATGTCTCTTTTGGAAAAAACTTTCTTCGACTATTTCTTGTTAGGTCAAATAACTTTTTTTTCCAAAAATATTTTTTTTAATAAAATAATTATTATTATTATTATTATTATTTTTAAACTTAAGTTATATAAAATAATATATAACCTTCCAAATTCTATTCCTTGACTTTTATTTTTTTCCAATACTCAGTGTAAAATGCAAGTAGATTGGGTGGTTGGGAGGAATAAGTGTTACCTTCCCCACCTAGGTTCAAATCCCACTTGCTTCTTTGTAGTTATTATTATGCACTTTTTATATTCAAACCCAAAACCATTTTAAGAAACCAGGTGTGGTTTCACTTTTACCCTCTTTTTTTCTTTCTTTTTTACTTTTATCTTTTCTTTTTTAACCTTTTTTTTTCCTCGTTCTTTTAGTTTTTTTTGTTTTTACTTTTTTCACTTTTTTCTTAACTCTCTTTTTTTGGGGGGAGTTACTTTTACCCTTTTTTTTAAGGACAAAGTCCTATTTTTTTGGGAAACCCAAATCTCCACAAGGTGTAAATAATGTTGTCCAAGGTCCGTATAGCTCTGATACCATTGTAACATCCATAATTGGATATTCTCAATTAAGTAATTTCTAAAATAACCCACATATCCGTAGATAATAAAATATGAATAAATTGATAGATGAATGATGAAATATTACAAAGTGAGTTCCATATATATATATTGGAAAGGAACTTTGGATACCATACATGAAATGATGCATCATTTTAGAATAGTTTACTAATAACTAATTATTAATTATTAATTATAAATATCAATATGTATTAATATTAATAATTAATATTGATATTTAATATATATATTTATTGTTTTTTGTTATTATTTAAGTTTGTTACAATAGGATAAGGATTTGTTTCCAAGAGTCGGTCCAGAAGTGCACCTTGGAACCATTCCTTAATTCCCAGAAACTGTGTTTCTGTATTATATATTTTTGCTGGTTAGAAGAGTTCCAAATTAGGGATCCCCTAGGATTGAGGGAGTACCTTATAATATCATGTGTGTCCCATCCATAAGCATACTTAATATTCCATATTTGACCCCAGGGTTTGGAGTTACAACAAACCCAATTCCACCACAAATTTGCACTTAGAGTTTTATTGTTGATTCCAAGACCCCTAAGCCCAAGACCTCCAACAGACTTGGGAAGGTAGACATTGTCCCTTTTTACCAAATCCCATTTAGGATGGTTTTTTGCCCCTCTGCAAAGAAAGGTGTGTTGTATGGTTCGAATCACTTTTAAAACCCACTAGGGATAAGTAAGAACAAAGAAGAGATAGAGCGACATGGATTGAATAAAAAATTTGACCAGGATGAGTCTACCAGCAAGGTTAATAGAGTGGTGGGTCCAAGAGGAAAATTTGTTTACTAGTTTATCCAGAAGATCTCTCCAAGATGAGTGCTTGAGAGTGGAAGAGATTAAAGGAGCTCTAAGATACTTAGAGGGCAGGTTGGATATGATGAAACCCAAAATTCTTGAAATATTTCTTTGAGTGATGGCAGACGTATTGAAGAAGTAGATATGGGATTTATCCTTGTTGATGTTTGTGCCTGAGGCTTTGGAGAAAATTTCAAGGGTTTTGTGTATAGAGTGAGATTCTTGAACATATGGGTGCCCCATGAGAATATTTTCATCAAATAATTGCTAGTGAGATATGGGAGGGTTGTCATGGATTGAGAGGCCTCTTAAGACACCCCTTGCAATGTTATGTTTTATCATTCTGCCTAGACCTTCAGCAATAAGAATAAAAAGGAAGGGAGAAAGAGGGCATCCTTGTCTGATACCTCTTGAGGAGATGAACGAGGTGGAGGGGGAGCCATTGATTAGAATGTAAAAGGAGGGGGTGGAGATGAGAGAGAGAGAACCCATTTGGTCAAAGAATGACTAAAACCTAAAGCAAGCAGGATTTGTTCTAAGTACTTCCATTTTAGTTTGTCAAAAGCCATAGAGAAGTCAATATTGAGGAACATGCCAGGATTTTTGTGGGTTTAAAAGAATGAATAAATTCATGGGCAAGGATGATCCCATCGAGAATTTGTCTTCCTTCGACCTAACCACTTTGGTCATGGGAGATGAGAAGTGGGAGTAAGGGTTTAAGGAGATTGGCTATGACCTTGGAAATAAGCTTGTAGATGACATTGCAGAGGGAAATGAGGCAGAACTTCCCAGGCATGGTGGAATTCTCTTATTTTGGGATTAAGGTGAGAAAGGTAGCATTGATGGTATGCAAGACCCACTTATTTTTACATGATTCTTCCACAAGGTCACATATTTCCCTTTTTAGAAAGCAATAGCATAAGTGAAAAAGTTTACCGTGAATCCATCTGGGTCGGGACCTTTGTCCTTTTGCATTTAAGTGATTTCATCTTCGACTTCCTTTTCCTAGATGGTTCACATTAGTGCTTTGTTGTAATCCTCTGTGATTAAGGATGGAATCATCTCTATGACCTTAGAGATAGCCTCTGATCTGTGATTGTCTGATTCAGAGAGGATATTTTTTTAGAAGGTGGTGAGTTCCTTTTCCATATCTTCTTTGGTTTCAACCCGTTCTCCAGTCTCTAACTTAAGCATGGAAATCATTTTGTGAATGTGATTTTGGATGGTGGATCTCTGTAAGAATTCAGTATTTATTTTCCCCTCTTTCATCCAAGAGACTCTGGATTTTTGTTTCCATATAATTTCCTCCTGCTTGCATTTTTCCTCGAGCTAGGTGGAGATTAAGATTTCACCATGTTCTTATATTCCATCCTTCCTTCAGTGATACAGTTCTATTGGACATCCTCCAGCTCTTCTTCCATATGATATTTCATATGAAAGATGTTTCCAAATATATCCTTGTTCCATTTATTTAAATGGGCCTTGAGAAGTTTGAGTTTTCGCTGAAAGATATACATTTTAGATCTTCCCTGGACCTGTAGGTCAGACCACCAATTTTGCAAAGTATTTAGGAAATCATGATGAGTAAGACATAATTTCTCAAACCTAAAGGGACATTTTGATGAAGTGACATCGTCGTGCCAGATAAGATACATGGGTAAGATACATGGGCCAATGATTTGACCCATCCGATGGAAGGATAGTTTCTTTGACCGATCCTGCTGAAGTTACAATATTGTCAGAGACCAAAAACCTGCCCATCCTAGAGGTAATTTTATTCAGGAACCCTCTCTTATTGTTCCAAGTAAAATTACCATCGGGGTTGTTGACATCCACCAAGTTGCAGTTATCCAGTAAATATTTTAGGTGCGGGTCCTCCTGTGTGAGGATGCGTCGTCCTCCTTTTTTCTCCCTTAGAGAGGAGATCATGTTGAAATCACCACCTATGAACCATGAATGAGAAGTGTTGTTTTGTATAATCCTCTATAGATGGTCCAGTATGCCTTCTTTTGACTCCAGAATTTGAGGACCATAAACATTCATTAGTTTCCCGCTATAGCTTGTTCCTATCAAATCATAGGAGGTCGTCATGGTATTTCTAGGTTCCAAGGAGTCTTGTATGGTGATTTCCAGGGGATTCTAGATAATTTCAAAAACACCTAAAGCTCCCTTAGTGTCCACAGAAATAACACTGCATCCTTTCCAAATCCTTGGTAGAAGAGTTTCCAAATGATCTCCCTTACATTTGGTTTCCGGAACAAAGAGAACGGTTGGTTTGTATTGGGGAATTATCCTTCAAGGAATTCTATGTTTGGAAGGGTTATTAATGCCTCTGATATTCCAGGAGATTAGTTTCATTGGGAAACTATAGGTTGGGTTGGAATAATTGTGTGAGATGAGCATATTTCCCAGCCTCAACCAACTTGGTTCCAAGGGTTTTTATCCTTTGCAGATCCAATTTCCTTCCTAGTTTCTTGATGTACTTCATGGCTTTTCTCAAATATTTTGGAAGGACATTATGTATGCCTAGCTCATTGTTTGCACTGTCTTAGTGGAGGGTGTCAGTTAGTAGTTTAATTTTCTTAGGGGATATAGAATCGAAGGCTTTCTTTTTGCATGCTTCCTCGAGATCTTGTAAATCAATTTCCCCTATTTCTACATCACTCATGTCATCATCCATTTTCATTTCCAACCCCAAGGAGGAGGGGATGGGAGTTGTGTCCTGGGTTGCAACATTGTTGGGATGCTTAGATTTAAGATTTCCTTTGGGTTTTTATTTTGAGGAGGGTTTCATGATCATATATGATGGAGTGAGTGGTTCAGCATAGACCTCATCATGTTTCTTTTTTGAGGAGTGGAGATCATCCTCAGAGAGTTCCATTTCTTGAACTAGTTGAGAACTTAAGGCTTCAAATTTGTTGCTAGTTGGGTATTCATTGTTTTGATCATAGGAGTTTTATGATATGGGTATTTTTTTATTGGGGCTTTCTTAAATCTATCTTTATCAATGTCCTCCTCTGAAACTGTTGGTTGTGACTAGTTGAGGGGATAGTCTCTGTATAGATGCCCATGCTCATGCATTTTTTCCATCTGAATGGAACATGTTCATAATTAAGTTGTTGGATCCATTCCACATCCACATGTACCATACGTATTGGGTCTGGTAGGGTTTTGGAGATGTGCATGTAGAAACATATTCTTGCATATGAGGTGTATTTTCTCATTAATGTCTGATATGATATTTGGACAAAATTGCCCATAGTATTTCAAATGTCACTCAGAGTATTTGCATCCCAGTAGCCCTGAGGTAGAGAGTATGCTTGATCTAGACTGGAACCCATGTGAAATATTATTTGTATAGGTTGTATCGCTCGACCCAATTCCTTAGAAAGAGACCCGTCAAGTTGTAGAAGTATGGCCCTCCTTCCATTATTCTTTCCTTATCCTTCATATCAGAGATGATTACAGTGAAAAATCCTTTGGAACCCAGCTGCATATAGAAATTGGATTTGGGATTCAACCTGGTGTTGATCCAGTATATTAGGGCTCTCTCAGTGGGCTAGATTCCTATGAATTTGCATATGATTGCATTGTCCTTCATGATTTGAAAGTGTGCGTTGATTTGGCTTGGGGGAAGCTCGATATTTGGTATGGTCTCAGAGATCAAAATGCAAGTGTTATTCCTTCACATTTTCCTGTTGCTTTTTCCTTTTGAGGCGGTGTCATAGTTTTCTTACTCTTCATTGAGTCTCAAGCTTTATGGTTTGTAATGATATGCTTCCTTGTCAGTGCCTTATTGATTGGGGCCGGTTTTCTTTTTGTTATCTGGGTCGTCATCTGCACGGGCATGATTCTCAGCTATGGGTTTCGTTTGAGGGAAAGAGGGGTTTCCAAATCCACCCCTTTACATGTTTTGTTGGTCATTTTTCTCCTCATCGCCTTGGTTTTTATTAGTTTGAATTTTTGTCAAAGATTCCACTTCCCTATGTGGTTAGGAGGGTCCTTTGGTCCATCCCCCATGTGCAACCATGGATATGTCGGTAGAAAGGAGGTTGTGGCATAGCGTCGTCCAGAAAAGAAGTACAAGATTAGATTGTTCATAGTTGTTGCAGGATCCACAGGCGGTGCACGCCTCTCATCCAAGTTTTCAATATAATGTAGTTATATTAATAATAAAGAAAATACATATAATTAAACATAAACATAAACAAAGATCCATTTTCTCGTCATTTGCTTATGAAGTAGGCAAGTAAATGGCCATGAAACCCTTAATCAATGGTGATAGTAGATGTGAACCAATGGTGGTTCAATCTTCAAAAGAAATTGAGAGGTTCTTGGCATGAAAGAGTCAACTTGAGAGGTAATTTTTCGCTTGTGAATCGGGCATGGCCATGCAACCCTAAACCAACAATGGGAATGAAATAATTGTGGCTCAATATTTGCACATATTTGAGAGGCTTTTGGAGGGATGGGTTTGGATTGGGAAGTAATTGTCGTAGTTGAGAGTTTTCCCTGGACATGAAACCCTAAATAGGTGGGTGCGAAATACTGTGGTGGTTTAATTTTTGAGGGAAATTGAGAGGCATTAGTGGGAAGAGGTAAAAATGAGAGGCAATTTAGCTAATAAATAGTTGAAATTGGGGATTAGCAGGTCTAATTTATCATATAAGAGGTGTTTTGGCCATGAAACCATGAACTAGTGGGTGTGAAACAATATGGTGGCTAAATTTTTAAGTGAAATTGAGAGCCTTTGGTGGGAAGGGGTTGTCCTGAGTGGAAATTGAGGTAATTTATAGTTTCAAATGGGGATTGAGGGTCTAATTGGGATAAGAGAGAGTTATGGGGGATTTTCGAGTGATTTTAGTGGGTAGTTGGTACTTTCCATCAACTAGTTCGAGGGGAGGATATATATATATATATTCCTTTTTTTCCAAAGAAAAAAATCATTTTATTCATAGAGAATAACATAAACTGTCCTTTCATACTTACACCAGTGTTCTTCTAGCATTCTTTCTCTTCTTACTTAGAGGCATGTGGCCTTACATTACAATTTTTACAAAAAATAATACCCTATTCCTGATAGCTTCCTCCAAAACAATATTTCTCTAGTTGCTTTGTCGCTCTGATAAAGTTTTTAGTAAGTGCATGGGTCTGCTCCTCTTTTTGGATTTCAAACCATTTCCTATTTTCTAGGAAAAATTTGGTTTGATAGCTCAATTCTCCTAATCACAATGCTTTATAGTTTTTATATTTTGATGAAGAAATTGGAGACCTGACCGTTGATGTTCTCCTCCCCTTTGATGATTCTTCGTTGAATTGCTAGAGACAACTTGGATAATGTGTTTGCTTCTTTGTTTAGCTCTCTATATATATGAGAAAATGTTATTGATTCGAAGGTGGCCTTCAACGCTTGTATTTATCTTAGCAGATAATGAAGGTGAATAGCTCTAATGTTTTTTTTTTCATTTATCCAATCGATCGACGTTTTTGAATCCCCAAAAATGTGTATTCTTGGTACCTTCTTATCTTTGGTGATCTTCAAGACTGCCCATATGGCTGATAGTTCAGCTTTGTTGTTTGTTACTTGTCCCATGGAAAATTTGATGGCTATTTTGCTTTGTTCAGAGAGATAAATAATGCCACCGTCCCCTCCTAATGGTGGATTACCTTGATTGGCTCGGTCAAAGAATTCCAAGGGTTGTCTTTTGTTGATATCCATCACTATTACCACTCATTTTTTGCTTTGTTTGTGGACTATTTTGTGTTCCTATGTTTTTTGAACCAGCATTATGGAAGTAATTTCAGAAGGGGTCCACTGGTTTTGGAAAATAGCTCTATTTTGTGTTTCCCAAATTCTAAACATGAAGAGGGCAGGGAAAGATTCAAAATAACATACCCCTGTGTTCTACCACCAATTCTTAACGCATTGTTCCAAGGAATATTCATAATTTATGATCATTGTGTCTTCCGTGAGATTCCTTGTTGCAGTGGTCCAAACATCCCCTGCATATGGACACAAGCAGAACAAATGAGAGGACTGTTCTTCACTAGATTTGCATAGTATACAAATACTTGGTCCTTGGAATCCTCTTTTCCTTATATTTTCCCATGTTAGTAATTTGTTGTTCATTGCTAACTAGAAAGTTAAGATGGTTTTCAGAGGATTTTTAATACCCCACATCTTTCCCCACCACCACCTTCTTTCCTCTCCTGTCTATTCAAAAATGGTTGCTTAATAACCTTTCTTGGTTGTAAAGGCCCCATTCATTGTGTTCTTTGTCCATATGAGCTTATCATGTTCATCCTCATCTAGTTGAACAAATCTTGCAACCAGATTGTTCACATGCTTTCTCCACTCCTCTGCATCTTCCCCTCCCAACCTCAGCTCCTATGCGTCCTTCCAACCTGCTCTTCCTATTTGTTGTGGATGTTGAGATTGCACATACACTAGCTTATGTGTCCGTTGATCCTTTAGTTGTGTTAATACAGACTCTGATAACTTGTAATCCTCACCTACTCCTTCCCATAGGTCCTCTCCCAGCCTTAAGCTTTTTCCATTGCATATTCTCTAGGCTATCCAATTCCCTACTAAAAGCAAATCCAAAACCATTACTTTACATCCTACTGACCCATTTTTATGAGTTTTATTTGGGTTCCTAAACCATTCGATTAAGGAGGTGACTAGGAAGTATTTAGAGATCAAGACTTTTCCCCATAATGTGTATGTATTTTGTACTATACACCACAGCGACTTTGTTGCTAGAGCTTTACAAAATAAAGCTTGGTTTTTTATCCCCAATCCTCCTAGCTCTTTTGGAAGTGAGACTATTGTCCACCTTACCAACGGTTTCCCCTCATCTTGTCTGCTTGTTGTCTAAAGGAAAGAAAAGCATGCCTTTCAAATTTTTGTTGGGATTCCCCTGGGAATGTAAGCAATGGGTGCCCAATACACCAAGATGCTTTGTAAAACTACTTTTAGCAATACCAGTCTGCCTCCTCTAGAGAGGAATCAATTGGTCCATGTGGAGATTTGGGATTCAACTTTATTGTACATCCATACCCAGTCTTGAAAATCATAGCAATTTGGTTTTAGAATGAAACTTAAATACTTAAAACCTCCTGTCATTTTGATGTCTAGATAGGGAATGGTCTCTTTGGCTTACTGTTTCAATTCTTCTGTGAATTCATTGTGGGTTAGACTTGATTTTCCTAAATTTATCATCATCCATGTTTCCCTATTATACTTATCAAGTAAAGAGGCATATAACCTTAGATTTTCCTCTGAACCTTTTCCAAAAAGAAGTACATCATCTACGAAAAGTGTATGTGTAATTTCTTATGTGTTGGATACTTTTACACCTACGATTCTTCAGTCACTTTTGGCATTATGAATTAAGCGGCTCAAAGCTTTAGCAATTAAAAGGAACACAAAGGGTGAGATGGGGCACCTTTTCTTGATGCCTCTTGTTGGTTGAAAAAAGATTGAGGGAGATCCATTGATCTGTACTACGAAATAGGTTGATTGGATACATCACATTACCCAGTCAACCAT